>CAMAPF010001011.1:0-522500 GCA_945859915.1 Cuscuta epithymum
TCAATTACATTTTGCCTAATAATGTGATTTGGAACTTGTGGAAGATTAGAAATAAGCTGATCTATGATGATAAAAAGACCTTATTCCCTGAGGCTTTGCATACTATTAAAACTGAAATTTACGCCATAACTTGTGCTCACCCTCTTACCTCTCCTCACCCTCAAACCCCTTTTCCTATCTATACTCACAGGCCAAAAAAAACCATCCCTAGTGTAGCCCTCAAGTCTTGGAAGAAACCACCATCCTTCTACCATAAAATCAACATTGCAACTCGTGCTCTTACTCCCAGCCTTACCAGAACTGCTGCTCTTATTCGAGATGATTTAGGCAACTATAAGGGCCATATGACTTTTACATTGCCCAATAATGATTTTACTATGGCATCATATGATGCAATTGTTGATACTCTTTTGATTATCCCACATATAACTAACATTGTCATTGAAGTTGATAACAGGGACATATATGAAGGGATAACCGGATTGAGCATTCAGCACTGGAAGGCCTGGCCTCGTATCCAAGCGGTGAAACGCAGACTCAAGGGCAAAAATTGGTCTATTACACATATTCATCCTAAAATCAATATGGCTGCAGAGTATTTAGCTTATAGAAACAAGTCTATTAAAACCTCTAGTCATCATTTTAATCATTTTGTTGGAATCCTTATGTTTGATGCCATTAGCTATCCTTATGTACTTTAATCATTTGAGTACGCTTTGGTTTGGTCCTCCTACTCTTGTATTATTATCTCCACTACAATAAATTGGTTTGGTATTAAAAAAAATGTTATAAGAAGTAAAAAAATTGTCTGAACTTAGTAGGCATCAATCTGTCAAAAATACATCTTTTAGTCTTTTTTCGGGATCCGTGGTTTTGTGTCATTTTACAAGTTGTTTACATGTGGCTGAATGGATTGTTATTCTCTTGAAGTCTTGATCAGCTGTACAGTTGTACTATATGGAAATCCAGTGTGTCCATATATCTATTTTTATTTATTCGAGTATGTAAATATAGAACTCCGTCATGGTTTTGTAGTGTGTTGGTTGAACTATATTTTCATTTAAGAAGTAAGTTGGAAGTTGGATCATTCTTGTTTTAAGATTCGAATCTGTTCTGTGTGATGGAATATTCTCAAAATGATCTCTATTTTCCCAGGAAGTGTGCCAGAGTAATAACTGGTAAGAGTTTGCTGATGGAATTAATCATGCGTGTTACATATCAAACCCATCAAACCATAAATTTAAAAAATGGAAGGCTAATTTCAAGTTTTCTTTTAGAGCAGGGGTGTAAGGTGGGTTGATGAGTTGAGTCTACCACATCTAAGACTTCGATTGTGCTCTTGCCTCTTTATGTTTATGTTTTTTGAAAGAAGGGCCTAATTAAGTATTGTGGAATTACTTTCATTTGCCCATATAGGCCAGGTCGCTCTTGTAATTGTTGGAAATAACATATAAAGCTACTTAATTTACATCACCTTTGTTGGGTGATGTATTTTCTAACAATCTGATTGAGAAAATGAAGAGTGGTGTGTATTCTAACTCCTTGCCTTACACGATGTAGCCAACAGTCTTATGTTATTTTTGTGGTGATATTTTCAGGTCGGTGCCTCGGTGGTGAACATTCTCCAACACGTGATAGGTCATCAACCGGAAGCTATCAACCCGAAGGAATTAGTTAGTGTTAGATTTAGTATTAATTTGTTTTGATTGAACAAATTATTTCAATTTGTATGCTTCAAATTAAACTATGAACTAGTTCTTATGTACTTGGTTCTTATTTGTTTTTAAATAAATTTGAATGAGATACTACATACTTATTTGAATTTTAAAGTTTTAATATGGAAATAGTTTAATTTATAATATCCTACATTGATATTACGAACAGGTACAAAAATAGGAATTATTATAATTAGCGTATTATCCATGAAGATTATTCAATGTGGATTTTGTTGACACTTTACTGTCACCTTAAAGCTTCCTTGACACACAAAAATTGTATAAGGTTTGGATCAATTATGTGTCACTTGTATACGAGTGTTAGCATTGACTTTTCCTAACACCTTTCCTCTTGACACTTTTCAAGTGTGTTGGCAATTCCCTTGGGGTGTCTATCTTGACACTTTATTTATTTTTCCTGACACTTTTTGTGTGTCAAGAAATGTTACTTTGCTTGTAGTGTATGAACTTTTTAGTAACTATTTGCTTTAAGCGATTAGTGCGAAGACTTCAAAATTAAAGGAGGTAGATGTTTGATAAAAAGTTAACTGTTTGATTTAGTTCTATTTAAGAAACAAGCTCATGAGACTAATTAATGTTAAAGCTATGACCTTTTCTCAGATGCTACTCACTGTATCATCTACAAAAAGATTTTTTTTTTCAAAGCTCTTAAAATTAGTCACGTCAAGCATTTAGTTATTAGAAGCTTTTGGAGACTTTTAAATAGTACAAAATCTAAAAGATATGAACTTATGCCTACCAAACATTCTCTTTATAGCATATCATATTTTGACTGTTTGGAATAAAAAAACAAATGAAAAAGCTATTCAATCAAACGTTCTTCTTAGTTGATTGATCTAGTCAAACGGCAATATTAATGAAATCAACCAAAATTGGATAATGGAGTCCTAAGCAAAGCAAATATACAAACTCCGTTACGATAACATACAAGACATAATTTTCGTCAACAAATATAATGTTATTCACGATGTTTTAATCATAACCTCAACAAAAGTATGTCGGTTTTTTACTAAATTATAATGGTTGGCGCAAAATTAAGTCATCATTATTTTACTTTTGACCTAATAAATGTATAACATTTGACAATAAGAACTTTTATACTTTTGACCTAATAAATGTAACCAAGACAATGACTTGGTCGTTCAAATATTTTTTAAATAATTACAAAAATTGTGACTAAAGACAAGAGTATTAATAGAATTAAATTAAAATAACATACGTTCAATTTTTAAACATAAGTCACTATGATTATACATTGTAGTAACTAATAGTCATATTTCTGTAAATAACTATTACTCCGTAGTTTAAAAATATTATTGAAAAAACCCGCCACTATATATTACTCATTTGCATTAATAATTAAGATGCCTATTATAATTAGGGGTGGGCAAGAAAAACCATAACCGTTTACCCGTGGTAAATAACCGAAAAACCGGTGTTTTTATCGGTTAACCGTACCGTATTTTTAAAATCATGCGGTACGGTTAACCATCCGATAGAAAAAACGGTTATGGTATGGTTACGGTTTTGAAATTAAATACCGCCGGTTAACCGATAATTCAAAGTTAAGTATTACTCCCAAACTTATACTTACGGTTTGCAAATTAAATCATCTGTCAATTTTAGCCAAATACTAAAATTGAGAGCTCCTGTCAATTTTAACTCATGTCAATTAACTCATCTGTCAACACTAAAATTAACTAATTAATCTGTCAATACTAAAATTAACTCAATTCTAACTAAAATTGAGAGCTCCTCTCAATTTTAACTCCTGTCAATTTTAAAATTGAGAGCTCCTGCCAAATTAATTATCTGTCGATTAACTTATCCGTCAATACTACAATTAACTTTTAACTCAATACTAAAATCAACTCAATTTTAATAAATAAATAAAAATTGAGAGCTCCTGCCAATACTAAAATTAACTCATCTTTCCATTAACTCATCTCTCAACTTTAGCCAATTACTCCCAAACCATTGAGAGTGGAAAGCTGCGATCAAATACTAACCAAGGCAAACGAGCACATGAAATGCAAACTAGGGCTGGGCACGGGCCGGGTCGGGGCGGGTAATGCAAAATAAAATGGAACCGCCGGTTCCATTGTACGGTTCGGTCCGGTCCGGGTATTACAATTTTCAAAATAGGAATCGGAAATTACCCGGCCCGTTTGAAACGGGTCGGTCCGGTCCGGGTTTTACGGTTTCTATTTTCATGTCTTGAAATTAGTAAAACTCACGAAATTACAAAAATCGATAATCAATAATATAGGACATTAGTAAGTTTCAAAATAACAACATAGAGGTGCATATATAACACAAGCGAAAAGTCCAATACTCCATATTTTCTTGTATATAAGTTTCAAACAATTAAAGAAATTTCAAACAATATGCAACATAGCCAAAATACATATTTTCTAACATTTGTATTTAAACATGTTGTCTAACATCACATATTAAAGTGATTGCTTTTTTTTATATTAATTTATCAGTATTAGCCAAAGTTGACACGTACATGGTGGGTGGTAAACACAATTTATATATTTTAATAACAATATAATGAAAAAATATAACAAAATCATCTTTGACAAATAATTAAATTCCATAGAAAGGAATAATTCAATAACAATAAAAAGTAATAAGATATTTATGAAACATTTAATCAATAATTTGAAAACAAAAGGATGTTACTGCAACTCAATTTAAAATCCTACTTCTAGCACAGGAAACAAAACAATTTCAAAACCGATTATCACAAAACTATTAATAAATTAATATACAATATATATAACGGGCCGGGCCGGGTACCCGTTATTTTTTAATTTTGGAACCGGTCCGGTTCCTTAAAAAAAATTACCCGACCCTACCCGGACCGTTTTATGGAAACAATAAATGGAACCGGCCCGTTTTGGACCCGAACCGCCATTACCCGGACCGGACCGCGGTTCCAAGACCCGTTTGCCCACCCCTAATGCAAACTACATATTCCACATGTTTCAGATTAGGTATTATTGACTTTAACAATCAGTTCATTTTGGGAGCAAAAAACTCTGTCCTAAAAGACAAGGGCGGCTTGGCGACGATCTTCGCCGAGGCCATGGCCGCCAGAAAATAAGGGTCGGAGCTCCAAGCCATGGAGGACAACGTCTATCAATAGCCCATCCTAAGACTTTCTTCGAATACATGGGTGTTGCAATCAGCACTCAATAGGCATCATAGGAGAGGTTGGAGGAAATTAGAAATGGAGGAATCCTTCGGACTATGATATATGCCTCGCGAATGAACAGGGCAAGGAAGATACGGACTGAAAATAGTTTTTGGTTAACCAATTACCGGTTAACCTATATTACGGTAAAAGTTACCCGGTTAACCGTCATTACGGTACGGTTATTGATGTTACGGTACGGCTAACCAATATCCCGGTTAACCATAAGTTGGTTAACCAAAAATGCGGTTAACCAACCGTGCCCACTCTTAATTATAATACAAACATGTTGAATTGTACTCCGTAATTCACAATTCGTGAATTAACGGCTGTTCGTCGCTAGGGATTACCTCCGACATAAAACGGTAATTCGTGATTCAAATTGCAACCTGGTCGTCTTCTCTTCGACGGACTTTAGTAGGGCAGAGCCTGCAGGTCAATTTGAAACGTTGAAGCATCACACTTTTGAGTTTTGATGCGGCGGCAAATGCAGAGAAGAGTTTCTCTCTCTTCATATTCAATCGGTTACTAAGAAGCTGTTCCATTCGTCTTAATCTTATTACTTATTGTTTATTCTTATTTTATTCAGATCAGATCAAATCAGACCAGAAAAATTCATATCAGATTAGATCAGATCAGAAAGATTCAGATCAGATCATCATTCAGATCAGAAAGATTCAGATCAAATCAGGAACACTCAGATCAAATCAGCAACATTCAGATTCAGATCAAGAACATTCAGATCAGATCAGGAACATTCAAATCAGATCAGAAAGGTTCAGACATGATTTATCCCATTTATTATAATAATTATAATAATAATAATAATTATTATTATTATTATTATTATTATTATTGTTGTTGTTGTTGTTGTTGTTGTTGTAATTATTATAATTAATATTATTATTGATATTATTATTATTATTATTAATGTTATTATTATTATTACTATTATTATTATTAATATATGATTACTATGATTACTATGATTATTATTATTATTATGATATTTATTATTATCATGATTATTATTATTCTTACTACTATTATGGTTGTTGTTGTTATTTTTATTAGTTTTGTTTTCGTTATTATCATATTAATAATTATAGCTATATTTATAACTAGTGTAATACATATAATAATAATTATACCTATTATAATTATGTTTGTAATTATAATTATAATTTTTATAATTATGATTAAAATTTTAATTATAGTAATTATAATTATAATTTTGGAAATATTCAAATCAGATCAGAAAGATTCAGATCAGATCAGAAGGATTCAGATCAGATCAGATCAGAAACATTCAGATCAGATCAGGAACATTCAGATCAGATCAGAAAGATTCAGATCAGATCAGATCAGAAAATTCAGATCAGATCAAAACAGAACTTAAAAAATTCAGATCAGAAATATTCAGATCAGGCGAAGAGAACAGCTTCTAACTCCGTTTATCTATTCCATTACTTAGTTTTGATTCCAAAGTAGAGTGCTAGCCTGGGAAAATTTCTTAATAATGACATGCAGCAATTTCTTTCCGCCCATGGAATTTATTTTTGATCTTCTTGTTTGGATACACCTCAACAAAATGGGGTGCCCGAAAGAAAACATTGTTATCTCTTAGAATTAACTAGGACCATGATTATTGAAGCCTATGTTCCTAGCCAGAGTTCTATACATTATTAACAATTAACAAATACCCTCACTACTACATTTTCAGGTCTTTTGTAACGGCCGAATTCGTGACCTTTGGTCCAAAATACCGTTACATTCGACTTAATGTAATAGTTTCCCGGCATTACATTCGCTCGCGTTGCATTTGCTTTAATGTTACGGCTTGTAACAAAATTTACGACCAACTGTAACAGTCTTCACAACATACCACAAATGTTACAATAGATTGAGTACAAATGTAACAGTTCTAAACTTGCACAGATGTAACGGTTTTTTTGAAAATACGCATACCCTGATTAATTATCTAATGTAATACTTTATGTAAATTATGAGCCACACAAATATGTAATTCTCTAATTCATATACCCATACATACCCCCATTTGAATTTAACATATATCTATCAAACATTTGCTAATTACATCAATCGATTACCTAACTAGCAAATAGCTAAGTAGCTCATGTACATGACATTCAATAAGCTACATGTTTATTCAAACTAAAATATATGTTCAAATTAAAAAAGAGTAAAGGGTCAGTTTGGTCCTCGAAGTTGCAAAAAGGGGTCAAATAAGTCCTTATATAGAAGATTCTGTCCGGACGTGCCATTTGAGGTGACTCCCGGTAGAATTTTTTGAGCATCTTATTAATTAAGTCTAGTTTACTCATACCAAATTTCAGCTTAAAATTCAATCGGGGAGACATTCAAATGAATTCTTGAAGATAACTGCTGCGCTTTTAACGGCACAGTTATCTTCAAGAATTCATTTGAATGTCTTCCTGATTGAATTTTTATCTGAAATTTGGTATGAGTAAACTAGACTTAATGAATAAGATGCTCAAAAAATTTAATCAAAAAATTCCACCGGGAGCCACCTCAAATAACACGTCCGGATAGAATTTTCTATATAAGGACTTATTTGACCCCTTTTTTGCAATTTCGAGGACCAAACTGACCCTTATCCCAATTAAAAAAACATTCGTCATCTGGAGAAGCGTTCTTGAGAAAATATCATTCAACATTCAGCACATGGTGTCATCCCTTCATTTTTATCCAGTGTTCCTCATCACCATAACTGTGACACTGCACCCGAACGTCCTTGAAAATTCAATACATAAATAAAAAATTTAAAGTCTATGTATTGAATTTCCGATTTCCAAAAAATTGTAAAACGATTAATGTTTTACGTAGCGCATGATTGATTATTGTACTGTTGAAACTCGTATATTAGTGTCGGGTTTGCAAATACTTATTTGGCACTTATTAATGAACATAAGAGCCCAACATTAGCTAAAAATGTTACATAACCTTTCAAGACAAGTTGAGGAAGGTCGGGCGGCCCAAACTTTATTTTGGGCCCAACCTGCTAAAAGTAACAAGTATTCAAGAATGGCGTCGTAGGCCCACTCGAGGGTGACCCACACGGCTAGTAGTCCAATAATATGAATGACAATGTCAAAATAAGTGATAGAATGACTAGAGAAGAATACAAATGCCTATGGTCCCATCTTTGACATTATTGAGTTAAATAACGGGAGTAGGTTTTTCTTCTATAATATTCATCATGTAAATTGTTGAGATGAGCCTACACATATTGGAGATCAATAATGTGATGTAGGAAGTTGACTTGTTCTAAATAAATTAGGATGAGTACAAAAAGGCATCTTTTAGCAAAAAATAAAACAATAGGACCCATCTTCCCATTTTTGGAAGTATTGGTAGATATTTTGGACACCAAGTTGAACGGGATCAATTGGGAACCACTCCACATGGACTTGGTGCCTGCAAAACAAAGAAAAATAAGTCAGGAGACTTACCTAGATACCAACAGAAAGCTCTCAAGACGAGGAATCCGTGAAGGTCTGGTTTGCATCAATCGGAGTAGTGGAAGGCTTCAAAATCGTCCGAGCAAAACACAACCTCGCAAGAACGGATTTACTCTCCTAAAGTGAGTGTTAACCCCAAAACTTTACTTTTCATTTTCCAAATGATATGAAGGATTGGTGGAACTATTATACACTACTCCAAGTGTATAATATGTCCTCATAAGGTTATTTTATTCATGTAAAGGTTAGATACTAACCTAGAGCAAATCTTGGAAAACTAGGAAACGAGTTAGCCGGAAAACACCCATTCTAGGGGCTGTTTTCGTATATACGATTAAGGGTTGAACTAGCACTTGAGGAGGCTGTTTAAAACTCAATTCCAAGCAAGGAATCAGTTCTCAAACCTTCTTGGCCGAGGCTTTGGTCGTTGGAGCGAGAAGGAAGGTTTTAAAGCTCATTTGAGGTGAGGATCGACATCTAATTGCTTACAACTTGTAGGTTAAGCATGAGATTACCTAAATGCCTAAATCATAATTTTTCATGGATTATGATGCTTAAATATTGATGAACTATTGATATAGTTGACAAAGAATGAAATTGGAAATGGTTTGAGATTGTATGAATAACATGAGATTCAATGAGTTATAAATGAACTATTTTGCGAAATAGACATTTTACTCATGTATGAATTATGTGGATACATAAATGAATATTTATGTATTGAAATTGAGTACTTAAGTTGCTGCTACATACTTATAAATATGTAGAGAATTACAAAATGAGGATATTCGTATGATGACAATAATCTTAATAGTATTGAAATACTAGTTAGTGATTATTTGAAGCTGTTGATAGAATTGATCCTAAGTATTGGATTGTATGAAATGCACTTTAAGGTACCTCAAGTGTATAGAATGACTTAGTATGAAGCTAAGGGTAAGTTATGGGCAGTCATTAAGAATGACCCAAGGTAGATTATTGAGATGTCAATTCTAGGCATAGGGTTGCTTAGGAATTGGACTATAATGAGGAATTAGAGCCGGAATCTATGATTTGCATGGAAATGTAGTTGGTCCGAGACCTTGCCATGTAAATTGTGATTTGCATGGAAATGTAGTTGGTCCGATTATAAGAGCTTGAAGTACCTGTTTACTCAGAAAAAGTTAAACATGAGATAACGATGGAGGATGGAGTTGATAAAGGACTACCACCTAGTGATTTAGTACCATCCTAGTAAAGCAAATGTTGTGGCCGATGCCCTTAGTTGAAAGAGTTCGTCAAGGGCATTGATAACAAATTTGAGAATATTGAGAGCTCAATTCGAATTAACTACTTATGGCGCTTTGGTGGCGGGATTTGAAGTGGGGCCTACCTTACTTGATGAGATCAAGAAGGGTGAGGAACTGGATGAAGAGCTATGCCGATAAGCGTCGGAAAACCTTAGAGTTTAAGGTTGATGACGAAGTGTTTCTTAAAGTTTCCCCTTGGAAAGGAATCATTCGATTCCAAAGCCGAGGAAAGCTTAATCCACGCTACATAGGTCCATTCAGAATTCTAGAGAGAATTGGGGCCGTAGCATATCGTCTACAGTTAACTCCTGAGTTAGAGAAGTTACATAATGTATTTCATGTGTCCATGCTTAAGAAGTATGTATATGATCCCTCTCACGTATTGGGAAAGCCACCTGTAGAGGTACTTGAGGATTTGAACTACGTTGTGCAACCGATCAAGGTCACCGATAGAAAGGTGAAGAAACTGAGGAGTAAAGAAGTTCCAATGGTTAAGGTCCTTTGGAAGAGTGATCGGGTCGAAGAAGAGATATGGGAAACAGAGGCTTTGATGAGGAAGCATTATGCTTTCCTATTTGAGTAGAGTTGTGAATTTCGGGGACGAAATTCCTGTTAAGGGGGGAGGGGGGGTTGAACTTGTGACACCGCACCCGAACGTCCTTGAAAATTCAATAAATAAGAAAAAATTAAAGTCTATGTATTGAATTTCCGATTTCCAAACAATTGTAAAACGATTAATGTTTTACGTAGCACATGATTGATTATTGTACTGTTGAAACTCGTATATTAGTGTCGGGTTTGAAAATACTTATTTGGCACTTATTAATGAACATAAGAGCCCAACATTAGCTAAAAAATGTTACATAACCTTTCAAGACAAGTTGAGGAAGGTCGGGCGGCCCAAACTTTATTTTGGGCCCAACCTGCTAAAAGTAGCAAGTATTCAAGAATGGCGTCGTAGGCCCACTCGAGGGTGACCCACACGGCTAGTAGTCCAATAATATGAATGACAAATGTCAAAATAAGTGATAGAATGATTAGAGAAGAATACAAATGCCTATGGTCCCATCTTTGGCATTATTGAGCGAAATAACGGGAGTAAGTTTTTCTTTTATAATATTCATCAAGTAAATTATTGGGATGATCGTACACATATTGGAGATAAATAATATGATGGAGAGAGTTGACTTTTTCTAAATAAATTAGAATGAGTACAAAGAGACATCTTTTGACAAAACATAAAATAACAGGATCCATTTTTCCATTTTTGGAAGTATTGGTAGATATTTTGGACCCCATATTGATTGGGATCAATTGGGAAGCACTCCGCATGATTTGAGTACCTGCAAGACAAGAAAAATAAGTCAGGAGACTTACCTTGGCCGCACAAGCTGGAGGAGAGCTGCATAAGACTTGATTGGAATCAAACTTGAGACCCACCTTGTCAATTTCCGCACAAATCATAGGTGTGGTTTGTCTGCCTCCTTAAAGGGAGTTTTACTCGTCCAAATGAGGTGTATAAGGTTTTCTTGGATAGCCTTTAAAGTCTAGTTTCACATTTGAGTGGTCTCTGTGCGAGAGGGGAGAGTTTATCATACAAAAATCGAGCTGGAGTGAACTGCTGTCTGTAAAGTCAAGCAGTGAGAGTGTTGAGGCTGTTTGGTTGATATCTTTAGATATACCAATCAAAATAAGGCGTTCTAGATACCAACAAAACGCTCTCAAGACTAGGAATCCGTGAAGGTCTGGTTTGCATCAATCGGAGTAGTGGAAGGCTTCCAAATCATCCGATCAGAAAGATTCAGATCAAATCAGGAACACTCAGATCAAATCAGCAACATTCAGATTCAGATCAAGAACATTCAGATCAGATCATGAACATTCAAATCAGATCAGAAAGGTTCAGACATGATTTATCCCATTTATTATAATAATTATAATAATAATAATAATAATAATAATAATAATAATAATAATAATAATAATAATAATAATAATTATTATTATTATTATTGTTGTTGTTGTTGTTGTAATTATTATAATTAATATTATTATTGATATTATTATTATTATTATTATTAATGTTATTATTATTATTACTATTATTATTATTATTATTAATATATGATTACTATGATTACTATGATTATTATTATTATTATGATATTTATTATTATCATGATTATTATTATTCTTACTACTATTATGGTTGTTGTTGTTATTTTTATTAGTTTTGTTTTCGTTATTATCATATTAATAATTATAGCTATATTTATAACTAGTGTAATACATATAATAATAATTATACCTATTATAATTATGTTTGTAATTATAATTATAATTTTTATAATTATGATTAAAATTTTAATTATATTAATTATAATTATAATTTTGGAAATATTCAAATCAGATCAGAAAGATTCAGATCAGATCAGAAGGATTCAGATCAGATCAGAAACATTCAGATCAGATCAGGAACATTCAGATCAGATCAGAAAGATTCAGATCAGATCAGATCAGAAAAATTCAGATCAGATCAAAACAGAACTTAAAAAATTCAGATCAGAAATATTCAGATCAGGCGAAGAGAACAGCTTCTAACTCCGTTTATCTATTCCATTACTTAGTTTTGATTCCAAAGTAGAGTGCTAGCCTGGGAAAATTTCTTAATAATGACATGCAGCAATTTCTTTCCGCCCATGGAATTTATTTTTGATCTTCTTGTTTGGATACACCTCAACAAAATGGGGTGCCCGAAAGAAAACATTGTTATCTCTTAGAATTAACTAGGACCATGATTATTGAAGCCTATGTTCCTAGCCAGAGTTCTATACATTATTAACAATTAACAAATACCCTCACTACTACATTTTCAGGTCTTTTGTAACGGCCGAATTCGTGACCTTTGGTCCAAAATACCGTTACATTCGACTTAATGTAATAGTTTCCCGGCATTACATTCGCTCGCGTTGCATTTGCTTTAATGTTACGGCTTGTAACAAAATTTACGACCAACTGTAACAGTCTTCACAACATACCACAAATGTTACAATAGATTGAGTACAAATGTAACAGTTCTAAACTTGCACAGATGTAACGGTTTTTTGAAAATACGCATACCCTGATTAATTATCTAATGTAATACTTTATGTAAATTATGAGCCACACAAATATGTAATTCTCTAATTCATATACCCATACATACCCCCATTTGAATTTAACATATATCTATCAAACATTTGCTAATTACATCAATCGATTACCTAACTAGCAAATAGCTAAGTAGCTCATGTACATGACATTCAATAAGCTACATGTTTATTCAAACTAAAATATATGTTCAAATTAAAAAAGAGTAAAGGGTCAGTTTGGTCCTCGAAGTTGCAAAAAGGGGTCAAATAAGTCCTTATATAGAAGATTCTGTCCGGACGTGCCATTTGAGGTGACTCCCGGTAGAATTTTTTGAGCATCTTATTAATTAAGTCTAGTTTACTCATACCAAATTTCAGCTTAAAATTCAATCGGGGAGACATTCAAATGAATTCTTGAAGATAACTGCTGCGCTTTTAACGGCACAGTTATCTTCAAGAATTCATTTGAATGTCTTCCTGATTGAATTTTTATCTGAAATTTGGTATGAGTAAACTAGACTTAATGAATAAGATGCTCAAAAAATTTAATCAAAAAATTCCACCGGGAGCCACCTCAAATAACACGTCCGGATAGAATTTTCTATATAAGGACTTATTTGACCCCTTTTTTGCAATTTCGAGGACCAAACTGACCCTTATCCCAATTAAAAAAACATTCGTCATCCGGAGAAGCGTTCTTGAGAAAATATCATTCAACATTCAGCACATGGTGTCATCCCTTCATTTTTATCCAGTGTTCCTCATCACCATAACTGTGACACTGCACCCGAACGTCCTTGAAAATTCAATACATAAATAAAAAATTTAAAGTCTATGTATTGAATTTCCGATTTCCAAAAAATTGTAAAACGATTAATGTTTTACGTAGCGCATGATTGATTATTGTACTGTTGAAACTCGTATATTAGTGTCGGGTTTGCAAATACTTATTTGGCACTTATTACTGAACATAAGAGCCCAACATTAGCTAAAAATGTTACATAACCTTTCAAGACAAGTTGAGGAAGGTCGGGCGGCCCAAACTTTATTTTGGGCCCAACCTGCTAAAAGTAACAAGTATTCAAGAATGGCGTCGTAGGCCCACTCGAGGGTGACCCACACGGCTAGTAGTCCAATAATATGAATGACAATGTCAAAATAAGTGATAGAATGACTAGAGAAGAATACAAATGCCTATGGTCCCATCTTTGACATTATTGAGTTAAATAACGGGAGTAGGTTTTTCTTCTATAATATTCATCATGTAAATTGTTGAGATGAGCCTACACATATTGGAGATCAATAATGTGATGTAGGAAGTTGACTTGTTCTAAATAAATTAGGATGAGTACAAAAAGGCATCTTTTAGCAAAAAATAAAACAATAGGACCCATCTTCCCATTTTTGGAAGTATTGGTAGATATTTTGGACACCAAGTTGAACGGGATCAATTGGGAACCACTCCACATGGACTTGGTGCCTGCAAAACAAAGAAAAATAAGTCAGGAGACTTACCTAGATACCAACAGAAAGCTCTCAAGACGAGGAATCCGTGAAGGTCTGGTTTGCATCAATCGGAGTAGTGGAAGGCTTCAAAATCGTCCGAGCAAAACACAACCTCGCAAGAACGGATTTACTCTCCTAAAGTGAGTGTTAACCCCAAAACTTTACTTTTCATTTTCCAAATGATATGAAGGATTGGTGGAACTATTATACACTACTCCAAGTGTATAATATGTCCTCATAAGGTTATTTTATTCATGTAAAGGTTAGATACTAACCTAGAGCAAATCTTGGAAAACTAGGAAACGAGTTAGCCGGAAAACACCCATTCTAGGGGCTGTTTTCGTATATACGATTAAGGGTTGAACTAGCACTTGAGGAGGCTGTTTAAAACTCAATTCCAAGCAAGGAATCAGTTCTCAAACCTTCTTGGCCGAGGCTTTGGTCGTTGGAGCGAGAAGGAAGGTTTTAAAGCTCATTTGAGGTGAGGATCGACATCTAATTGCTTACAACTTGTAGGTTAAGCATGAGATTACCTAAATGCCTAAATCATAATTTTTCATGGATTATGATGCTTAAATATTGATGAACTATTGATATAGTTGACAAAGAATGAAATTGGAAATGGTTTGAGATTGTATGAATAACATGAGATTCAATGAGTTATAAATGAACTATTTTGCGAAATAGACATTTTACTCATGTATGAATTATGTGGATACATAAATGAATATTTATGTATTGAAATTGAGTACTTAAGTTGCTGCTACATACTTATAAATATGTAGAGAATTACAAAATGAGGATATTCGTATGATGACAATAATCTTAATAGTATTGAAATACTAGTTAGTGATTATTTGAAGCTGTTGATAGAATTGATCCTAAGTATTGGATTGTATGAAATGCACTTTAAGGTACCTCAAGTGTATAGAATGACTTAGTATGAAGCTAAGGGTAAGTTATGGGCAGTCATTAAGAATGACCCAAGGTAGATTATTGAGATGTCAATTCTAGGCATAGGGTTGCTTAGGAATTGGACTATAATGAGGAATTAGAGCCGGAATCTATGATTTGCATGGAAATGTAGTTGGTCCGAGACCTTGCCATGTAAATTGTGATTTGCATGGAAATGTAGTTGGTCCGATTATAAGAGCTTGAAGTACCTGTTTACTCAGAAAAAGTTAAACATGAGATAACGATGGAGGATGGAGTTGATAAAGGACTACCACCTAGTGATTTAGTACCATCCTAGTAAAGCAAATGTTGTGGCCGATGCCCTTAGTTGAAAGAGTTCGTCAAGGGCATTGATAACAAATTTGAGAATATTGAGAGCTCAATTCGAATTAACTACTTATGGCGCTTTGGTGGCGGGATTTGAAGTGGGGTCTACCTTACTTGATGAGATCAAGAAGGGTGAGGAACTGGATGAAGAGCTATGCCGATAAGCGTCGGAAAACCTTAGAGTTTAAGGTTGATGACGAAGTGTTTCTTAAAGTTTCCCCTTGGAAAGGAATCATTCGATTCCAAAGCCGAGGAAAGCTTAATCCACGCTACATAGGTCCATTCAGAATTCTAGAGAGAATTGGGGCCGTAGCATATCGTCTACAGTTAACTCCTGAGTTAGAGAAGTTACATAATGTATTTCATGTGTCCATGCTTAAGAAGTATGTATATGATCCCTCTCACGTATTGGGAAAGCCACCTGTAGAGGTACTTGAGGATTTGAACTACGTTGTGCAACCGATCAAGGTCACCGATAGAAAGGTGAAGAAACTGAGGAGTAAAGAAGTTCCAATGGTTAAGGTCCTTTGGAAGAGTGATCGGGTCGAAGAAGAGATATGGGAAACAGAGGCTTTGATGAGGAAGCATTATGCTTTCCTATTTGAGTAGAGTTGTGAATTTCGGGGACGAAATTCCTGTTAAGGGGGGAGGGGGGGTTGAACTTGTGACACCGCACCCGAACGTCCTTGAAAATTCAATAAATAAGAAAAAAATTAAAGTCTATGTATTGAATTTCCGATTTCCAAACAATTGTAAAACGATTAATGTTTTACGTAGCGCATGATTGATTATTGTACTGTTGAAACTCGTATATTAGTGTCGGGTTTGAAAATACTTATTTGGCACTTATTAATGAACATAAGAGCCCAACATTAGCTAAAAAATGTTACATAACCTTTCAAGACAAGTTGAGGAAGGTCGGGCGGCCCAAACTTTATTTTGGGCCCAACCTGCTAAAAGTAGCAAGTATTCAAGAATGGCGTCGTAGGCCCACTCGAGGGTGACCCACACGGCTAGTAGTCCAATAATATGAATGACAAATGTCAAAATAAGTGATAGAATGATTAGAGAAGAATACAAATGCCTATGGTCCCATCTTTGGCATTATTGAGCGAAATAACGGGAGTAAGTTTTTCTTTTATAATATTCATCAAGTAAATTATTGGGATGATCGTACACATATTGGAGATAAATAATATGATGGAGAGAGTTGACTTTTTCTAAATAAATTAGAATGAGTACAAAGAGACATCTTTTGACAAAACATAAAATAACAGGATCCATTTTTCCATTTTTGGAAGTATTGGTAGATATTTTGGACCCCATATTGATTGGGATCAATTGGGAAGCACTCCGCATGATTTGAGTACCTGCAAGACAAGAAAAATAAGTCAGGAGACTTACCTTGGCCGCACAAGCTGGAGGAGAGCTGCATAAGACTTGATTGGAATCAAACTTGAGACCCACCTTGTCAATTTCCGCACAAATCATAGGTGTGGTTTGTCTGCCTCCTTAAAGGGAGTTTTACTCGTCCAAATGAGGTGTATAAGGTTTTCTTGGATAGCCTTTAAAGTCTAGTTTCACATTTGAGTGGTCTCTGTGCGAGAGGGGAGAGTTTATCATACAAAAATCGAGCTGGAGTGAACTGCTGTCTGTAAAGTCAAGCAGTGAGAGTGTTGAGGCTGTTTGGTTGATATCTTTAGATATACCAATCAAAATAAGGCGTTCTAGATACCAACAAAACGCTCTCAAGACTAGGAATCCGTGAAGGTCTGGTTTGCATCAATCGGAGTAGTGGAAGGCTTCCAAATCATCCGAGCAAAACACAACCTCGCAGGAACGGATTTACTCTCCTAAAGTGAGTGTTAACCCCAAAACTTTACTTTTCATTTTCCAAATGATATGAACGATTGGTGGAACTATTATACACTACTCCAAGTGTATAATATGTCCTCATAAGGTTATTTTATTCATGTAAAGGTTAGATACTAACCTAGAGCAAATCTAGGAAAACTAGGAAACGAGTTAGCCGGAAAACACCCATTCTAGGGGCTGTTTTCGTATATACGATTAAGGGTTGAACTAGCACTTGAGGAGGCTGTTTAAAACTCAATTCCAAGCAAGGAATCAGTTCTCAAACCTTCTTGGCCGAGGCTTTGGTCGTTGGATCGAGAAGGAAGGTTTTAAAACTCATTTGAGGTGAGGATCGACATCTAATTGCTTACAACTTATATGTTAAGCATGAGATTACCTAAATTCCTAAATCATATTTTTCATGGATTATGATGCTTAAATATTGATGAACTATTGATATAGTTGACAAAGAATGATATTGGAAATGGTTTGAGATTGTATGAATAACATGAGATTCAATGAGTCATAAATGAACTATTTTGCGAAATAGACATTTTACTCATGTATGAATTATGTGGATACATAAATGAATATTTATGTATTGAAATTGAGTACTTAAGTTGGTGCTACATACTTATAAATATGTAGAGAATTACAAAATGAGGATATTCGTATGATGACAATAATCTTAATAGTATTGAAATACTAGTTAGTGATTATTTGAAGTTGTTGATAGAATTGATCCTAAGTATTGGATTGTATGAAATGCACTTGAAGGTACCTCAAGTGTATAGAATGACTTAGTATGAAGCTAAGGGTAAGTTATGGGCAGTCATTAAGAATGACCCAAGGTAGATTATTGAGATGTCAATTCTAGGCATAGGGTTGCTTAGGAATTGAACTATAATGAGGAATTAGAGCCGGACTCTATGATTTGCATGGAAATGTAGTTGGTCCGAGACCTTGCCATGTAAATTGTGATTTGCATAGAAATGGAGTTGGGCCGAGCCCTTGCTATGCAAATGTGATAGGATGTAATTGTGATTTGCATGGAAATGTAGTTGGTCTGAGACCTTGCCATGTAAATTGTGATTTGCATAGAAATGTAGTTGGGCCGAGCCCTTGCTATGCAAATGTGATAGGATGTAAATTGTGATTTGCATAGAAATGTAGTTGGGCCGAGCCCTTGCCATGCAAATGTGATAGGATGTGAATTGTGATTTGCATAGAAATGTAGTTGGGCTGAGCCCTTGCTATGCAAATGTGATAGGATGTAAATTGTGATTTGCATAGAAATGTAGTTGGGCCGAGCCCTTGCTATGCAAATGTGATAGAATGTACTTGACATAAAGGATTGCATAGAAATGTAGTTGGGCCGAGCCCTTGCTATGCAACGGTAATGTGATGTACTCTATGAGTTGTCGTGAGTAGTAATCACGGGGAATGGGAAATGGTGATTTCTAAATAAATATGGGTCTACGGGCCGACTACTTGACTTTTATATAAAGTAAGTATATTTTTAAATGGGGTAACTTGAGGTTACAGTCATATCGTACTATCACCCTATTTGAGGGTCTTTTGTTTGAAATACTTGTTGTATATCCCTTAGATGTCATCCACACCAGTACTTTATAGCCCTATAGAGTACTGACCCCTTCGGGGGCGTCCCCCCACCATTTCAGGTTGAGGCTAAAGCTTACTTCCTGTGCTCGTTGATTGAGAGATTCCCCGGAGAGAAGACTTGGTTCGTGCCTCCTTCATTCTGATTTGAACACTAATAAATTTGCTCATGGATATTTTACTTTAGAGCCTGCGTGCTCATGTTTGCCCCGTGTGGCATTTGATTTCAACTATATTTTACTTATTATGTATGTTTATGGATGTTATATGTGTGAATGATATTCAAGACGCCTCGTATAATACGAATGTGTTGGACTGCGGTTGACTATTCGTATTGTATGGCGGGTTGTTGACGTGTCCGGGGAGGTTCAGGGCGTGACAATAACCATATAGCATAGTATGTTGGGAGGTCACACACCACCTTTAGATGATCATCATGTGTAGTTTTTCTAACTGCATTGGATTGACACTACAAGAAACAACTCATGAGTGTTATTCTTCCCCATGTAAATCAAAGAAAGCATGGAATAAAAATTAACAAAAATGAAAGTTTGAAATAAGAGTTGACCAAAGAGAATGCAATGAAAATGCAAAAGTACCTAAAATGGTTCATGTAGTTGCACCCATTTTCGATTAGTAAAGAGGTAGGTACAGATCTGGGTTAATGGAGTTATCATAACACTTAAACTAAATGACCTGAAATTGACATTCACAATATTCCAAGAATCTAAAAAAATATAGTTCAGAAAGTACTCTTTGCAAATTAAAGCTCCAACGTCTTTGTTGTATGAAAAAAGTTGTACGCAACTATTCTTAAACTGTCAAACAAATACTACCCTCTTGAATGTCAGTGTGAAGAATATTTTAATAGCAAAACACACTCTGGAATAAAGAGCAATTTATTGAAAAGATAGAAACTATACAATATCATTATAATATAGAAAAGGACCATTTCAACAGAAAAATTAAACTAACTCTTAGGCAAATAAATCTTAACATACTATGATACTAACTGTAATGCTTAGGATTATCATGTGTAATTTTTTTAATTGTGCATGCATCAATTGATTGAAATTAAAATATGTTAAGATGCAAAACTAGAAATTAATGTTTAAAATTATTTGAGTAAGAATCCTTTTTGTACTTGAAACACTCCTCCACTGGTTGGGCTCGCCATCAAACTGTTGTTAGCGTCGGACTACCGGAACTTTGCCTCCAGTCACCGACTCACCGTCTCACCGATGCTGCCAGACTGCATGAACATTGCCTTTGGTAGGCACCTCCGCCTTCTTTGGAACTATGCCAGCGGATTACTTGTCGCCGCCAACTCTTCTGCCACCAATGAAATGCTTTGATTATTCAGAGTTTAGAGGGGAATTAACTATATTACTCCATACGAAGCATGGGTGGATCTATGTTGGGGCAGGGGTGGGCTCCAGCCCAGCCCAGCCCAGCCCAATTTATTTTTATTATTATAGGTATAGATTTAATTTCCAGCCCACCTCAAAACTAATGTCTAGCCCAGCCCAAGCCTACCAACTTTGTAATTCTATTTGATTATTAATTGAATTTTTTCAGTAGATAGTAAAATAGTTTTTATTTATTATTATAAATTTATAATGATTAAAGATAGAATTAAAGATTAGGAAATGATTTATTTATAATGCAATTAAAGAATAGAGAACGATGTATTTACTGTTTAGGCATGTAAGAATGGATTCAAAATCTCAATTCAATTTTAAAATTGGGAATACTTATTAGTTTTATGTACATCGACTATTTTTACTTATTAGTTTTATACTTTTATAGAAGTATTTTAATTCATATCAATAAATACTAAAATCTTTAATAATCAATAATAAAATTATAAATCACACTAAAATCATTTAAATTTTAGATATGCTACCTCTGTCTCATTTTATTTAGCCATCTTTGACTCTTTACTCAAAGATGGTAAACTTTGATCCATCATTTAAACTCATGTATTAATGTGAAACTTACTAAATTTATACTTTTATGATAAACTTTTTAACAAAGAACATTTCCATTTCATTTTCACATTATCAATTTTATTGTATAAATATATAGTCATTCAAAGTTTAACTTCTTTGACTTGAAAAGTCAAATTAGTCTTAATAAAAGTCGGAGGTAGTATATAGTTTATTTATATAATTTATAAGTTATGAATATGCTCGAGTCCAGATCGAACTGAACATGACTATGCTCGAATTCAGCTTGAATAACTATTCAAACTCAAAAAAATAACGGCCGTTTTTTTGTTGTAAAAACAAACTATTTAAACTAAAATTTAATCCGTGTTCGAGATTGAAGCTCATTAAGCTTTGGTCAGTAAATTAAATTCGAAATCACGATCGAACTCGAGTAGTTCGAAAAAAAACTCAGTTCAATAACTATCAATCCTAAGCTAAACCTTTTGTATGCAATAACGAAAATTTTTACTGCTTAGCCCACCCCACCCCTCATTCCTGAATCCGCCCCTGATACGAAGTGTACTATTATGTTAGGGGTGGAAATTAAAGGTGGTGTTTTATTATTCCTATATCTTAGGGAATATATAACATGGACTCCTATTTACGAAATGAGACCATGTCATATTACTATTTATGAAAATTACTTTTAAGTTTCTTTTACAAGTATGATGGGCTGTATATTATAATTTCCTCATAATCAAGGTTTTTCCAAAATTCTACAATACCCATTGTTTTATATTAGTTAATTACTCCCTCCATTCCACTAACAATGGAACAAAAGGAAGAGACACACAAATCAATAAAAAATAATTTATATGATTGATCTTGAATTGATAAAGTAAGAATAAAGTAAGAATAATGATTATGAATCACACAAATTTTATCAAAATTTTATATAGGACACTATTAGTGGAGCAGACCGAAAATGTAAAATGAGACAATCTAAGAGAGTCATCATTGACTATTGACGTAAACATAGTTCTATCTCTATTTCCTAACTTCCTTAAGAAAAAAATAGCATAAGAAATGGATAACATTTGACAATAAGTATATAATTTTTTTACTTTTGACCTAATAAATGTAACCAAGACAATGACTTAGTCGTTCAAATATTTTTTGAAATAATTACAAAAATGTGACTAATGACTAGAGTAGTAATAGAATCAAAATAACTTACGTTCAATTTTTAAACATAAGTTACTATTTACTATGATTATACATTATTGTAGTAACCTAATAGTCATATTTCTGTAAATAACTATTACTTTGATAATATTTTTGAAAAAAACCCGCCATTATATATTACTCATTTGCATTAATAAGATGCCTATTATATAGGCACATTCGACGACTTTTTTAAAACCCCATGAAATACAATAGGTGCCTTTTTTCCTTCCAAACATTAAAAAAAGTGCTTCCCAACTTTTGGCTTAAAAAAGCTAGAAAGAGTGTTTTCAAGTGATAACTTCTACTTAAATTAACACTTGAAAGCTAAAAGCTAGAATCTGATTTTTATTTTTTCTATTAGACAAAAAACACTTATTTTACCAAGCACTTATTATGAACAAATTTACAACAAAATAGAGCAAAACAGTGTCAAACAGTGCTAAAACTTGCAAGTAAATTTTCTTAAATTTTAGAGATAAGAGATCAAATATAAATCATGCTTAAAATACATACATACTATCGTATTTACTTCGATTACTTTTAACTCCATTTAATTAAGAGCTTATCTAAAGTTAGTAGATTGACCAAGACTAAATTGGCTCAACCACAATTCAAAAATGTTAATTTCAGGTCATAGTGGCTGAAAAGTCGTTCTAATGTTTCCTAATTTGAGGTCTAATATAATCCTAAATATTATTGCAACTTTAAGCTTTAATTTATAAAAGTAATCAGGAGATCGGGAGATGTCTTGGTCAAAGGTTGTATCATATCGAGCCATTTAATTTGTGTATATATACATATTGACTAATTCATTTTGAGGGAAGTAATATATTTTTCCTGCAATATTGCGATTAAGATGAAGATTCTTCTACATTTTGTACTGCTTTTTGTTCTTCCAGTACTTTTCTCAAAACTATGCCTTTCATCTCAACCGCTGCGGCTGCAGCCACACAAAATCCCCAGGCTCACTCCATTTCACAACTCCATCCTACGGCGGCAACGCTCCGCCCCAAACGCGGCGGAAGAGACGACGTCCCTTCCTCCCCATTTCAAGACCTTTTACTACAAGCAAACGTTGGATCACTTCAATTATGCACCTCAGAGCTATGACACCTTTGACCAGAGGTACATAGTCAACTCCCAGCACTGGGCTCCTGGTGGGCCCATCTTTGCATGGCTCGGCGAGGAAGCTCCAGTCGATGAGGATCTTCCAATTATCGGATTTCTTACCGATAATGCCCCTCGTTTCAAGGCTCTTCTTGTCTACATTGAGGTGAGTGCGCAACGTACGCACGTAGTACGCTTGGTTTTTGCAGCATTAGGATTTTTGCACTATTCACACACCTTATTTTGATTACGATTTTCTATTAATATATAAAATCAAATTATTATGTATAAAATGTTATTAAGTTTCTATTGATGTGAATTTTCAAAATATTAACTTTTTATAATTTTACGAATACGTAATTAGATATAATTACGATCAAAGTTGCGTGTTTGCAAACGTGAAAGTTAAACTGTTGCAACTATTAAAGAACCGATAAAGTATCACTTTATTATCTATTACTACTTCCTAAACATACTTCCCGGTTTGAATCGGCAAGCTTATTAAGAAAGTGGAATAAAGTGGAAACTGGAAATGTATGGTTTTAGTTGTGTTAGAAAAAAGTAAAAAGAATGTGAGCCACACAAATTGTCCAAAAAGAGAAAGTGAGAAGTATTTTTTGGAACGGCTCAAAAGCGAAAGTGAGAAGTATTTTTTGGAACGGCTCAAAAGGGAAAGTTAGAAGTATTTTTAGCTAGGAACGGAGGGAGTAATTATTCAGTGTGTGACTTCAACATCCATTTTCACAATTAGACACTTGGATCACATTTTGTCGGACAAAGGGAGAATGCTTACCTCCGTCCTAAATACGGAGTAGTATAGAGTTCAAGAAATCCAAACAAAACAAAAAGAGAATCGAAGAGAAAATGATTTAAATTGCAGGACCATGCACACTAAATGGATCCTGTTTTGATGATAAAATATAAAGGATAAAAATAAAAATAGTCCTTAAACAATCATCACCATATCATTCAATTCACCATATCATTTTAGTGTTATTTGTTCTTGATCTATGTAGTGCATATTAATTTAGTCCCTCTGTCATTCTGTACCGTTATATTGGAGAGCAATGTTTAATATATTGTCATGTAAACATGCATACCACTTTGTACTACGTACTTAGACATTAACTACATGTAATTATTAGGGGTGGGATCGGGATGATCCCGATCCCGATTGCCCAAATCCCGATCCCGTCCCGATTAAGTCGGGATCCCGATCGGGAATCCCGCTTAATTCCGCTAAATACCGACAATGAACTATCAAACATAAAATTATGTAATTTCTTTAGTTAAACACTAACTTTGATATTTAGCGGTTTCAAAATTATTCTCTGTTCATTGTTATACCATATTTATCATCATCATCTACTTATAAAGTTTATTGTAATAATTATCTTCTCAAATTCACACTATTACATACTTTTAGAATAATTTTTATTTGTAACTTCAATTAATTAATAGTATAATTTTTTAATAAGCTATCAAGGCTTAGTGAAACTTACTTCAAACATTTTATAAAAATCACTAAAAGAAGGATGTGTAGACTCATTGAGAAACTTTGTGACCAATGAATATAATGTATAAATACATATTATGATTATTTACTAAAGAAAGAAATCTTAGTCTCGATCATTTTAAAGAGTTCATCAGAACCGCAAAATTTATAATATTGTTGTGATTTAGATTGTCGGGATCAAGAATAATCTCTATTTAGTTAGGATCCTGAATATTCATTTTCAGACAAATGCGGAATAGTTTTAGAAATTTGATATTGTAAGATATATCGTAGTAAAAAATTAATCTATGTAAGGAATAAGTAATTAAAAAAGATATTCAAATATTTAGATACATATTCATTTTTTTATAAATTTATATTCATTTTTTATATATTCATATATAATTATATACATGTATATATATATATAGTGTCGGGATGTCGGGATTTTCCCGATCCCGACTTTTTTTTTAAAAAAAAATCCCTAGTTGGGAAAAATTCCCGACTAGTCGGGATCAGGATTATCGGGATCGGGAGTCGGGAGTTTTTTCCCAGCCCTAGTAATTATATGTCATTTTGATCATTTTTTAAAGTAAATATTTTTGGAAAAATTGAAAACAATAATCCCAACTATTGCTGCTCCGCTGAAAATAATCTCAACTATTGATTATTTTTGTATAATCCCAACTATATAGACTATCCGCCAATAATGGTCCATGACCATATATTACCTCTATAAAAAGTGAATTTTAAATAGAAATTAAGCGTAAAAATTAAAAGTTGAGATTATTTATAGGGATTACTTGTTATATCTCATCTCATCCACTTTAGAAACTACAAGAATTTATTCATAGGGACCATTATTGGAGGAAGGTCCCTAAAGTTGGGATTATTCTGTAATAATCAATAGTTGGGATTATTATGAGCGGACCGCCAATAGTTGGGATTATTACTATCAATTTTTCCAATATTTTTTTGGTTTAGAGCTGAGGCTTAAATGATGCAGTAGAAATAGTAAGGCATTTTGTCTAATCGTAAATTAAATTATGCAATTGTCTTAAGACTCGTTGTAATATGTACTACAACGAGTAAAGATAATTAAAATGATAGATTTATTCGTTTAGCTAGGGCTCAAAGTACGTGCTATAGTGATGATATTTAAATAAGTTCATTAGGATAGATACTCTTATAGTCTTATTTATGCACTTTACTCTTAATATAAAGTTCATTATTTAGTTCTTCATTGTCCCAATATAAACTCTCATTTCCTTATATGATAAATAATTTGTGGTTGATATTATTTCTTTCTCACAACTTTGACTACACCATTTTCACTTTCTTAATTATATTCATGGGTCAAGTGAAAGCAAAATTTGATTAGAGGATGCGCAGGAGGTAGTAAATGGATAGGATGCTCTCAATTATACATAGCTAGCTCACTAGCTCAACACAACAGCCACATCATATCCCAACACACGCTACATGCATGTAGCATATATCTTGGAGAAGCTAAATGACTTGAATCTTTTTCATGAATGGATAGATATATGTTGCCTTGTTTTCTAATCATAATATATTGTGTTAATCATATTTGTGTCTTTTTGGTAAACAGCATAGGTTCTACGGGAAATCAATTCCATTTGGATCAATAAAGCATGCTATTAAGCATAAAAAACTTCGTGGTTATTTAAGTTCTGCTCAAGCTTTAGCAGATTATGCAGAGGTTTTGCTACGCGTAAAACAAGATTATAGCGCTCAAAGTTCATCAATCATTGTTGTTGGAGGATCTTATGGGGGCAGTATGAACCAACTTTACTATTCTTTCCATTTTTGTTTTGTTTGTACACATACTTATTACATGCATATTTGTTACTCCATCCTTCTCGCAAATGTTTGCCAAATTGAATTTTCTTGATTAATGAAAATCAATTTTGACTAATGATATATATTTTGTAATACGAAATTATCTTGAACATGAAAGTTATATCAAAATGTTCCTTATCCAAAATATTTTCATCAAAGTATAAAATTTATATATTATAAAGAAATATAGTAATCAAACTCATCGTTCAAAGTTTGTCATCATTCATCAATAATAGCCAATATGACAAACTTTTTCGAGACGGAGGTATAGTAGTACATTTTATCCACTGTCCTTGTATATTTTTGTCATTTATTGAGTATTATTTCTATATACATAATTATTTACTTTGTATATATTTACTAGCTTTCAAGACCTTGCATCATATGTTAGAATTAAACTTAATTATCCTTATTTCAATGTAAAAAACTTTTTGTAAAAAAAAGTATTTGAATAATTTTATTATATTCATACATATTTATTCATATGCATGGTACAATTTTTTTCTTGCAATATTAAATTGATTTTAATGAAAAAAGTATTTTATTAAAAAACAATGTTGATTTTTATATTTATTTAATATTAAATAATATGAAAAAATGTGATCACATGTTGGTGTACGAAAAATATGTGTGTGTGGTGTGGGTGTGATAAAGGTTAAAAATAATTGAAATATTTTTCTAATTTATTTTCAAATTAACATTTTAATTTAGGATTAAAATAGGAGAAATATTTAAAACTATGAATTGAAAAATTCAAATTAAGGAATTGAAATAGTATTAATCAAATATAGTATAATAAGTAAATTATGAGTAGATACACATTGTATTATTCTAAAAATTAAATATGAGACTAAAAAAGTTTGGAAATTCCAAAATAGGACTTCCATGTTTTTATTCCCAAAATAGGACTAATTACTGTCATGTTTTGGCAGTATCAGACTTCAAACATGGCAGTATTTTCCAAATTTGGCAGTAATTAGTCCTATTTTGGGAATAAAAACATGACAGTCCTATTTTGGAATTTTCAAACTTTTTTAGTCTCATTTCGGGAACTTTCCCTTTTTCATATTGTTATATTCTCTGTAAAAGTATAGATCGGAGTTGATATTTTTACTGAATGTGCATCCATCAAGGATAAGAAAAATAAACAAATTAAATTAATTTAAAATTTATGGATTCTCCATACTAATTTCATATAGAGATTTTGAATTAAGGAATTAAAACAGTACTAATCAGATATGTATACTTTGTTATTAGTAAATTATGAGTACATATGCATATTGTATGATTCTCGAATTAATTATAACACATATTTTTTCTTATTATTTTATTATCTGTAACATTACATAAATGATATTTTATAGTACATCATGTGCAGGCATTAGAGATATAAAAAATAAAATAAAATAAATTGAAATATTTTCACAATTGTGTATTCGAAAGTTATTTTTCTAGCGAATTGTTGACATACTCTCATAAACTTGTCAAGTACAAACATTTAAAACGGGGTTCATATATACATGTATAGTACTACGTACAAAATTTATGATAAGCACAAGACTCCTATATACTAACTTGTAATTGAGTAATAGATTTGATAAACAAAATGTTTATATTGTAGGTGAAAGAATTTCAGTTTGAACAAGGAATTAGACTAATCATTTGATGGGAAAAACAGTCCCAAACGGTAACTAATAAAATGCGGAATTAATCTCCGTTTGACTAAAATTTCCCCAACTTGAATGAACCTTTGAGGATGCAAACAAATAGGGTGTTCTTAATGCAATTAGAACACACACAATATTGCTGCCACACACCAATATAATCAACTAAAACAGTAAGCACACACCACACACAAACACCGAAATTTTAGCGTGGAAAACCCGTTAACTAGGGAAAAACCACGGGACCATTTTGGCCGCTTAAATCCACTATCATCATCAAAGGAGCAGTACAAAGTCTTCTCTAGATAATACTAGAGGCATACAAAATCATCATATCCTTGGAAGTAAGCACATCAAGGTGTATGGAATCAAATAGAGCCAAGATAAGAAAAATATCACCAGAAAAATAGCTACTGTCCAGACCAACGAAACCCGACCTCCAGACCTCAAAACTCGATCTCCACTGTCCAGAATGTTGACCCAGATGCTGTGAAGCTGCTGTCCAAAAATCACGACGATCCAACGGTTCAATCTCCGGGAAACGGAATTTTTCTGCTGCTGCCTGCTGAAAAACGGGATGAGCATTTCAGCTCATGTTTTGTGACTTGTTCTCTCTTTTCTGCTGCTCTCTTTCTGTCCTCATGTGTTTAGATAGTAGCTAACCCATATTTTATTATTAGCTCCCAAAAAAGAAAGTCAAAGAAGACTTTTAATGGGCTCAATACTTGGGCTTTCCTCATGGGTCAAAAACAAAGAAAAACCCAACAAATCTCCCCCTTTTTGACTTATGAGGAAGAGTTCGCCATACCGGCGATGGAGCAACATACTTTCAACTTTTCCCTTGCTAGAACCTTCGTCAACATATCGGCACCATTATCATCGGTATGAACTTTATCAAGTTCAAACAGTTTGTCTTCAAGTGCATCTCTAATCCAATGATACCTCACATCAATATGTTTGGTTCGTTTGTGAAACATAGAATTTTTAGCAAGGTGAATGGTACTTTGATTATCACAAAGAACCACATAGCGATGTTGAATAAAGCCAATCTCTTGCATAAATCTTTTGAGCCATAATAGCTCCTTACAAGCTTCTGTTGCAGCCACATACTCAGCCTCGGTGGTGGATAAAACCACACACTTTTGCAGTCTCGATTGCCATGACACAGCTCCCCCTGCAAAAGTCATCAAATATCCAGAAGTGGATTTCATGTTGTCCTTATTTCCTGTCATATCAGAATCAGTATAACCAACAAGTACTGGCTCCCCATTTCCAAATGTTATACCCAATTTGGAAGTACCACGTAGATATCTGAGAATCCACTTCACTGCTTCCCAATGCTTCTTACCTGGATTTGACAGAAAACGACTAACAACACCTACTGCATGGGCAATATCAGGCCGTGTGCATACCATAGCATACATCAAACTCCCTACAGCTGAGGCATAAGGAACTCTATCCATCTCTTCAATCCTCTTCTCAGAAGATGGACAATCTTTATCTGTCAACCTGAAGTTGGTAGTAAGAGGTGAACTAACCTCTTTAGCTTTGTCCATGTTGAATCTGCGAAGCACCTTCTCAATGTATTGCTCCTGTGACATGTGTAGCTTCTTCAAAGCTCTATCTCGAGTGATCCGAATGCCAAGAATCTGTTTTGCTGGCCCCAAGTCTTTCATAGCAAAAGACTTGCTCAATTGCATCTTCAGCTGAGTAATTCTTTCTACATTCTTGCCAACAATTAACATGTCATCAACATATAACAATAAAATGATGAAATCATCATCACCAAACCTCTGGAAGAAAATACAATGGTCTGAAGTAGTCTTTCGGTAATTTTGCTCCCCCATAACTGACTCAAACTTCTTGTACCACTGTCTTGGTGCTTGCTTCAACCCATAAAGACTCGTTTGAAGTCTACACACATAACCTTCTTTTCCCTTAACCTGAAACCCTTCAGGTTGCTCCATGTAGATTTCTTTATCCAAGTCACCGTGAAGGAAAGCTGTTTTGACATCCATCTGTTCAACCTCAAGATCAAGGCTGGCTGCCAAACCCAGAACAACACGAATAGATCCCATCTTCACGACCGGAGAGAAAATCTCATCAAAATCAATACCCTTTCTCTGACTGAACCCTTTGACCACCAATCTAGCCTTGTACCTAGGTTGTGAGGTGTGCTCTTCAGTCTTCACTTTGTAGACCCACTTGTTCTTCAAAGCTCTCTTGCCTTTAGGCAACTTCACCAACTCAAATGTATTATTTTCATGTAAGGAATTCATCTCATCTTGCATGGCTTCAACCCACTCCCTTTTGTGCTCATCTTCCATGGCCTCTGCATAACACTCAGGCTCTCCCCCATCAGTGAGTAAGACATACTCATTAGCTGAAAAACGGGTGGAAGGATGACGATCTCTTGTAGACCGCCTAAGTGGGACAAATGGTGGCACGTCTGGTATTGGTATCTCTGAATGAAATTCTTCATCCACCTCTGGCTGTTCTGGAACATCAGTATCATGTTGTTCATCATTCTGAACATCATTATCAAGAGATGGTTCTACATGATGAGGAGGCACTGGATCCAAATCAGTAACATCATCATTATGTTGAGGAACTGTATCTTTCTTCTCAGCATCTTTCAAGGTTTGATCTTTCACAAACACAACATCTCGGCTTCGAATAAGTTTCTTGTGGATTGGATCATATAATCTGTAACCAAACTCATCTTGGCCATAACCCAAGAAAACACATGGTTTGGACTTCACATCAAGCTTTGATCTTTCATCTTTAGGAATGTGCACAAAAGCTTTGCATCCAAGGACCCTCAAATGACGGTAAGAAACATCTTTGCCACTCCAAACCCTGTCAGGCACATCAAAAGACAAAGGAACACAAGGAGTTAGATTAATAACATGTACCGCTGTATTCAAAGCTTCTCCCCAGAATGAATTTGGCAGCCCTGCATGTGACAACAAACATCTGACACGCTCCATCAAAGTTCTGTTCATCCGCTCTGCTAATCCGTTCAACTGCGGTGTCTTGGGAGGACTCTTTTGATGTCGAATACCATGGTCTCTACAATAAGCATCAAAGGGGCCAATGTATTCCCCTCCATTATCTGTCCGAATACATTTGAGCTTCTTTCCAGTCTGTCTCTCAACCGAGGCATGAAACTGCTTAAACACCTCAAATACTTGATCTTTAGATTTCAAGGTATAAACCCAAACCTTTCTGGAGTGATCATCAATGAATGTGACAAAGTAGGAGCAACCACCAATTGTCCTAGTCTTCATAGGACCACAAACATCAGAATGCACCAGATCAAGTATACTCTCCTTCCTGGAAGGAGGATGGCTCTTAAAGGAAACCCTGTTCTGTTTACCTGCCAAACAGTGCGAACACTTCTTTAAATGAATATCATGCACACCCGGTAACACATTTCTCTTCAACAAAAGAGACATCCCCTTTTCACTCATGTGACCAAGTCTCTTATGCCATAAATCAGTCATGTCAGTATTCACCACAGCGTTGACCCTATCCTTGAAGATCTTCGGATGTGTCATGTACAACTTTGAGCATCTTTTACCTCTAGCCACGATCAAAGAACCACGAGTGAGTTTCCATATTCCATTACCAAAGTTGTTGCTGTAACCATCATCATCAAGTAAGCCTGCGGAGATCAAATTAAGTCTCATATCTGGAACATGTTTTACATTATGTAAAACCAACTCTATCCCAGTGTCAAACTTCAAACAAATTTCTCCGATGCCTGCAATCTTTGATAGTCCATTATTACCCATCCTAACATTACCAAAGTTACCTGGAGTGTAAGATGAATAAAAATCCCTCTGTGATGTTACATGACACGTAGCACCACTATCAACAACCCAACTGGAATCATCATGTGTAATGTTGACCATATCAAGATCAGAACAAATAAGGAACTCATCGGTAGTAGTGTTAACTTCAACATTGCCATTACCACCCTCATCTTTCTTATGGTTCTTTTGATTGTTGTAATCGCTCTTCTTCTTCTCCTTTTTCAATTGCCTGCAGAACCGTATTGTGTGGCCTTTTCTACCACAATGATAGCACTCAAAATCAGCAAACTTTCCTTTGGATTTACTTCGATGCTTTCCTTTGTTACCTGGACCTCTACTCTGACTTCTCCCCCTGCTTTCTGTAACTAAGACATCAGAATGTGAAGAGGAACCTTGTGACTTTCTTCTCATCTCTTCATTTAAAACACTGCCTTTGGCTAATTCCATGGTGATAATACCATCTGGTGCAGAGTTGGACAATGATGTCCTAAAAGTCTCCCATGAGTCCGGTAAAGTGCCAAGGAGCCACAAGCCTTGTATCTCATCTTCAAACTTGATACCCATTCCTGCAAGTTGATTTATGATTCCCTGAAAAGAATTCAAATGATCAGTGATAGGAGTTCCATCATGGTATTTCAAGATCATCATCTGTTTTATTAAGAACAATTTATTGTTCCCGGTCTTTCGAGCATACAACTGTTCAAGCTTGTTCCACAAACTGCGAGCATGAGTTTCCCCGCTAATATGGTTCAAAACATTATCATCAACCCATTGGCGAATATACCCACAAACCTGTCCATGCAAAATATTCCACTCTGCATCTGTTTTACTTTCAGGTTTATCAGTAGTAAACACAGGCAAATAATAATCCTTCAGATGAAGTAGGTCTTCCATTTTGCCTTTCCAAACATGATAATTAGAACCATTCAAATTGATCATCCTACTTGTGTTTGCTTCCATCATTCAAACAAGTCTAACTCGATACAGAAGAACTCGGCTCTGATTGTCACGCCCCGGACCGCGTCCGTGCCACGTAGACAACCGCCATACAACCCAATAAGAACAACGTAGTTCATCCTTATCAAATCATACAAGGCGTCCGTTAAGTTCTATTGCCAAGTCGATTAGTAAACCCATACAATCAACATCAATATATATTAGTCAAACAAATGCGGAAAATAAGATATGTTTGATTCTTAGCCACACGTGGCAAATACGGGCACGCAGGCCCCCAAATGTTTTGATAGAAAACATTGTTAAAATATATCCATGAGCAGTTCATCAATTTTGAATAAGAATGGAAGCACGAACCACGTCTTCCTCCTTGATCAATCACCCTAGGCGAAGGTGCAGGTAGTAGGACTCTAGCCTCAACCTGAAAAATGTGAGGGCCCCCGAAGGGGTCAGTACTCCATAGAAGTACTAGTGACAAGCAGGCTATATGAGGAATAACTAATGTTTCAGACACGAGACCCAAAAATAGGATGATACATATATATATATACATATATATATATATATATATATATATATATATAGGTGTAACCATTGTTACCCCATTCCCAAGATAATACATACTGTATATACTTGTAAAATACTTGACCCATAGGTCGTTTCCTCACAAAAAGTCTTTTAGAGATAAGGTACTTACCCAACCTTTCCCCTTTCATCCTGAATGCCTGGCTCACGAGCTACATTCTACCTTCATAATATCCTACCAAGTTTCGGGAGTGTTTACCGTCCCGGGGATGCTCAACCCCACCGAGTTTTAGGATCATTCACTGTCCCGAGGATACTCAACCTCAACCGAGTTTTAGGATCATTCACTGTCCCGAGGATACTCAACCTCAACCGAGTTTTAGGATTGTTTACCATCCTGAGGATACTCAACCTCACCGAGTTTTAGGATTGTTTACCGTCCTGAGGATACTCAACCTCACCGAGTTTTAGGATTGTTTACCGTCCTGAGGATACTCAACCTCACCGAGTTTTAGGATTGTTTACCGTCCTGAGGATACTCAACCTCACCGAGTTTTGGGATCGTTTACCGTCCCGAGGATACTCAACCTCAACCTTATTTCTAACCAAACCCTAACCTGGATATGGCTAACCTTTCATTCACTTAACTATGGACAATACCTAGTCCTATAGTCATATAATAATCCCTAGTAACCAACGTGGGCGGGTCCCACTTGAACGACCCACGTTAACCTGCTCAAAACTGCCTGTTTTGGGCCTAGTCCAATACCCGGTCGGGTATCCAACCTCACCCGGTCGGGTAGGTCGGGGCAGAAGCCCCTGGAACTGATTTTACTTGAGACCCGGTCGGGTCCATACCCTTACCCGGTCGGGTCTAGTAAGACAGTGGCTTCTGGAGCCATTTTTAATCAATAACCGTTCGGGTATGTACCCATACCCGGTCGGGTATCACCTTTGCCTCGGCGGTCAACGCCCGTTTGACCGCCCAAACGGAGTCCGATTAACGCGAAATTTTATACGCATGTACTCCTTGACGTCCTTGATCCAAAAATACCATTTTGGATCCCTAGAGAATTGTACATAATAAGTTATCACATTTTTAATCACCAAACATACAAAACATGCTTTTCAACTATGTTTTATATATAACCGTGGCATAAGCCAATACTTGATTTACTTTAATCATTCCATAAAACATATACTTGATTACTTTAGGTAATCTCATGCCTCAATCAAAAGTTATAAAGCATATAGCCGTCTTCTCACCTTAATGAAGCTTATGAAGTTCTAGCCTTTCTTATTGAGCTCCGGTGAAACTCCGGTGAACTTCAACCAACTCCGGCGACAACTCCGGCGACCCTTTCAACCCCGTGAAAGTTCTTGAAATACCTTATACAAGTTAATAACAAGGTTTTATCATCATAAAACCCATATCAATACAAACAACCTCGAAAAGGTTATTTTCCGGTGAACCCGTCAACTTGGCTCTCAAGGTTCGTTTTGGGTATAAACCAACCCTTCAATCCCCATTCTACACTTTTACATGTGTAGAAATATCCTAGGAGTGTGAAATGTGATTGAAGAGAAGGAATAGGATTAATGAAGTCATTACCTTATTAATCACAAGTTTTCGCACCTAAACTCCTCTTTTCTCTTCTCTTTTCCTTCCTTCTTCCACCCTTGCTCTTGGTGCGTGTATGGTGGATGAAAATGGAGTATTTCCAGGTCTTTTCTCTCCTATTTGAGTGTCTTGGTCGAGCCTATGGGTATAGGGAGTGATTTGGGGTGTGTTTTGGCTCTTCCTATGATGGTAAGAGGTGAGGGGTCCCTTGGAGTCAACTCTTGTCTCAACCTCCCCTTCCATCCTCCTTCCATCACACCAGCCGAACCCCTCTCTCATTTGTCTCAAATGATTTCGTGGGGTGGCCCCCACATATGTGGGAGGTCGTCCCTTTGTGTCCCCGAGTGTACACTCGATCCCGAAAGTTGTATTTTCCGGACTGTTTTAACTATATTTCGTTTTATCGGGTAAAATGAAATATCTCTCATCCTTCCAATTATTATTGGCTATAAGAATGAATGTATATTCCTCATCTTTAATTTGGTGGTCTCCATAATTTATTATGGCTTTTTATCTGATATTCCTTCGGTACCGATAAATGGGCTTTATATGCACAACTGGCCAACACGCATGGTTTATATGGCCCAACTTGGACATCCACCATCATATACATATTATCTAGACCCAGATGAATATAATATGTGGTCCCAATAATATCGGGCGGCCCCCACTTCTGGTGTGGGCCCCACGTAGATTTTACTATCCACGTAAAAGAATGATAAAAATTTACAATCGCGTAAAGATGAGTTTATTCATTTCTCAAGGTTCAGTACATGAATTGATAAAGTACAAATACTTGGGGGCGGTGTTACAAGTTCTACCCCCCTTATTTGGGATTTCGTCCCCGAAATCCACGTGTCTAGTCAAACAGAAATGGATACTGTTCCCTCATCAGGGTCTCCACTTCCCAAGTTTGCTCCTCGACACGATCACTCTTCCAAAGTACCTTCACCATCGGTACCTCTTTACTCCTTAGCTTCTTTACCTGTCGGTCCATGATCTTTACCGGCTGCACCGCATAGTGAAGGTCTTCCCGGATTCCTACCGGTGGTTTCTCAAGAATATGTGACGGGTCCCGTACATACTTCTTGAGCATAGAAACATGAAATACGTTATGAATCTTTTCTAATTCTGGAGTTAACTGAAGCCGGTACGCTACAACCCCAATCCTTTCAATGATTTTGAATGGGCCTATGTAGCGTGGGTTAAGCTTACCCCGACTGAGGAACCTGATGATCCCTTTCCAAGGTGACACCCTCAAAAATACCTCATCGCCGACCTCGAATTCTAACGTTCTTCGTCGTTTATCTGCATAGCTCTTCTGCCGATCTTGGGCAGCCTTGAGTCTATCCTGAATAACTTTCACCTTCTCCTTGGTCATCTCAACTAGTTCAGTACCCTCAAGCTTGGCCTCGCCAACCTCATCCCAACACAAAGGTGTCCGACATTTCCTCCCATACAATGCCTCGTATGGAGGCATGCCTATACTTGCCTGATAACTGTTGTTATAGGCGAATTCTACTAAAGCCAACTGGTTGTCCCAACTCCCTTGGAACTCTAGGGCACATGCCCTCAACATGTCCTCCAAAATCTGAATCACCCGTTCAGATTGCCCATCCGTTTGAGGATGGAATACCGTGCTGAACCTCAACTTTGTTCCCATGGATTCCTGGAACTTAGGCCAAAACTGTGATGTGAACCGTGGGTCTCTATCCGAAACTATAGTAACCAGAACCCCATGCAGTCTCACGATCTCATCTGTATACAACTTGGCCAGTCGCTCAAGCGTATAAGTAGTGTTGATAGGTAGAAAGTGAGCACTTTTTGTCAGCCTATCAACCACTACCCACACCGCGTCGTAGTTCCTCACCGTCCGTGGCAGACCTACCACGAAGTCCAAGGTAACATGCTCCCACTTCCATTCTGGGATGGTAAGTGGCTGTAATAACCCTGCCGGGTGCTGGTGCTCTGCCTTAATCTGTTGACAGGTAAGGCAACAGCTTACATATTCAGCAATCTCTCTCTTCATCCCTGACCACCAGTAACTTTCTTTCAAGTCCCGGTACATCTTTGTTCCACCTGGGTGCATGGCATACGCAGATGAGTGAGCCTCCTCAAGAATAGATTTTCGGAGCTCCTCATCTGACGGCACACACACTCGCTCCTTGAATAGTAGGAGTCCATCTTCTCTCTCACGGAAACCCTCGACGGGTCCCACCAGCATTCGTTCCCGGATTTTCTGAAATTCCTCGTCTTTGCCCTGACGCGTTCTGATTTCGTCTAATAAGGTGGGTCTCACCTCAAATCTGGCCAATAAGGCCCCATTCGTGGATACCTCCACGTGTGCCCTCAATGCTCGTAAGCATGTGAGTAAAACCCCTGATGAACTTTTCCTACTGAGAGCATCAGCAACCACGTTAGCCTTACCTGGATGATAGTCAATAATCAAGTTGTAATCCTTGATTAACTCCATCCATCTTCTTTGCCTCATGTTCAACTCTTTCTGAGTGAACACGTACTTCAAACTCTTGTGATCTGTATAAATGTGACACACCTCACCGTAGAGGTAATGCCTCCAAATCTTCAAAGCAAACACCACAGCTCCTAGCTCAAGGTCATGTGTGGGGTAATTCACTTCATGCTTCCTCAGTTGCCGAGAAGCATAAGCAATTACCTTCCCCGATTGCATCAGTACGCACCCAAGCCCCTGGATGCTAGCATCGCTATAGATGTCATACCCCAACCCTTGCACGGGTAGAGCAAGTACTGGTGCTTCAGTCAACCGTTTCTTTAGCTCAAGAAACCCCTTCTCACACTTGTCATCCCACACAAACTTAGCTCCCTTTTTGGTGAGCTTCGTGAGTGGAGATGCTATTACGGAGAACTTCTCCACGAATTTGCGGTAATACCCCGCCAAACCAAGGAAACTCCTTATTTCCTTCACATTCTTGGGCCTCTCCCAATTAGTGACTGCTTCAATCTTCGAGTTATCAACTGAAATGCCCGAACCTGATACCACGTGCCCGAGAAAACCGATCTCCCCAAGCCAAAATTCACACTTAGAGAATTTGGCAAAGAGTTGCTTCTCCCGCAGTGTTGCAAGTACGAGCCTTAGATGTTTCTCGTGTTCTTCTTCGTTCTTGGAGTATATCAAAATGTCATCAATGAACACTATGACGAATTGGTCCAAGTATTGATGAAATACTCGATTCATGAGGTCCATGAATGCCGCGGGGGCATTTGTAAGCCCAAACGACATCACTAGGAACTCATAGTGACCATACCTTGTACGGAATGCACTTTTGGGTATGTCACTCTCCTTGATCTTTAGTTGATGGTAGTCCGACCTCAAGTCGATCTTGGAGAACACGGTTGCCCCCCGCAATTGATCAAACAAGTCGTCAATCCTTGGCAAAGGATATTTGTTCTTTATCGTGACCTTATTCAATTGACGGTAGTCGATACACATTCTCATTGTGCCATCCTTCTTCTTTACAAAGAGTACAAGTGCTCCCCATGGTGAATGACTTGGTCTAATGAACCCGTTATCTAGTAACTCTTCCAATTGAACTTTCAACTCTTGAAGTTCAGCCGGCGCCATTCGATACGGAGGAATTGAGATGGGTTTGGTGCCTGGTTCAACCTCGATCCCGAACTCGATCTCCCGATCGGGTGGGAGTCCCGGTAGCTCTTCAGGGAACACCTCCGGATACTCACTCACCACCCTCACTTCTGTGATACTCTTCCCCTTGCCTTCCTTGCCTATGACATAGGCTAAGTAAGCCTGACATCCCTTCCTCATCATACGCCTTGCTCTTATGGCCGATATGATGCAAGGATTGAATTTTCCTCTATCCCCCTCGAAACATACAACATTTCCTGCACCATCCTTGAGTTCTAACACTTTAGTGTAGCAATCTACCTTTGCATGGTGTTTTTCCAGCCAGTCCATGCCAAGTATGGCATCAAACTCAAGCATGGCTAACGGTACGAAGTCACCCTTTAGACAGTGCTTCCCTATCTCCACATCACATGAAGGATAGTAGTCATTTCGTTCAACGTCATCCCCTAGAGGCGTAGACACCAAAAGGGTTTGTGTCATTGGTGTTAAAGGTGTGCCTAAGCCCATGGCAAACACCTCACTAACGAATGAACGTTGTGCTCCCGTATCGATAAGGATTCTCGCATCCCTTCCATTAATCTTTAACGTTCCTACATTTATAAGTCATGTAAGGTACTTTGCCTACCAAAATTGAACTGTAGGCCTCCAAAAAATCCGTACTCAAAATATATAGCAATACCCGGTCGGGTACATCTTTGTACCCGGTCGGGTATCCAATCCAGAAGCAATTCTCTTGCTATACCCGGTCTGGTAACACTGGCGGGTATGGAAATTTGGCATACCCGGTCGGGTAACCTGTTGTACCCGGTCGGGTATCCGTTCCAGAAGCCCGTGGGTATAAAACTTCATCATACCCGGTCGGGTAACCTACTATACCCGGTCGGGTATCCGTTCCAGTGGGTTTACCAGGCCAAAAATCTCAGTATACCCGGTCGGGTGACCTGCCTTACCCGGTCGGGTATCAGCCTGGTTTCATTGAATTTTCCCCGATTTGACCCTAAGTCAGTTTGCAATTGACCCCTAGGACTTATAACTTTAGTATAAGCCTAGAAACATATAAAATCTAGTACATTACCTGCAACGGAGTCCGGGTTTGCTCGCGCATCCGCCTCGGTCATTGCATACACACGTGCCTGGGTCCTCCCTTGGTTAACGGACGCGGCATTGCTCGCCGTAGGTCAGCCCCTTCCCGTGCCGGCCTGTGATGGTCCCGCACGTCCCCTACTAGCCGTAGGTCCTTCCATAGCCCCCGATGGTCCCCCTCCATTCAACATTGGGCAAGAAAGCTTGAGGTGACTAGTGCTACCGCACTTGTAGCACCGGGGTGGTGCATTGCACTTCCCGGCATGATTCTTGTTACAGTTTAGACACCTCGGTGGCCTCACGCTCCCCGAGCTGTGCCCTTGCCCTCCTGGACCCTTGCTCTTCTTTGCCGGTGGTTCCGGCGCCCTAAATGAACTTCCATTCCCGGCGTGATGTTTCCGAGAATGGTCTTGGGGTCCAGAATTTCCCCATCTCCTCTTCTTCGCCTCTTCGGCGTCTCTCTTCTTCCTTTCATTCCACTTGGCTTCCCCAAGTAGCCCTTGATCCACAATCTCACTAAAAGTCATGTGATGATTGTAGGTGGCCCTATCACGGATATCCAACTGTAGGGTATCCCAGAAGTGATTAGCCATGCGGTTCTCATCCATGGCGTACTCAGGTATGTATCGTGCCAAGTCCCGGAACCTCTGTTCCAATTGCCTTACCGAGCACCCATCCTCCTGTGTCAAGGTCATGTACTCCTTCCTTTTCTGATTCTTCTCAAATTCCGAGTAGTACTGATTATAGAATTCCACTTCAAATTTCTCCCAGGTGGTCTCACCGTGGAACTTTCCTTCCACGCCTTCCCACCATACCGCGGCCACTCCCTCCAGTAACCTGGTAGCAACTGTCAGCTTTATGTCAAGCCCGATCTGCATATCCCTAGCAGCCTCATTTAGTTTCTTGATCCAGTCGGCAGCCACAGATATGTCACCCTTGCCATCGAATGACTTACACCACAAGGCCCTCGCCTCCTTGAGGTATTTGGAGATTTTTACACAGAAACCTCCTCCTTGTACCCCCTGTGTCGCCACAGGGATGGCCACTGAAGCCCTCCGGCTTCCCTGACGCGATCCTCCCCGAGAGGCACGCCTAGCTTGGCGCCTAAGATCTCTCCTCAGCTTTTCCTTTTGGTACCACTCAAACAATTCACCCATCTGGGCGAATTTGGCATCACTCTCATCATTGTCGTCATCAGTGTACGTATCACCCCCATCGTATGGGGTCTCCTCCTGTTCTGTCTCGAGAACATAAGTAGAGTCATAATCCTCAGTGTGAGTTCCGTGCACCGAGCTAACATGGCCATCGCTCACGGTTTGAGCCCGATGACCTCCACGGCCTCCACGGCCTCCACGACCTCCACGGCCTCCACGGCCTCTCCTACCGCCTCTCGAGCCCCGAGATGCAACCTGGCTAGCCCCTTCGGACGTCACCGGTGTTTGCCCTCTCGGGTTGTTCCTCGTATCCATGCGTCTACCCTCCATTTCTGAAAGAAATTTGGAATGAGCCATTAGACTCGTATCAATGTCAATTGACGGAATAGTACAAAAGACACCACTTGGTCCAACATTATGGCCAGCAAACTGTTAAGGGTACCGTCTTAACAATAAGAGGTCAATAACTTGGTTTCCAACGGTTCCTTAAGTACAAAAACTTTTGCTCATGGTTTTGTTCAAAACTTTTTGATGATACTATATTGAGAGGTTAATTATATAGTTTAGAAATCGATGGCTCTGATACCACTTAATTGTCACGCCCCCGGACCGCGTCCGTGCCACGTAGACAACCGCCGTACAACCCAATAAGAACAACGTAGTTCATCGTTATCAAATCATACAAGGCGTCCGTTAAGTTCTATTGCCAAGTCGATTAGTAAACCCATACAATCAACATCAATATATATTAGTCAAACAAATGCGGAAAATAAGATATGTTTGATTCTTAGCCACACGTGGCAAATACGGGCACGCAGGCCCCCAAATGTTTTGATAGAAAACATTGTTAAAATATATCCATGAGCAGTTCATCAATTTTGAATAAGAATGGAAGCACGAACCACGTCTTCCTCCTTGATCAATCACCCTAGGCGAAGGTGCAGGTAGTAGGACTCTAGCCTCAACCTGAAAAATGTGAGGGCCCCCGAAGGGGTCAGTACTCCATAGAAGTACTAGTGACAAGCAGGCTATATGAGGAATAACTAATGTTTCAGACACGAGACCCAAAAATAGGATGATACATACATATATATATATATACATATATATATATATATATATATATATATATATATATATATATATATATATATATATATATGTGTGTGTGTGTGTGTGTGTGTGTGTGTGTGTGTAACCATTGTTACGCCATTCCCAAGATAATACATACTGTATATACTTGTAAAATACTTGACCCATAGGTCGTTTCCTCACAAAAAGTCTTTTAGAGATAAGGTACTTACCCAACCTTTCCCCTTTCATCCTGAATGCCTGGCTCACGAGCTACATTCTACCTTCATAATATCCTACCGAGTTTCGGCAGTGTTTACCGTCCCGGGGATGCTCAACCCCACCGAGTTTTAGGATCATTCACTGTCCCGAGGATACTCAACCTCAACCGAGTTTTAGGATCATTCACTGTCCCGAGGATACTCAACCTCAACCGAGTTTTAGGATTGTTTACCATCCTGAGGATACTCAACCTCAACCGAGTTTTAGGATTGTTTACCGTCCTGAGGATACTCAACCTCACCGAGTTTTAGGATTGTTTACCGTCCTGAGGATACTCAACCTCAACGAGTTTTAGGATTGTTTACCGTCCTGAGGATACTCAACCTCACCGAGTTTTGGGATCGTTTACCGTCCCGAGGATACTCAACCTCAACCTTATTTCTAACCAAACCCTAACCTGGATATGGCTAACCTTTCATTCACTTAACTATGGACAATACCTAGTCCTATAGTCATATAATAATCCCTAGTAACCAACGTGGGCGGGTCCCACTTGAACGACCCACGTTAACCTGCTCAAAACTGCCTGTTTTGGGCCTAGTCCAATACCCGGTCGGGTATCCAACCTCACCCGGTCGGGTAGGTCGGGGCAGAAGCCCCTGGAACTGATTTTACTTGAGACCCGGTCGGGTCCATACCCTTACCCGGTCGGGTCTAGTAAGACAGTGGCTTCTGGAGCCATTTTTAATCAATAACCGTTCGGGTATGTACCCATACCCGGTCGGGTATCACCTTTGCCTCGGCGGTCAACGCCCGTTTGACCGCCCAAACGGAGTCCGATTAACGCGAAATTTTATACGCATGTACTCCTTGACGTCCTTGATCCAAAAATACCATTTTGGATCTCTAGAGAATTGTACATAATAAGTTATCACATTTTTAATCACCAAACATACAAAACATGCTTTTCAACTATGTTTTATATATAACCGTGGCATAAGCCAATACTTGATTTACTTTAATCATTCCATAAAACATATACTTGATTACTTTAGGTAATCTCATGCCTCAATCAAAGGTTATAAAGCATATAGCCGTCTTCTCACCTTAATGAAGCTTATGAAGTTCTAGCCTTTCTTATTGAGCTCCGGTGAAACTCCGGTGAACTTCAACCAACTCCGGCGACAACTCCGGCGACCCTTTCAACCCCGTGAAAGTTCTTGAAATACCTTATACAAGTTAATAACAAGGTTTTATCATCATAAAACCCATATCAATACAAACAACCTCGAAAAGGTTATTTTCCGGTGAACCCGTCAACTTGGCTCTCAAGGTTCGTTTTGGGTATAAACCAACCCTTCAATCCCCATTCTACACTTTTACATGTGTAGAAATATCCTAGGAGTGTGAAATTTGATTAAAGAGAAGGAATAGGATTAATGAAGTCATTACCTTATTAATCACAAGTTTTCGCACCTAAACTCCTCTTTTCTCTTCTCTTTTCCTTCCTTCTTCCACCCTTGCTCTTGGTGCGTGTATGGTGGATGAAAATGGAGTATTTCCAGGTCTTTTCTCTCCTCTTTGAGTGTCTTGGTCGAGCCTATGGGTATAGGGAGTGATTTGGGGTGTGTTTTGGCTCTTCCTATGATGGTAAGAGGTGAGGGGTCCCTTGGAGTCAACTCTTGTCTCAACCTCCCCTTCCATCCTCCTTCCATCACACCAGCCGACCCCCTCTCTCATTTGTCTCAAATGATTTCGTGGGGTGGCCCCCACATATGTGGGAGGTCATCCCTTTGTGTCCCCGAGTGTACACTCGATCCCGAAAGTTGTATTTTCCGGACTGTTTTAACTATATTTCGTTTTATCGGGTAAAATGAAATATCTCTCATCCTTCCAATTATTATTGGCTATAAGAATGAATGTATATTCGTCATCTTTAATTTGGTGGTCTCCATAATTTATTATGGCTTTTTATCTGATATTCCTTCGGTACCGATAAATGGGCTTTATATGCACAACTGGCCAACACGCATGGTTTATATGGCCCAACTTGGACATCCACCATCATATACATATTATCTAGACCCAGATGAATATAATATGTGGTCCCAATAATATCGGGCGGCCCCCACTTCTGGTGTGGGCCCCACGTGGATTTTACTATCCACGTAAAAGAATGATAAAAATTTACAATCGCGTAAAGATGAGTTTATTCATTTCTCAAGGTTCAGTACATGAATTGATAAAGTACAAATACTTGGGGGCGGTGTTACACTGATACCAATTTGATGGGAAAAACAGCCCCAAATGGTAACTAATAAAATGCGGAATTAATCTCCGTTTGGCTAAAATTTCCCCAACTTGAATGAACCTTTGAGGATGCAAACAAATAGGGTGTTCTTAATGCAATTAGAACACACACAATATTGCTGCCACACACCAATATAATCAACTAAAACAGTAAGCACACACCACACACAAACACCGGAATTTTAGCGTGGAAAACCCGTTAACTAGGGAAAAACCACGGGACCATTTTGGCCGCTTAAATCCACTATCATCATCAAAGGAGCAGTACAAAGTCTTCTCTAGATAATACTAGAGGCATACAAAATCATCATATCCTTGGAAGTAAGCACATCAAGGTGTATGGAATCAAATAGAGCCAAGATAAGAAAAATATCACCAGAAAAATAGCTACTGTCCAGACCAACGAAACCCGACCTCCGGACCTCCAAACTCGATCTCCACCGTCCAGAATGTTGGCCCATATGCTGTGAAGCTGCTGTCCAAAAATCACGACGATCCAACGGTTCAATCTCCGGGAAATGGAATTTTTCCTGCTGCTGCCTGCTGAAAAACGGGATGAGCATCTGCTGCTCTCTTTCTGTCCTCATGTGTTGAGATAGTAGCTAACCCATATTTTATTATTAGCTCCCAAAAAAGAAAGTCAAAGAAGACTTTTAATGGACTCAATACTTGGGCTTTCCTCATGGGTCAAAAACAAAAAAAACCCAACATCATTGTCTCTTAATTGTAATAATACTACCTAATAAACATATGATAGATTGATAGCTAGTAATGATTCACTTCAGTACCCACCTTTATATTAAGTTAGTGTTACAAACTTCAATTCATTGTTATAGAGAGATCGAGAGTAATAAGTAAAAATACATTATCATCGACGACGTACTACTATATACGTAGTACTCCGTAGGTTATTGCCTTGATGGGTCTAATACTCTCATGCCATGTATTTTTATTGATCATCCGGCTAAAAAACTCTAAGATGTGCTCTGGTGCATGTGCTCCTCCATTGATTAGAGAAATCACGGGATTAATTAAAACTATGTTGCCATGTTCATTCGATACTATGAAAGTTTATTATTGTTTCCTTTTCGATGCATCAAAAAATGATAGTTTATTATTGTAGTTCAAATAAAGGAATATTAAATGGTAAGAATGTTGAATATACATCCTACTAAACTAATAATTTTAAAAATTGTAATAGATATATATTTTTTAACTTGTATCATGATTATCTTAGCTTTGTTATAAAAGTAAATAAGTAATAGACATTATATTCACAAAGATATTCTCGAATAGTTAATTAGGGAATAGTCCGTATATTAAAGAATATGTTGATTGATTGATTTTGAATTTGTTTGAAGTGCTTGCGGCTTGGTTTCGATTGAAGTATCCTCACATTGCTCTTGGTGCCTTAGCTTCATCAGCTCCAATTCTCTACTTTGATAATATGACACGTGCAGATGGATATTATTCCGTAGCTTCCAAAGATTTCAGGGTATCGAGTCAATATTATAAGCTATTATTATTATTATTACAATGCACTATTACTATTATCGTCCATAAAAGTATTCATGGAATATAAATATAAATATGTGCTAGAAAAATAATTGAAAATAAATTAGAATTTTACTTCAAATTAAGACATAAATTTATATATTCATGAATGCGTGATGATTTAAATCTAATTATATATACTTCGTATAAAGAAAAAAAGGAACCCAATGATCATGCCTTTAATTGAAAACATATAGTTTTATGCACATGTATGCTTGTCTTGATATGACATAAACCTCTGAAGTATGAGATTAGTTGACTTCATACAATATTTTATACTATCGTATATATTACGAAGTATATTTCAAATTCATGCGATGCAGGGCGATTTATAATATGTGACAATCAAATTCAATTTATATAATTTTAATGCAAACAATTATTATTATTAAAGAATGAAGACCCATAAAAGAAAAAAAAATTAGTTTTAAAGATTAACTGCATTTTATATTCTTTAGTAATAAGAATTAATGAGTATTCTACCTTCTAAGATATCCAAAAAAATATTAGTGTATTAAAAACATAACAGTTAACAGTTTAATTGATATAATTTTTTTCAAAATAAAATTATAATTTAAGTAATAAAATTACAAGCAAATCAAGATAAAAATAAGAGAATAATTTTAAAATGTGCATTGAGATTTCGATCCCGTCTTAAGGTTCTCATTATAAAATAACACAATTAGTTAGGTAATAATTAAATAAGGTAAATTGGTTATATTTTTTTTTTTTGATCATGTAAATTGGTTATATTTTGAAAAATAGTTTTGATGGGATATATTATAATAATGATGTCATTGATGATAATTGTCATGTTATGGATGTATTATTTTTTGATATTTGATTGAGCAGCCACAATTGTCATGTCATTGATGATAATTGTCATTTTTTGATTGAGCAGCCACAATTTTACACAATATTATAATAGGAAAAATGATGTTCGAATAGGCACTACGTATTAGGCAAGAATTTAAGGAATTGAAGAAGGATATGTTTAATCACAAAAACAGCAAGTAAAATACCAGGTAGAAGTTAAAACTTTAAATCAAGATCCACCTGCAGGTTCCTGATAGTATTTTCCTCAAATCTATCTCTGCGATTTGTTTTGATATTGTTAATACATGGATCTGAAATCAGAGTAGATGAGGGTTGAAATCAAAGCAAGTCTAAAAAGAAGCAAAGGGACAAAAAGAACGAACAAGAAGAAACTAAAGATCATGGTAGTTGATGTCCGACTGTGGAACAACGAAGAAGGGAGATCGAAGAAGAAGGGCCTCTGATACTACGGAAGTATCAAACAGGCCTTGTTAGAGTCAAGGGTAAACTCTAGGAACAGAGAAAAGCAGTTGAGAGATAAGAAGAAGCAATAGCAACTGTTTTCAGCATATCCCCTTGGGTTCACTACCCCTGGGAGTTAAATACAACTAGCTTCAGTTACAATTTAGTAATACCGTACTGCTACTATACTACTTAATCCAAGACATAATCATTCAAATGAGTGGGAAGTTTCTTCTGGCGAGTGGACTGTCTGAGGTGGTTTGGAGGTGTGTGAGGGGAAAGGTGGGCATCATGGGTAGTCCTGGTAACTGCCGTATCTCTCTCCTCCGCTTCGGAAAACACCTTGTCCTCAAGGTGTAGATAAGGGAATAGTTCAGCTAGGCGGTGTGCACCAATCCATGAAGTGTCATCCTGGGAACTGCCGGGCCAAAAAACTAGGACTTGTTTTTCAAGACGCCCATTGCGCAGAAGTTGCCGGGACCCACAAACTGTGAGGGGAGGATTGATTGGACTTTCTAGTAAGTCTGCAGGTAGTGTAGGGGAAGCTTGCAGCTCGATGCCTTGGAAAGAGCGGAGTAATGACACATGCATGGAAAACCGGATGGATGTGTGATCCTGGGGGCAACTCCAGCTTGTATGAAACAGAACCAATTCGTTTCAAGACCTTGAAAGGACTGTAATAACGTTTGGATAATTTATGGGAACGTCGTTGACCCACAGAATTTTGACGAAATGGTTGGAGTTTGAGAAGAACAAGATCACCCTCTTGAAACTCAACCTCACGACGATGTTTGTTATCCTTTTGCACCATCCGTGTTGGGCCTGTCGTAAAGATTCCTTCAAAAATTGGAGGGTTTCATCTATGGCTGTTAGCAAGGTATCAAGGGCTTGGGGGGTTTCAAAGATTGGAGGGTTTCAAAGATTCCAACTCAATATCAGTAGAGTTGGGGGTGTAGCATGGAAGTATAGAAGGAGTACGTATGTACAATGCATGAAATGGTGTCATCTTAATGCTCTCACTGTAACTGATGTTGTAACAAAATTTGGCCCAACTCAAAAAGTCAACCTATGCAGACGGTTTCTCCATAATAAAAGCACGAAGATATTGCTCTAAACCTCTGTTTACCACTTCTGACCGGCCGTCGGTTTAAGGATGATATGCAGTACTGTGTTTCCGCTTCGACCCACTAAGTTCGAACAGTTTACCCCAAAAGTGGCTGAGGAAGAGAGGGTCCCGATCTGAGATGAGTACACTCGGAAATCCATGCAATTTGACAACCATATCAACGAATGGCATTAAACTTGGCAGGAAGAGCTCCAAAATGAGCGAATTTGGTGAGGCGATCAACTACAACCATAATGGCAGAATATCCATGGGATGGTGGAAACCCGACAATAAAATCCATTGTGATCTCGTTCCACACTTGGTCTAAAATTGGAAGAGGTTATATCAGTCCCGCAGGGGCCTTGGTAAGGTATTTCGTTTGCTGACACACCAAACATGACGCTACGTAATCTTCCACTGTTCGGCGCATGTTTGGCCAATAGAAGGAGGCAGACAACTTAACCATCGTACGTTTAATGCCACAGTGACCAGACATCGGGGAGGAGTGAAACTCATGAAGCATATCATTAATCAACGATGAGTGAGGGCTCAAGTAATATCTCAATTTGTAAAAGAGGATCCCGTTGTTGCATGCGTAATCTGATGAGAGTTCTCCAACATTCAATTGTTCATGCAGACGCTTGAGATCGGGTAGTCGGGAGTTCTCTGTACTGAGCACTGTAAGAAATTCTGGGACTAGGCAGTTAGCTATCATCAGGTATTCCGCTTGTTCATGGACACGAGAAAGGCCATCAGCAGCGGTGTTATTGACCCCAAGTTTGTATTCAATCTGAAACTCAAAACCTAAGAGTTTACTAACATACTTATATTGCTCAAGAGTGAGTACTCTCTGATGGAACAGCTCTTTATGGCTCTTGTGATCCGTTCGGATAATGGAGTTTCCCAAGAGATATTGTCACCACTTACACATAGCTTTAGTGATGGAGTAGAGTTCTTTAATATAAGTGGAAGCAAGTTGCAGTTTCAGTCTGATTTTCTTGCTGAAATATGATACAGGTTGCTCTTGCTGCATCAGAACTGCCCCAACTCCCACATTAGATGCATCGGTTTCCATAAAAAAACCTCTGTGAACTTTGGCAACCTCAAGACAGGTGTCGTGGTAAGCATCTCTTTGAGATTCTGAAAGGATTTAGTGGCCATCTCTGTCCACGAAAACTGTTCCCTTCACAGCAAAACTGTAAGGGGAGCCACTATTGTTGCATATCCTTTGATAAAACGCCTATAATATCCTTCCAATCCTAGAAAACCCCGAAGTTGTCTAACCGTCTTTGGAATTGGCCATGAAACCACTGTTGCCACCTTGTTGGGATCCACACGCACAATATCTCTTACGATAATATGCCCAAATATTCAGTAGATTCCTAACAAAACACACATTTTGTCAATTTTAGGTAAAACTTATGTTGTAGCAAACAAGATAGTACTTAACGTAAGTCTCCCAAATGTTCCTCCATTCTCTTGCTGTATAGTAATATGTCATCAAAGAAAACTGTGACAAACTTGCGTAAGAAAGGGGCAAATATTGAGTTCATCGCTGCTTGGAAGGTAAATGGAGTATTCTTCAACCCGGATGGCATTACTAAGAACTCAAAATTGCTGTCATGAGTGCGGAATGCCATCTTGATGATATCACGGTTATGGATGCGTATTTGGTGATACCTTGCCCATAAATCCAACTTGGTGAAGATGGAGGCCCCTCCTAATTCATCAAACAGTTCATCAACAGTGGGTATCGGGAAGTTATCCCGAATGGTGACTGCATTCAGAGCCCGATAGTCCACACAAAATCGATAAGTACCATCTTTCTTGCGAACTAGTAGCACCGGAGATGAGAACGAACTTTTTCTAGGTTGTATGATACCTTGCTCCAGCATCTCTTTAACCAACTTCTCCATCTCACTTTTCTGAAAATGTGGGTAGTGGTAAGGGCGCACGTTGACAGGTTTGGTGTTGGGTAATAGGTGTATTTGATGGTCAAATAGACGCTTTGGGGGTATGGAATTTGGAGGGTCAAATAATTGGGAAAACTCCAGGAGTAACCACTCGAAAGTTTCTGTGAGACTTGAGGGAAGGTGAAACTGGGTTGAGTATTGAGGGTTGATGGTTACAGGGAGAGCTTCTGGGCTAAATTGGTAAATAGCACAAACACAGTTAACTTCATTAGCATCCGCAACTGCTTCCAACCTAGCAAAAGATGTCGGCTGAACGTTTGCTACAGTTTCACCCCATAATGTCACCATTTTCCCATTATGCTTGAACTTCATGGTTAAGTTTGCATAATCATGTGCCACGGTCCCAAGACTCTGTACTCAGTGAATGCCCAATACCAAGTCAGGTCCAACAATGGGTAGGACATGAAGATCCGTGTGAAAAGTTGTGCCCTGCAGGTGTACCTCAACATCTGGACAATAATATTGGCATAGAAGCGTGTCACCATTGCCAATATACACTTTGAATGGTTTAATAGAATGGGTACGTAGCTTAAGGGATTCAGCTCTAAATGGCTTGATGAAGTTATGGGTGCTCTTGGTGTCAATCATGACTAAGAACCTTTGCCCGTTAATCTCACCCCAAATGCGCAGGGAGCGGGGATTTGCATGTCCAGAGAGGGTATTTAAAGCTGAAATGTCTCCAGAGATCTCTTCTTCACTTTCGGTGTCATGCGGGTCTGGCTTAGACCCTTGATGTTCCTCGTTTTCTGGCTCTGGTGCAGCAATTAGCAAATGGAACTTACTCTTACACTTATGTCCCACGGAATATTTCTGGTCACAGTAGAAACATAGGCCTTTTGCTCGTTGTGCTTGCACGTCTGCCGCACTCATCTTCCTGATGGAGGCGGGGTTGCTAATGGTGTGAGGGGGAGGAGTTGGTGTGGGTAGAATGTTGGAAATATACCCTAGGACAATCATAGTTTATGATTTATCAATAAATATTTAATGCTCATTAGTTAATAAAGTCACAAACTCATTTTATGTTAATTATTATTATGAGTTTTCTTTATTAATATTTAAGTCTCTGAATATTCTGTTTAGTAGCTAATTAAGTATGTGACTTAATTGTGGAATGCTACACTTTAAAATAAACATAATATTCTAATTCTCCCTGGTCTAATATTATTAATTTGGAACATTAATAATTAATAGACCAGTATGTGGATTAACTGATGGCTATATTCCACTAGTCATGGGTATAGAGATATCAAGTTAATTATATAGATGCTTGTTAGGGAACAAGTTCATTGGACAGACCCAACTTGAGGACACTGCTAGGTTATATGTCATCAGTGTTGTCCTCAATAATGATGAGGTGCTATATTCTTATACTTGAGATAATCATGGTTACTTGCATGAGAATTAATATGTATTAACACCATTAAATGTTATCTTTAAATGGGTAATTATAAAGGTGGTGATTGTACATATTATGAACCATGTAGTAGTATGTGAATTATCAAGATAGTTTTTGTCACTCTTGTAAAGCGAGAGAAAGATATCTATTGGGCCCCTTGACAAGTAAGATTAATTAGCATGACCATGCTCAAATGTAGTGTCATTTGATGAAGATTAATCTTACTTGGTAATCAAGAAATATTAATTCAGAATAACAAGGATGACACGACCTAACCTTGTCTCAATTAAGATATCGTTTGACAAAAGAGAACTATTAGCGCAAATTAATCATTAAAAGGTTATGTCAGATTTAATTGACATTTATATATTTTGGATAGTCATGATGCCTTGCTAGAGGCCGCTTATGATTTGTGAGGCTCGAATTAATTTTATAGCCCACTGCCAATAATATATAAACCTGCAGGGTCACACACCTAAGTGATCTGGATCATTAATATTTGTTAATAACATTAAAATAGCCTGATTAGCCCAATTCGAAATAGGGTTTCAAAGGGTATTGGGCTAGGGCCTCTTTAAGGGTTTTATTAACTATAAAACCCATTCTTTCCTCCTCTTATAAATAGGGCCATATAGACCCACGAATTTTAAGAGTTAAAATTCACTTCTTAAACCTAGAGTAGAGGGGAAGAAAGAAGAGAACGCTAGCACGTTCCCTGCGACCGGTCCAGTCACGTGCGTGTGGATACCGGTAGAGCTCGGGATCGTTTTCTCGGACTGTCTGACATCCTTAATTAAGATTGCTATGTAAGTCCCTCTTAAATCTTGTAATTTCGTTTATAGTAAGAACCTCAGATCCGGTTGTTTACTTTTGGGTAGTAAAATTTTCGTTTATTCCGCTGCGTTTTTCTGCCCGAAACCCAACATAGAATCCATTTAGTTGTAGAGTTGGACACAAAGTTAGGTACGAGGCTTCCTGTGATGCCAGTGTTCCATGTTCTAGGCTCCGGCCCTGACGTGGTCCTGAGACTCACTCCTTTGTGCACAATGTGATTCTCCGGTTGGGTTTCCTCATATCGTGCTTCATATGCCTTAGCCAATTTGAAGGCTTCCAAAAGTGTTTGATGCTTGGCTATCAATAACTCAAGTTTCAATCCTGGTTTTAACCCCCCCACGAAGAAGCAGGTTAGCAAGGACTCCTGAATTCCAGTGACCTTGTTCATGAGTCGCTCGAATTCGGCTTGACACTCAGTAACTGTCTCTCTTTGTGTTAGTTTGGCTAACTCAGCCCGGTGATCTTCGAACTGTTGGTTACCAAACCGTTCTTGTAGTTTTTCTAGGAAATCATGCCATCCATATATGAGATTGTTTTGTTTTGTCTAACGATACCACTCGGATGTGTCTTTCTCCAGACAAAATCCCGTTATCTGTAATCGTTGATCCTCAGGAGTCTTATGAAAATCAAAATACTCCTGAATGCTAAAGATCCTTTGGTGTGGTTCAGTTCCATCGAACTTGGGTATGTCGAGTCTCATGATAGCCGAACGAGGCAGTGTATGTGGGGCTGGCGGCAACTCCGATCGTCCTCAGCAAAGTTGTGGATGTGTGTCTTCCAATGTAAAGCCATCAGGAGGTCTACCAAGACTGGTAGAGGGCTGCTCCTTGCCATGGCCACTCTGAAACCGTGCCTCCATTGTTGTTGCTAGGGCAGTGATCTGCTCTCCTAATTGAGATTGAATTCTGGACTCTTGGGACGCCATTTGTTCGCTAATTTGGGTTTGGAACCTGTCTAGCATTTGCTGTAGAGAAGTTAGGTCGAAGGAATTGCTTGTTGTTCCCGTCATTCTGTAGTTAGTGTGGCAATGAAAGCACCAGTGATACTACATACGGAAGTATCAAACATCCCTTGTTTAGAGTCAAGGGTAAACTCTAGGAAGAGAGAAAAGCAGTTGAGAGATGAGAAGAAGCAATAAGAATTGTTTTCAGCATATTCCCTTGGGTTCACTACCCCTGGGAGTTAAATACAACTAGGTTCAGTTTCAATTTAGTAATACCGTATTGCTACTATACTATTTAATCCAAGACATAATCATTCAAATGAGTGGGGAGTTTCTTCTGGCGAGTGGACTGCCTGAGGTGGTTTAGAGGTGTGTGAGGGGAAACGTGTGCATCATGGGTAGTTGTGGTAACTACTGTATCAGCCTCCGGCTCGGCCAGCTGCCGTTGCTGTGTCGCCATCCCATCTCCGCCGAGTTGCGGTACAAAGGTACAACATGGGCCTTCCGTCGCCACCGCCAGGTCCCCATGCCGTTTGGCCGCCGCACTGCCGCCGTACCGTCGCATTTGCACCACCGGCCACATTCCTCTGCCTCTGGAAACAAGTGTCCACATGGAAGAGATGCCTTGCTTGGTAACTTGTTGACACGGTCACACTGAGAAACAAAAATAAAAGACTTAAAAGGGCAAATATGGAAGACACGGGAAATTAGGTCTTATTTAGGAGTTAAAAAAGTCAAGGTCTTATTTAATTACATACGAAAACTTAAGCTCTTATTTAGCACCATTTCTCCATTAATAACAACATTCTATGGAGTATTAAATACATATTAAATACATATTTATTTATTGAAATATTACCAAAGATATTGAATACAAATAGAAAGAGACATAACAGAAATTATATATTAATTGATTAAATCGGAAAGTGACGAAGCTTTTTGGATAACTCAAAAAGTAACGAATGACAAAATTACAAGGGACAAAGAAAATATGGAGTATTAAATAGGGAAGTAATTAAGGTAAGGAGTCACTTTCGTGATGATGAGAAAGTCTAAAACTAGAGAAAATACAACAAAAGATGAAACAAATGAAAAAACTAGGTACTTATGTAAAATAACGATATATAACTATAGGTAAAGTTTGACAAATATTAAACTTTTAGCAAATAATAAATAACTTCTCAAAAATAATGGACTGAAAAATAATTGAGTGATTGGATGATCATAATAGTTTTTTAACTTTTATTTGATCTCCCTCTATAAAAGAAAGTCACAGAAATATGTTTAATTTTATGAAAGAATGACCTCTATATTACCATTACCTTTTCAATTTCAAAAATATTACTCCGTATGTTTTTCCAATTTTTCGAAAAAGTGCCATTAATAAACCATATCTTGCAAGCATCAATGAGAGAACAACGATGGTATGCGACATTTGTTCCAGGGTAAATTCGATGGCCACGTGCCTTGCCTCATCTGCTCAGAAGCGTCGACCGCGCCACCTGGCACCATCGTCTGATGTCTCCTTCCCGTCGCCTGCTGCCGTTCGTCACAGAGGTTTGGTAGTTGCAGAGAACGTTGAAGGTCTTTCAATTTTCTACCCAGTGAGCGTCTCCGAAAAATAGAATTTACTCTGGGTTAAATTTGTTGAGAAAACTGAAGAAGGATAATCAATTTCCTCCTTCAATTCGTAGGGATCCAGCAACAAGGAACGTAGGTCTGGTAATTGCATATGCAAATTGGAAAATGAAGATGATGTGTCAGACTGTCTTGGCCCATGATGATTTAACAACGACATGGCCGTCGTAGGTCGCAGTTCTGTTGCGCATGGGAGGGGGCGAATCTAGGCTTGGGTTGGAAAGAGGTCTGAATGGGGTTCTGCCTTGTGGGGGTGGGGGTGGGGCACTGGGGCCTAGGCGGTAGCGTCAGTCACTAGATGGCCAAGGCGATGGTCTCTGGACGAAGCGGTGCACCGACAGCGATGTCACAATGACGATGTCACTGTGGCAACTGAACGCGCACTCCCGGTGTCATCCGTTAGTGACATGAAAATCTGATAGTGACACATTTAGTGACATGAAGAAATCGCATTGACATGAAAAATCACAATGACATAAAAAATGTAGTGACATCAAGTTTTTAAAAAATATGACCTTGGTAATCATATTTTTGTCAATATTTAAAAGTGGCGACTTTTTGAAAATCGACTTAAACTTAGTACTACTTCCGTCCTATTTTATGTGTCCTACTTTGACTTGGCACAATTATTAATGAAGTGGTTCAAAAAGTAAAAGTTGTGATTGATATTTGAGTATAATAAAGTGAAATGGTGTAGAACACATTTCTTTCCAAAAAGGGAAAGAAGGCATTTATTTTGGGACAATCCAAAAAGGAAAGTAGCACAAATAAAGTACGAAATGAAAGTAGGAGTAATATTTAAGGAAAACCCCTAATTTTATTTGAATCAATGTTTCATACACTATTTGAAAGTAAAATGAAGTATGCATTACATTCCAACTCAAATATTGTGATCGTAACAATTTGTGAAATTGCAGGAAGTTAGTGAAAGTTGTTATCAAACGATACGACAATCATGGTCCGTTATTGATAAGTTTGCTTCCAATCCGAGGGGTCTCTCCATTCTTAGTGAGAAATTCAAACTTTGCAAGTAAATCTTCTTTGCTAGCATTAAATCTCTCTTTCACTCTCCTTTAATTTATAATCATTATCATTTAGATTTCTATGGATCCATTTTCCTATCTAGCCAAGTACTTGGTGTGGTTATTAGAGTTAGATGTGTAAAGTTGCTTGATTCTCACAATTGCATAGGGAATGATAAATACCAAGAGAATGAGGTAGACAATTTATCCAGACAAGCTCACATGTGATAGTAGCAGTAGCCATGAAACGATATTTAGCTTTCACAAAGGATAGAGAAACAGTTGGTTGTTCCATTGTTTTCCATGAGATAGAAGAATTTAAAAAAGAACAATATAGTCACCACCTTCTAAGAGGATATGCCCTCTTAGCTTATATAGGCTTCCCAAGTGATTTGTGTGGGTGCTGCATAAATATTGCTAGGACGTGTAGAGAATAGTGTGGATCAAATCGTTGGCTTACTGCTACACTAAAAATAATCGCTGATACTTTAGCATGCCTTCTCCCCTTATTGCGCATGCGAAGCGCCGCGCAGTGGCCGAGCCAAAAATGGTAGGTTAGGGAGCCAAATCTTAAAGAATTATGTTCCAGGGGTCATGGCCTAAAATTACACTACATCTTTTACTATATATAAATAATATTATATATGTGTGTACATCACAAGTTTTTTCTTGTGGGGGTTGAGGCCCCCTCCAGCCTCCCCCTTGCGCCAAGTTTCGATTGCACTCGCAGGCTAGGTTGACACCGCATACACTTTCCGGGGGTCAAACCTGTGACCTAGGTGTAAGGTGTTAGAGACTGTATAACCAAGCTCTATTCGTCGATCCAACTGAAGAGCCGAAATTTTTTTGGGTCCGTGTCTGAAGAGCCGCTAGTTTCCGTACAGTTTTGGGACGTACAGTTTTGGGCCGCGCGTCCTAGTCGTTTTGGGGTTAGGTTTTACTCTATAAATACAAGCTCTCTCCCTTGTAATATGTTGATCCGAAATTAATAGCAATTCCTGGCTTGGTAGCACCCCCAGATGTAGTCCTTTGTGGCGAACTGGGTTACCAAATTTTGTGTGTTCTTCTTTATCGTTCTTCGTATTGCATTAATTAAATCCTAACAATTGGTATTAGAGCAAGTTTCGAAGGGAGAAATCAATATAATGGCAGATTTGAAGACACCGTTGGTGCAATTTGATGGGACGGATTTCGGTTTCTGGAAGTTGCAGATTGAAGATTACAACGGTAAGGATCTGTATCAACCTCTAGATGATAAGCCGGAAGACATGAAAGAGAGCGATTGGAAGTTGTTGGACATGAAGGCGATGAGCGTGGTTCGATTGTCACTGTCCAGAAACATTGGCCTACACACCCTCAAGGCAAAGACAACAAAGGAGATGTTGCAGATATTATCGGATATGTACGAAAAACCATCTGCTACGAACAAGGTTCATCTGATGAGGCGTCTTTTAACCTAAAGATGTCTGAAACCACGGGAGTTGTGGAGCATCTCAACGAGTTCAATTTAATCACCACACAATTGAACGCGGTTGAGATCAAATTCGACGACGAAATTCATGCCCTAATTCTGCTGTTTTCTCTACTAGAAAGCTTGAACGAAACGATGACTGCAGTCAGCGCTGCAGCAGAGAAGGAAAAGTTGAAATTCGATGCAGTCAGAAATCTGGTGGTGGGCGAAGAAATTCGCAGGATGGAATCAGGCGTGACTTCTGGATCGGCGTTGAATTCAGAGAACTCGGGCAAAACAAAGTCAAAGTCAAAATCAAATCGAGAAAGATCAAGATCGAAATCCAAATCAAACAGCAAGGGTAAGAAGGACAAAAGTCAGATCAAGTGCTGAAATTTTGAGGAGTACGGACACTTCAACAACCAATGCTAGGAGCAGATCAAGGATCAGGAGGAGAAGACATCCGCCAATGCAACCACTGCATCATCTGGCAATGATCTCCTAATCCTGAGCGTGAGCAGTCCATTGGAGTCATGGGTTCTGGAGCTTCGTTTCATTCATGTGGTAATGTTGAAGTGATGAAACATTATACTCCCTACAATTTTGGAGAGGTGTATCTTGCTGATGACGAACCTCTAACAATTGTCGGAAAGGGTACAGTCCACGTGAAGACTCCGAACGGATGCATGCTGAAACTGAATGGTGTCCGACACATTCCTGGTTTGAGGAGAAATCTACTTTGAATTGGGCATCTGGATGAGGAAGGTTATATAGTTACATTCGGCAACAGAAATTGGAAGATCACCAAAGGAGCCTTGTTGGTTGTTAAAGGGAAGAAGGTGGGGACGTTGTACATGATAACGAACTCGATGGACTGCATCGATGTTGCTGCCGCTGCAACAAACGATGCAAATTTGTGGCATTATAGTCTCGATCACATGCGCGAAAAGGGGATGAAGGAGCTGTGCTCGAAGGGTAAACTGCCCGGCCTGAAGACTGTTGAAGTTGGCTTATGCGAGGACTGCATATTCGGGAAACATAAACGTGTCAGTTTCTCGAAGGTTAGACGAGCGATTACACCGGAGAAGTTGGAACTAGTTCACACCGACCTTTGGGGACCTGTAGAAGTTACATCCTTAGGAGGATCCGCCTACTACATGACCTTTATTGATGATGCCACAAGAAAGGTGTGGGTTTATTTTCTGAAAAATAAATCTGATGCCTTTGATGCTTTCAGGAGATGGAAAGCTCTTGTTGAAACGGGACAGGTCCGAATTTGTTTTGGGTCCGTTTCTGAAGAGACGCGAGTTTTCGTACAGTTTTGGGCCATACAATTTTGGGCCGCGCGTCCTAGTTGCTTTGGGATGATGTTTTACTCTCTATAAATACAAGCTCTTTCTCTTGTAATATGTTGATCCGAAATTAATAGCAATTCCTAGCTTGGTAGGGCGTCCCCAGACGTAGTCCTTTGTGGCAAATTGGGTTACCAAATTTCGTGTGTTCTTCTTTATTGTTCTTCATATTGCGTTAATTAAATCATAACACTCTGATCGGATACCACTTGTGTTTCTATACTTTGAGCTATGATACTCTACCACTTGCATGTGGATGTGTTTACCGTTACATTAAAAGTAGCCATAGATAGTTTAGCACGCCTTCCCCTTTATAGCACATACAAAGTACCACGTTTCGTTGACACCAATAGGCTGGGAAGTGCAGAACTATGGGTACCACATACCCGTGACCAAATAAATAGCTTAGTTGAGGATGAGTTAGAGGTAAATAGATGAGTTTTCTCATGAGCTAGAGATATTGATTTGGACTAGATAGAATAGAGCTAATGAATAAAGATGGTTGTTGATTGTGTTCCATAGGGAAGCAAACAGGCTTCGTTCCATACCAAAAAGACCAAGCTCATCCAATAAATCTAGCGGGTATTTATATTGACAAAAAGCACAGTAGGTTTGCATGCTACCTCAATCCCTAATACCATATGAGACGCTCAAAAATGAGATTGATAACGATTTTTTTAACGGTAGAATTTGATGTATATTTTGCATTCTAACATAGATTGTGGGACATGGATCCAGTGGCGGAACCAGCTCAGGGACCCTGGAGGGGCACTTAATGGGAAAGCGAATGTCTCCGAAAGATGTTGCATCCACTATCTAGAATATACTACATATATACGGAGTATTTTAATCTAGAATATAATATCTTGACAAGTAAATTGAGAAATCACAATTTTAATTACATACAAGATCAAATGAGATTTTCTATGAAACCAAAAAGCAGGAAATTAAATATAATGAGTCGATTTGATGAGAAAGCTACCATAGCAAAATTATGATTCTTACCCATGCACTAGAGAGCTTAATGGTACATCACCAAAATTTGAATACAGCTATTTAATTAAAACCATTTTAAAATAATTTAGAGTTTAAAAAAGACACATATAAAACAGAATAAAAAAATTAAGCTGGGATTCCATCCCTAGACCTCTCATAATCAAAGAACACAAATGCAACGCCTAATCCAGTACGCTACAATGTCTTTTTGTTGACATTAGTGCTTATTAATGTATAACACATGTATTTTATAAATATTTACAATTTACAATTTTATATTTGATATATATATATATATATATATATATATATATATATATATATATATATATATAATAAAAATAAAAATAACTGCAGGGGCTCAAGGTCCTCCGAGCCCCTTTCTAGCTAGTTCCGCCCATGCATGGATCCTTGCTAAACCTGTGTCAAAAACGTAACAATGAGAATGTAAACAGGACTTCCAACCTTTTATACCCGTATAGGACTAATTATCATGCTATGAGACAAAAATAGCCCTGCTTCCTTCCTATGGTACGGTGTACGAGCTTACGCGTGCCCTGCGGATAGAATTGCCCGCACACCTTAAAAATGATTGCTTGGGCACCGAAAACGTCATCAATCGTTGCTTCAACACTAAATCGCCTCTCTTGATCTCTATGAACTTTCAAACTTCTGAAATCGTTCGAGTTTGGGAAGAAGATTAGCGGGAGAATTTTTTTTTACATAAAACATCATTTTGTGTTCTTTTTGGCATGGATGATCTCCTCTGTTTGTATATCATCCTTCTCTTCCTAGTCCATCTTAATTCGGCCAAAAAAAAACTGTTACCTTGCATCTAAGATGTTCGGGCGCCATTAATGGGCTGTTCACGCTTCGGAAAAAAAGAGGTTTGATGATATCCGTAAGCTTGACTCGTTTGGCTAGTACAGTGAAGGGAAGATACAACTCATAGAAGAAGAATTAATTAACGGGTTTGGTTTTTTTCATTTACTAGAATTTTAATAGTATATTCGATATCTACACACCTAATTTGAGATTTTAGATTAAATTTAGGGAATCTATAGATATCTATCTATCTATAGATAATACATTTCAAAGATACAATTATGGAAAGTTTTGTCATGTGTCATCACCTAAGCAAATTTAATATATTAATTAATTATAGTGCATAAATGCGTTACATACATTAGGATTTAAGTTTGATTAAAGGGGAATTTTGAGTTTGCACCCCACTTTTTGTGTGATATTGGACTTTGCACCCCATTTTCAAAACTTTTAGACTTTGCACCCCATCTACAACATTTTGTGAAGAAAAATTCCTAGATGGGGTGCAAAGGCAAAGACATTTTAGGGGAAATAGGGTGTAAAGTCTAAAAGTTTTGAAAATGGGGTGCAAAGTCCAATATCACCCAAAAAGCGGGGTGCAAAGTCAAAATATCCCTTGATTAAAATTGTTCTTACCATTAATTTAATAGCCCTACTAAGCTAATGCTACGTGAGTACATATGTTGGAGAATTTTACAAAGAATAACTGAGCTATCACATCATTGGACCCCAACACAAAAATCTCTCTATTTTTAAAATTGATATAACTTTTTAATTTGTAATTCAATTTTTATAAAAATTATATCAAAATTCATGATTTTTATTATCTTTCATATGACATCAATATTGCATATGTAAAAAATTAAAAAACATTTTAAATGTACGATAGATGAAGGTTTTTTAATCTCAAAACTTTTTATAGCGTAATTTGATTCTGCAATTAGGGGACACTTTATTTATTGGCTTAAAATGTCAACAAACGCATATTAAGTTCTAAAACATTTATTTAAAAATTACAATTCAAATTGAATTTGAATCAACAAAACAACTTAAGCAGTGTTTGCGTTTGCTTTAAAAAAGCGCTTTTCAGCTTTTGGCTTAAAAAAAGCTAAAAAGAGTGTTTTCAAATGACAGCTTCTGCTTAAATTAATCACTTAAAAGCTAAAAGCTGGAAGCAGGTGGAAGGGTGCTTTAAACTGCTTTTCACTTTTTCTATTACACAAAAAGTACTTATTTTACCAAACATTACCAACTTTTACTTTTTCAGAATCACTTTTTTCTCAAACACTACCAACTTTTACTATTAATCACTTTTTCCAAAATCACTTTAAAAAATCACTTTTTTAAAGTTGAAGCAATTGCAAACACTCCCTTAGTTAGAACTTTCTTAAAAATAAAAAAACACAAAGGACACCAACAAACAAGGAGATTGCATATAAAAAAGTAAAAATAAAACCACCAAAAAACCACCATCAACCTACAACATTGGTGTCATGAGAAATATAATAAAAAGTTACTCCATCCGTCCCATTTTACTTAGACAAACTTGACTTTTCAAGTTAATGGCGTCTAACTTTGACCGATTATATGTTTATATAGAGAAGGTATTGATCATTTGAAAATGGTATGAAAATGTTCTTTGTTAAAAATACTATCACAAAAGTATAAAATTATTAAATTTTGCATAAATATATTAGTTGAAATAATTGGTCAAAGTTTATCATCTTTGACTGGAAAAGTAAAAGATGGCTACGTAAATTGGGACGGAGGTAGTATGATTTTTTATATGTTTTTGTGTCATAATCGGAGTACAAATAAAAAAAGTTATAACACTTTAAAAAACAGATTTTGTTTAAAACCTTATGTTGACATCATGATCATATAGTTTTTAACATATTTTATCGGCTGAAGTTACTCTAGAAGACCATTTTAACTATTTTTATATAACTTTTTCTTTATTTTATTAAAAATTTTTTTTTTCATAAATAGGCAGAATCGGCTAATCTAGCCAATTTAGCCAGAACTTCATGGATTTCCGTAGAATTAGTCGATTTAGACGATTTTTGTATTATCAAACGAGATCTTAATTGGGATATTTACACTTGCTTTCGAAAGGATAACTATATTACTCATTCTTTCAATAATCATTTCATTGCAATATTCTTCTCCCTAGATATATCTTACCACCTTTTTAGAATATATTTAGGATTTTTTTAATTGGATTAGTTTCTGTCTTAGACCAAATTCAGACCAAAACATACCATATAAATCAGACTAGACTTCGCGCAGTTATAGAATACACAGAACAAATATCTACCAAAGGTGTCCCGTTCAGATCAAATCAGAAAGGGAAAACTGTCAAATAGGTCCTCGAACTTTCATAAAAAAGTCAGTTAAGTCCTTCTATAGGAGACTCTGTCCGGTCGTCGCGATTTGGGGCGGTTCCCAGTGGAATTTTTTGATGAAATTTTTTGAGCATCTTATTCATCAAGTCTAGTTTACTCATACCAAATTTCAGTTAACAATTTAATCAGGAGCGCATTCAAATTAATTCGAGAATGCAAAAATGCGCAGTTATCTTCAAGAATAAATTTGAATGTGTTCCCGATTGAATTTTTAGCTGAAATTTGGTATGAGTAAACTAGACTTGGTGAATACGATGCTTAAAAAATTTCATCAAAAAATTCCACCGGGATTTGCCCCAAATCGCGACGGCCGGACAAAACCTCTTATAGAAGGACTTAATTGACTTTTTTATGAAAGTTCGAGGACCTATTTGTCAGTTTTCCCAATCATAAAAAACTACATTTCAACAAATCAAATCAAATCAGAAAAATTGAGACTAATTAAAAGCACCCTTACACAAGATTTATATGTGATGGCTTAGAATAAAAGCGCACAAACTACATCACTTTTATTTATTATTTTATTCTTTGCGCTAGAATTTGTGTTGTTTAATTTTATTCTAAGTTGCCACTCTGAATTAATAACGTGCATGGTAAAAACAATACTAACTTGCACAAATTAATAAAATTAATATTACCTATATAAAACATTGGTATCATGTGAAAGATAATAAAAGTTATGATTTTTGATATTTGTTTTGTAAAAAACAGATTTTGTTAAAATGTTATGTTGACAACATGATCACCTTCTAGGCTTCTACCCGTGCCGTGCACGGGATAAAATATGTTTACTTTTAGTTTTACTATCTATGTGTGTGTTTGTGTGCAGTGGCATAAGTAAGGATTTATTATAACTAACGGAAAGTCACTTATATAGCCGATTGTAACATTAGTTGATAATGCATATTCTTATTTATTGAGTATGCCTTATTTTATTAGCTAATTATCTAAATATATTCTCAGACTATATATTCCAATCAAAAGAATCAATATTTTTAAAACTCTCAGTTGCATCCAAATGAACTTCATCTTTTCAACCTTCTTTATTTAAAAAAAAAAAATCGACTGCGCATCAAATGCAGAACCAAAAGAGCATGAAAAATGAAATCACAAAAAATATGAAAAAGAAACCTAAGTCGAAGGCAGATACACCAGTAAAGAAGAAGCTAGAAAATTGTAGAGATGAAAAAGGAAATCACAAAAAATATGAAAAAGAAACCTAAGTCGACAGCAGATACACCAGTAAAGAAGAAGAAAATTCTAGAGATGAAAACTCCAGATCTGCCGCCGTCTCCCTTCCAACTGTGTCGGCAGTGTCACCGTTGCTCTTGTAACTCCACCGCCCCTTCCAACTTCGCCACTGCGTATAGAGGAAAAAGAATCATATTCCCTGATTTTGGGGAAAGGGCGAGAGACGAACGGCGGAAGCAATCGAGAAAAATGAAATCGAAGCAAAGAGATTAAACATAGTACTGTATTATCTGTAAGGGCAAAATAGGGAGTAAACATATAAATGGTCTTATAAGGGCCCGGTCTGGTCTAATAATTGGGTGAATCCGTACCCGTACCGTTATTATTCAAATTGTTCGGTTCGCTTCGGTCTTACGCCTAAACCCAATCAGTACGATTCCATTTTCAAACGGGACGGTACCATTTCATATCAATACCAAACAATGATACTTTTTTCTAGTGTTTAAGGCTAATTAAAGTTTAGACAACCTCCAAAAATCCACAAAATTTATCAATTTTCATACTCTCTCCATTCCAAATTGATATGCAAATTCAATAATTTTTTGTCAAACAATGTTAGTCAAATCCTCTTAATTGATAATTAATTCAATTTTTAACAATTAAAATTTACATATTCAAAAACTACATTAAAATCTCTTCAAAGTTGCAAACTCGAAATTAAATATAATTAAAATTTGACATCCTAATTAAGTGAATGAAATGAAATTATTTAACCATGAAAAGTTAATTTTGGAAATCAATTTGGAACTGCGGTAGTATTACATAATTAATAAATTTCAGATAAACTATAGTAGTACTAATTTAGAAATTAAACCTTACATCGATCTGGTTCCAGACTTCCTATGAACTAGTAAAGGCGTTGAAAGCCTGAAAATGTGAAGGCACTAGTCACAGTAATGGTATAAATGTAAATTTAATTAATTATAAATACTTCGGTCCTGTTCGGTTCGGTAGCGGTTCTCATTTTATGAGAACATGTCATGGCATTGTTTAGAATCGGTACGGTCCGGTTCGATCGGTACAAATATTTGAGATCCGTTTCAAAACCCGTTTTTTGGTCCAGTACCACGCCGGTTCGGTATTTTCGCCCACCCCTATATTCAGGCATTAAAAACATTCCAGTCTTATTTGGTTATGCAAAGTTATTTTTAGTCAAATCCGGGACCACTTCTCTTTTTTAAATCTCTTACTGATAGTGAGCATATTTTTTGAATGTTAGATTTCTTTGATTTAGGGAAATTTTCCGTGTTTCCTGAAAGTGATAGTGAGCGTATACTTTGTTTATGTATTATTATATTCAATCAATTGATAGTTCGTTGACTAAATAAAAGCATTTTATTTAAGAATAAAAGCATACATACTATGAGTAAGTTTAATTAGTGAAAAGTAATTTATTTTGGGTTAGGAAATTAAATTCGTCAGACAATGCGGCGGAGCTGAAGAATTACTTGGAGGTCATATATATCGTTGCCGCTCAATATGACGCTCCACCGGAGTATCCGGTGACGAAGGTGTGCGGTGGCATAGACGGTGAGCCCAAAGGGACTGATATTCTTGGTCGCATACAAGCCGGCGTCATGGCCTATTCAGGAAACTTTTCCTGTTATGACATTCCGTCTTCTGATCCCACCAACATTGCATGGGATTGGCAAGTAAGTAAATATACTCCGTATAATGTTTGGTCGATCGATTTCAATGCCCTAATACTAGTACATCTTAATTCCTTTTGTTGAGCAATAAATCGAAGCTTTTGGTCAAGAAAAAAGATCGAAATGATCTTATGCCGTACCCCAAGCTTGGATATCGACTATGATAATCCGCACACTTATATTTTTTTGATTTATTAAATGTTTTATTAACTCCTTTGCTAATTTTATTCATAAAAGTTTATTGTTTTCATAAACTAAATAATATTTAAAAATTTTAAAATAATAAAATAATAAAAAGTCATGTCAATTTGGGTGTTACATTGATAGTTTTCAATTATTCCAGGTACATACCGACATGTTTCATCTTTCAAATCTCGGATTAGTAGTTCATTTGTTGAATTAATAAACTTCGTTTTAAGTAGCTTTCGCTCGTGAAGATTATGGGATAATAATGCGTGAGGACTGAGGAGTAGCCTAGGGGCCTTACTAATGAAAAAAAGTATTGCCCTTAATAAGATTAAAATTAGGTCAAAAATCACAACTAGAACTATACCCCTAAATCATTCACAAATAGGACTAAACATTAATATTGTACCGTAAAAATCCCTAAGTGTATTAATTCATAATAAAATTGAAAAAAAAATCCTGGAAAATAATAAAACCTTCATAAAATATTTATTAAAAAAATATTTTAAAAAAATTAAAAATTTTAAAAAATAATAAAAAATATTAAAAGAACATAAATTTTTTTTGAAAAAATGGATGCCTTTCCCACTGCCTCTATTGCCTATCCGCACCACCACCTCTGACCGGTCTAAAAAAATCCTGTTTTTGTAAAAAAATCCATTTTTATGAAAATGCCAAAAAATGACATATTACTCTTTGATAATACCAAAATTTTCATTGAATCTACCATTAATAGGGCATTACTAATGCATGCGGCATTGTTTTTTTCCGGTGACTAGAGGTGGTGGTGCTGGGGTGGCAGAGGCGGCGGTGATTTTTTTTCTTTTTTTCTTTTAATTTTTTATTGTTTTTTAAAATTAATTTTTATTTAAAAAATATTTCATTAATTTTTTATTATTTTTATGATTTGTTTATGAATTAAATCATTTAAAAAGCTACAAGGGTATATATGTCCATACACACATAATTAGTCATCCGAGTAAATAAAAAACAATGTTGTTTGTGATTGTGGACTACCTTTTACTCCTATTAGGTAATAAAATTAACTCAATGAAAAGTAAAACGTAAAACAAACCTGATAAGAAGAATTAATTGGCAAACCATATGAAACAATAACCAAATAACAAATAACTACTAATTTCGCCTTTATAACTAAGGGTCTGTTTGCAACAGCTTCTTCTTTTAGAAAAGTGTTTTTTTAATGAAATTGGGAGAAGTGATTAAATAAAAGTTCATAATGTTTGAGAAAAAAGTGATTTTAAAAAGTAAAAGTGGGTAGTGTTTGGTAAAATAAGTGCTTTTTGTGTAATAGAAAAAGTAAAAGCACTTTTGACGCAGAAGCCGAGAAAAATAAAAGTTATAGTGTTTGGGAAAATAAGTGTTTTTTTAAAGCCAAAAGCTGAGAAGTGCTTTTTTAAAAGGAGTTGCAAACAAACCCTAAGTCATCTTTTCTTAGTTTTGGTCAAACACTTTGTAGTTTAATCACATCGATCAGTGTCAAGGAGGAGGTCACGGATTCAAAATTTATCTTAGTAAAGGATGTTGACATTTCACAAAATAGATAGAAACTACAACCAAAATAAAAGAATCTTTTCTAAGTCTTGGTGTCATACTCACATTCCCTTTTAAGTAAGGCCAAAATTCTATGGTGCCTTTAAGGTACTGTGCATTGTCTACGATGATCAATTTGAATATTAATAAATGATGATATAATGACTTCAACCACTCAAATTAAATGTACTATAGGTGTGATACTATCATTTACTTGTGAGGTATCATATCACTCACCAGTAAGTATTAAGTTTGTGATTCTTATTATGTTTGCTCTCATCTACACAAATATTAACCACATATCCTTAAATTTTATTACCAAATATTATTCAATCGCATGGAGAATCAACGAGCAAGAATGATGACAGAACATTAAAAATATTTAAGGCAATAAAAAAGGAGATGAAACGAGAAATAGCCCTAAGAATCTCTTGCATTAAGAATTAGAACGACCTCTTCTCGAACCAGACTGAACACTCTAATGGCAGTGGCGGATCTAGGCTTTACATTTTGGGTGTTCGGACCTAAGTTAAAATTAAAACTATTGCAATAATCATACTCAATGTTAATTATTACAAACTAATTCATCAAAAATCATACATTAAAAAAATGTACTAGTACTAAATTAAATGCCAAACACAATTTCGGTACTGCACTAGCTAGTACCACTGTTTAGACCAAAGCGCTAGATTGTGGAATGAACTGACAATTGCCAATACTAAATTTGTTAATATATTGTTGGCCCAAACGTTTTTTTGTATATTAATAATGGTCAACAAACTTTCTAGCGGCCCACTACATTGTACCCATTTATCTATCTGGCTTATCAATATTTTCCTCTCCCGTTAGAATTCAAAATACTGAACTCATTATTGCCTAGTGATGAGTTGTGTGTGTAGTGTATTATTTGAGTGTCCTTCTAATAGAACCAAGAAACCCATGCTATAAGGACAGCCCCTGCACCCTTGTTGTAGAGAGTGGAGCGTACGAGAGATACTTCACCCAAAACCAGTCTTCTTCCTCCTTGAGTTTCCTTTGTGTGAGAACTTGATAGTGAGTAGAAGTGAGTAGAAGTGAGGTGTTGGCGAGGCTAGAAAGGTGTGTTGCTCCCTTAGCCTAGGTATGCACAAGAGACAACCGGAAAACCGACGTCCGGACTGCCTGAGCCGGAATCCGGTGACGGAATCGATCCTCAACAAAATTAAATACTAAAGTACCACTTGCGAATGAACTGACAATTGCCAAAACTAAATTAAATGCCAAACACAATTTCGGAAGATCCGAAACGCAGGTTTGGACTTCTACCTTGGGATATGACTGGCTGAGTATACCCATAGTACTAAACGGTGGAAAGTTCTGGGTGTTCAGGTGAACACCCTTGAACAATACATCGTCCGCCACTGTCTAATGGTCTATCCCATGACCACTACATGCAAGAATCTGTCCAGTCGGTAGCTTCCATAGCCTATAGTTATAGATTTTTTAGGAGAAGCGATGCACTAATAACAACAACAATGACATTGGATCTCAATTATGTCACCGTTGATCCCACAACAACAATGAGCTGAGATTGGATCTCAAGTCCATTGCCGTCGATCCCATGATCTCTTCTCGAACTAGACTGAACACTCTAACGGTCGATCCCATGACTACCACTACATGTCACCCGAAAACTGTCATGGCACATCCCATGACCATTTTCTTTGCTCAGCTACGACAGATAGAGGAGAAGTCCCTCATCCATTTGTCGTAGCGTCTCAACAATATTATACTGAGTCACCTTTTGATGGTTCGATCCTTTATGCTCTACCGGATCAGATATCCATCAGGGTTTAATGCTGGCACAATGAATTTCCTTGTTATTCATTGTTATAGATCCCGTCCGCCACAATGAATTTCCTTGTTATTCATTGTTATAGATCACGTCCGCCACTGTCTAATGGTGTATAGTCACCTTGAACAATACACCGTCCGCCACTGTCTAATGGTCTATCCCATGACCACTACATGCAAGAATCTGTCCAGTCGGTAGCTTCCATAGCCTATAGTTATAGATTTTTTAGGAGAAGCGATGCACTAATAACAACAACAATGACATTGGATCTCAATTATGTCACCGTTGATCCCACAACAACAATGAGCTGAGATTGGATCTCAAGTCCATCGCCGTCGATCCCATGATCTCTTCTCGAACCAGACTGAACACTCTAACGGTCGATCCCATGACGACCACCACTACATGTCACCCGAAAACTGTCATGACACATCCCATGACCATTTTCTTTGCTCAGCTACGACAGATAGAGGAGAAGTCCCTCATCCATTTGTCGTAGTGTTTCAACAATATTATATTGAGTCACCTTTTGATGGTTCAATCACTAATGTGGAGATAACAAGGAAATTCATTGTGCCGGCATTAAACCCTGATGGATATCTGATTCGGTAGAGCACAAAGGATGTTGCGCTTGTCGTCTTCATAAGCCCTGAGCAGAGGGAAGCATGCATGTGTCGGGGGGGTAGCGGTAGCGGTCATCGCGGTAGCGGCCTGTAGCCGACTGTAGCGGTTGCAACGGCGTGAAATATTTTCAATTGCGCAAAACATAAATGTGTTATTTCACATCATTCACACAATATTTAATTTTGAGTTTCACTCTATGCATCACCATTAATGTATTTTTTTCACATCATTCACACAACATTTACACATTTACACATCAAGCAAACAGTTCGTGATGTACTGCCGCAAATGTCAATAGCGGGCTAAAGCGGGCGGCGTAGTGGATTTTTCCCATGATTTGAAAATCACACACGAATAGCGGGCCATAGCGGTAGCGGCCCCTACCGCGACCGCTATTTAGTGGCCGCTATAGCGGTAGCGTGCCACTACTTCAAACCATGTGTGTAACCTTAGTTTAGTCTTTGAATCCGTTTAGTCAATTCATACTTTGCGTTAAATTGTTCAAACATTTAATGCTATATTTTTTTTGTTACAACGGAAGTAACATTTAATGCTATATACATTACACAAATTCTAGCTTTTTATTTGTGTACCGCATGCATGCAGACTTGTACTGAAATGGTGATACCAATTTGGACGGGGTACAATAACGACACAATGTTCGTTCCTGATCATTTCGACATGAACCAATACTTGGAATATTGCAACTATTCCTACGGGGTTCAACCCCGAATACACTGGATCACAACTTACTACGGAGGACACGTATGTTAATTCCCTATTCTAAATTAAGAAGTTTTCTTATACGGAGTTTATAACATTAAAAAAAGGGTAAAATGTACTATACAATATTAGTTTTAAGTCCTTATATAAGAGATTCTGTCCGATCGTCGTCATTTGTCTATACAATATTAGTTTTAAGTTAGTATATATTGTCTTTTTCTTTAAATAGTACTACATCCGTCCCATTGAGAGGTTCCCATGGCAAAACGACAAGGTTGTTTATTAGACAATAATTAAATATAATGTAGTTCAAGTGTATTTTGAGAAATAATTTTTATAGGTATATTTTGAGAACTGTGATTTTATAAATGAATTATTTTTAATATTTAATGATTAATTTGTCATTTAAAATTATTAATTGTTTTATGAAATGAAAATGAGAATTTTTATATGGGACGGTGGGAATAGTAAATAATATACAAAAATGTATTGTTCTATATTGAATATTGATATTCGATATTCTATTAGTGCGTATTAATACTATATGACAGCATATAATTACATTATTGTAGTATCTTACTCCTACTTTAATTGGAAAAATATAGAGCTTTTTCATAAAATATTACTAATAAAACAATTATGGATCAGACAAAAAAATTGACTATAAGTTATTATGAGTAAGTTTTGTAGTTACTACGATGTAACATTATATTTTATCACAATATAGTTTCTAAAGTTACTAGTCACTTTTTTGTGCATAATTTTTATTTTGGTTATATATTTTAATTGTTTAAAAAATATACGGAGAAATACTCTTGATTAGAAAAACGGCTGTATTTTTATCTTATTGTGAATTGAAAATTTCACTTCAAATTTAATTTTATCCCAATAATTTTTCATTGACAAAACTGCACGTGAGCTGTGCTCCTAAACTTTTTCCGTCGATAAATCAAAGAATTTTAAAGAATTTTTTCGGATCTTTTTTTTTTTTTTTTTGAAAAATAGGGTGCAAATTTTGTGTTTTGCTAGCTACGCTGTACTCTACCCTCCCTAACTAAAGGTATTTTATATTTTGCAAATCATTTTATATTCAAATTGCAGGATATTAAATCTATTCTGAAGAGGTTTGGCAGTAACATAATTTTCTCCAATGGTTTAAGAGACCCGTACAGCATCGGAGGGTAACTGAACACACTAATATTAACACTCTATTTTATGAATATCTTACTAATTACATTTCGAATTAAATTTAATTATAACGGAAATATAATCTATTCGATTGAGTAAGTTTTTTTATGTTATGTTGATAGGGTTTTACAGAACATATCAGATACCATACTTGCTGTCTATACACCAAAAGGTATGTCATTTAATGAACTCAAGTGTTTAGTCATTATTAATAAATACATCATGATCAAACTATATTTAGAAGTTTCCATAGCACCATGCATATAATAATTCGTGACAACCGCCGTCCCACGAACCACACTCTGAATTAATCACCTCCACATAAGCAATGTAATTCGTTGATCCATAAATGAGCACAAAAGAGCCAAAGACAGTTACCGCAATCCTCTCATCACCCACATCCAAACCCAACGTTTTACAAGCAGGAATAACAAGAACGAAAAAAGTACACAGCAGAAAAACAAATCACTAAAATAAAAAAACAAAATAGATAAAGTAAATTCTCTGTCCGAGCATACAATGAGAATAAGTTGTTAATTTTTTATGTGTTGAACTTGATTCTTTTATTTTTGTGTTGGGAAACAAACATACATACCCCGAGGGTTACAAACAGACTGAACATCATAGCCATATGATGTGCAATAAGACGAATAAAATTACGGACAAGAGAGGATCGGAGGAATTACCAATATTAATAATATTATTTACATAAAGTAATAAATAAATGATAGAATAATTCTAACGAAAAATAAACACGAAGTTATCAGACTTGCTACCACAAAAGTTATGTGTGAGAAGAAAGTTGTTAAAATGATGAAACAAGGAGCAGTGAGGACTTGCTTAAGATCATAAATGGCCTTGCGCAATCGATAAAAATGATTAGAATATTGAGGATGAATAAACCCCCGCGGTTGACACATGTAGACTTCAATTCCTCTGTGAGATGACCATGAAAAAAAAGCATTTTTAACATCAAGTACTTATAGCGCTCAGTTGTGGTGAGTTTAATGACTGAACTAAAAGTTTCAGTAAAAGCATCACTCATTGGACAGTTCTGCGAAACGAAAGAACCTGTTTTTTCATCTGATGAGAGTGTCAGTATATATCCTTCTGAAACAGTTGTGTCGGACCCAGAACCCCCTTCAACCTCACAGTCAGGTGAAGAACAGCCCTATATCCCTCCGTTAATCAGAAAATTCGAAAACTTACACATTTCTTTAGAAAATCAAAATAAAAGTTTTGAAGAAGAACGAAAAAACTTTGAAAGCGAGAGGGAGAGACCTCTGTTCTAAAAATCGTTCTAGGCGCCCGATACATTTTTTCGCTAAAAGGTGAAGATGTAGTGACTCTAAAAGGTGTCTGTGTCTGTGACTCTAAGACTATCTGCAACCCTGCTCCGTCAATAAATTAAGTTTCCAATCAGTTTATACGAAAAAAGTGTATTCACCCAGTCAATTTAATTTTTTTCTGCAATCCAGCACCGTCAATATATTCACCCAACACAGTTTTTCTTAATTAAATTCATAAATCCTTACTTTTATTATTATACATCATTTTTTACGGGAAAAAAATTAAGAATAATTATTATTTAAAAAACCAAACATTCCGATGTAAAAATAAAAAAAATGGATTTTATATTTTTCGCATATATAAAATAATGCACACTTGTGTTACTATACATGTAATTTTAAATAAAATCTAACTTTTTTGAGAGAGATAATCTAGCCAACAATTACAATATGTTATACTACTCGTATATAATATTACTTTATTTACTAAATTACTATGTTAATTCTTTTAGCGGCATTAATAGCGTGGACTATATATTAAGATTAAAAAATGACACAAATTATTAATATAATAATAATATCATAAAGCTAAGACACATAGGTGTGATTAAGTTAACAAAAACGGAGGAATAAATCCACATACATTGCAAGAAATGGGAAAAGCCACAAAATAAATGTTTTAAACTTATCCCTTGGATCATTTTTATTCCCATTGAAATGGGTTTCAATTAACCCCAGCCGTTCATCTATCCACTAAATAAATGTTTTTGGAATGTCAAATAGCTCAGTGCACATTACCGATGCTCTTGCTTTTCTTCTGACAAAGTTTTGGCAGTATGGCTCCCAATTATTAATCAGCAACTTCCTTTATTATTTTGGAGTGGAGTGAATACACGGATGGTTAGTCCCACACCCAAAGTTTCACCAACCCATTATCCCCTCTTCAAATACAAGGGTTGTATGGAATTTGAGGGTGCAAAGATCAAATCTATCATATCCACCCCAGGATTGCAACTGGTCTAAGAGGGACATTGACCTCTTTGTCTTGATCATGAAAGCGAGAGGGAGATCGAGACCTCTGTTCATTTTTTGGCAAATAGATATGGTGTTAAGTGCACATTTTAAATACTTTAAACATTCAGGAATCAGGAATGTGCACTTCCGTCTTAATTAACCTTGGGAAAGTTCCCGAAATAGGACTAAAACAGTTTGAAAATTCCAAAATAGGACTGTCATGTTTTTTATTCCCAAAATAGGAGTAATTACTGCCAAGTTTGGAAAATACTGCCATGTTTGAAGTCTGGTACTGCCAAAACATGGCAGTAATTAGTCCTATTTTGGGAATAAAAATGTGCCAGTCCTATTTTAGAATTTTCAAACCTTTTTAGTCCTATTTTGGTTAAATTCTCATTAACCTTCCATTTGTGAAATAAATAATTTTTAATTTATGCTTATGAGATAATTTATAATGTAAAATTTAAGATATTAATATCATTTTTTACATGTGTGTACATTGGGGGTATTAAGATAACACTTCTCCAATAGTTAGGGATCATACATTATTCTTCTCCAAAAGGAATTGCGTACGTATAACAAGAGTAAAATTGGAATTGATTAAGTTCACAAATAAGATTAATGATAATTTTTTATCCTAAGAATACAATTTATATGGTTATAATAAAACAAAGGAGGATAAAACTACTTTTGGGGTGAACTGTTCCTATTTTGGGGAAAAACAATTGCGATCCTGTTTGAACGAAATGCTTGTGTTATCTTTTAGATATATATTTAACTTTATATCTACATATTGTATGAATAAGAGAAAATAGTCTAATAACAAGTTAAATTTCTTAGATGAGATCAATTAGGATTTAGGACGGAGCACTTTGGGCTTCAAGGGGCGGTGCAGGGTCCACCCTTTTATTTGTACATATTTGAAGTTTTGAACATATATCTGTTATCTACAAAAAAATATTATTTCCTCCATAACATTCATATCTTCCCACTTTCCTTTTTTGGATGTAACATTTATATCTTCTCATTTCTAAATCTTCCCATCATACCCTTAATAATTTAAAAAATAATACACTACTACACCTACTTTTTTTGGATTATCCTTCATTCCATCACATTATTTCACCATATTCCCATCATACCCTCAATAATTCATACCTCATTTCACTATTCTTAATCTCACCCACTTTGGAAGTGGGAAGATATATGTGATACGGAGGGAGTAGAATTTAGTTACTCTTTTATAAATGCATCAAGCTTTCACCACTTAACACACTAATTTGTATTTGATTCAATACTCCTCAGTATTTTTTGTTTAATACTCCCTCTGGTTTTTAATAAACTTCACACTTTCCTTTTTGGGACGGTCTAAAATAAACTTCACACTTCCTTATTTCCTTTTTTGGCAAAGAAATCTACATCAAAACAGTGCCAAACAGTGTCAAACAGTGTCTCAACAGTGCCAAACAGTGTCTCTACAGTGCCAAACAGTGTTAAACAGTGCCTCAACAGTGTACTCTATAGTAAAGTCAAATTTCTTTCCTTATTTTGTGTGAAGTCAAAGTGTGAAGATTAAATAAAACCGGAGGGAGTACAATAGATGTTGACACATTTTTTAAGAGTGAAATAATAGGGGTAATGGATAGTGTAGAAAAAGTAGGAAAGATGGTGGAAAAGTATGAAAGAGAAGATAAAAAGTAGAAAAAGTAAGGGTAGTTGAGTATTTTTAAAGGAAAAACATACTAAAAAATGAAAGTGTAGCAAATTTTTGAATACATCCACAAAAAAAAGTGTAGCAAACAAAAAATAGGGGGTATTATTATTAGTAGTAGGGGAAACTCACAAAAAGTCATCATGCTTTATAAGAAACAATAAAAATCCTTATATTTTTTTTTTTTACGCAAAAGCAATGTTCTAAAAGGCGTAAGGCGTGCCGAGGCGGCACGCTCAAGCCTTAAGCCTTTGAAGCCTAGGCGAGTTTAGGCGAAGCCTAGACGTGAAAAGGCGTTTTGATTTTTGTATTATTTAATTTCACATTTTTAGAGTTACTTTAAATATTTAAATTCAATACTAAACAATGCTTCTTCATCCCTTTATATTGTCTCATCTTACTTTTTTTTATTTGTCCTACTAAGTTAGTCTGATACAACATTTGATAATATTCGTGAGCTGTAATTTATTGTTGTTTTATTCACATTTTAAAAATTTAATACTAATTACTTAGTTTTACTTTTCTTAATAATCACATCATTCTTTTTGGACAAGGGTAGAAGTAGTATCATACAAGAACATCTTACATTTTTAATATCCAGCAAAGTATGGATCCCTTAAGTTGTAAAACTCAAAAACAAGAACATTTAGTTGTTACACAAAAACTAGAATTGGATAAAATATAGTTGTATGATAAAGTAATAAGGGAAAAGGTGCAAATAGGCCCATGTACTAACCAAAAAAGGTCAAATAAGTCCTTATTTAGGAGGTTTTGTCCGGCCATCGCCATTTGGGGTGGTTCCCGGTGGAATTTTTTGATGAAATTTTTTGAGCATCTTATTCATCAAGTCTGGTTTACTCATACCAAATTTCAGCTAAAACTTCAATCGGAAGGGCATTCAAATGAATTTTTGAAGATAACTGCGCTTCTAACTGCGCCGTTATTTTCAAGAATTCATTTGAATGCCTTCCCGATTGAAGTTTTAGCTCAAATTTGGTGTGAGTAAACCAGACTTGATGAATAAGATGCTCAAAAAATTTCATCAAAAAATTCTACCGGGAACCACCCCAAATGGCGATGGCCGGACAGAACCTCCTAAATAAGAGCTTATTTGACCTTTTTTGTTAGTACATGGCCTATTTGCACCTTTTTCCAAGTAATAATCTTGATGATAACAAAAGTGATGGTGGTGATGATATTAAAATAATACTACATCTCCCCATATTGACTGTCATATTTTAATTTGGTACGATTATTAATAAAATGACCATAAAGTAAACGTTATGGTGAAAATTTGAGTAGAATAAGGTGAAATAATAAGAATAGCATATTTATTGCAAAAAAAAGAAATTCGACATTTAGGACAACCCAAAAATAAAGTTGGACAATCAAAGTTGGACTAAAGGAGTAATAATAGTTAACGGTTGTTTACTTTTTTTTAGCATTTTAGAATAATAATTTTATAAAGAAAACAAAGCTAAAAAATTTAACAAATGAACGTGTAGGCATGATGGAGCCATAGTTATAATCTAGTCTATACGAAGACAATTAGTCCCACACCGTAGGAAGTGACGAACTGCTCTTTTCTCATGCGTGTTAAAAATTTGTGTCAGTTCTTTGATATTATTTTGTCCCACACCGGTGGAAGAGGCAACTCTTCCTTACTGGAGCTTTATAAATTAGTTTAGCTATCTCCTCATTTCTGTGGAGTAAAGCTTCTTTGGGCTCGCTAGTCTAGTTGGGCTGCACTCGAGTTAAAACTGAAGGATGGTGAAGGTCATAACGCCTTTTGCCACGCATAGTGCCTGTGCGAGGCGTTTGTGCGGCGCCTCACGCCTACTCTCGCCTGGGCGGCGCTTTTTGAAGTTTTTTAGAACACTGCGCAAAAGGCTTAATTCATTTCATCAATCACAATGTTCTCAATACAATAAGGAACAGATAAAAAAATTGTGCAAGAAGCATAACTAGTAGATGCTCTAGCAAGAGCATGAGCACTACTATTAGCTTGTCGCCTAGCAAAAACGACACAGAAATCGTTATTAGACCCAACAATATTCCTACAATCATGTACTAGAGATCCATATTCAGATCGATCCTTGTGTGCGTTGTAAATATCATCCACCAACTGCTTGCAATCAGACTCGAAAATAACTCTTGTATACTCAGTCTCCTGCATCCATTTAAGAGCTTCCCTCAAGCTCCAAGCTTCTGCCTCAGCTGGACTCATTTCTGCTCGCATCCATGAAGTTCGGGCCCTGGAAAATCTCCCCATATGATCCCTAACGCAGCAGCCAGATCCCACTCGTTTATTTCCTGAAAAAATTGCAGCATCAATATTGCACTTAACAAAACCAATTTGTGGCCTGCTCCACCTGATAACATTTTGTTTGCTTTCCTTTCTATCACCTCTCGAACCTTGGCCTGCTTCCCATGAATGTAGCACTTCAGCCCCTCGAGATATCACCTGAGTAATCGTTTCTTGTATACCATCCCAATATAAAACATTCCTTTTCCGCCAAATGCTCCACATAGTCATCCCAAACAATTTCAACTTGTTATCAGATAACTCACTGATCACAGTTAAGAAAAATTCCACGAAATTTTCAGCCCTATCCATGACAGTGTCCAAGTCTTCCCACATACCTATCTTTCTCCAGCAAGCTATACTATCCGCACAAGATAGAAAAATATGCCATGAGTTTTCCGGTCCACCATTGCACGAATCACATACCTCTGTGTTGCCCACTCCCCGTGATCTCAGCTTGCTCTTGGTCGGTAAGCAATCCCTCCCCACCCGCCAAAGAAAGGTGCGGATCTTGGGCGGAATTGGCAGCCTCCATATTCTCTTCCATCGGCCATCCTTTTTAAGATGTTTGATATCAACCAAAGAATTCATGCAGGCTTTGTAGGCACTCCTAACCGAGAACATACCGTCCTTCGTAAAACGCCATATAGGAATATCTTCATGGTGAAGTCGTATAAGAGGGATCGAAAGGATATTTTCTGCATCTCGATTGCTGAAAATGCTTCTAATGAATGCCTCTCTCCAAGTGCTTCCTTCGCGGTCAATCAATTGTGCTACCTTTAGTTCTTGTAGTTCAAGTTTCGGTGGCGTATGCAGTTTAGGGTCTTCATTTCGTAACCAAGGTTGAGTCCATACATTGATAGATTTTCCATTACCAATGCTCCAGCGGTATCCATCCTTTACTATAGCTTGGGCTGACCAGATGCTACGCCAACAATAACTGGGATTATGTCTTGAGGACGCCCCAAAATACTCCCCTCTAGGGTAATATCTAGCTTTGATAACTCGTGATACCATAGCCTCCGGGTCAGAAATAAGTTTCCAACCTAGTTTCCCCAACATAGCAAGATTGAACCCGTGGAGATGGCGAAAACCCATGCCTCCTTCCTCCTTCGAAATTATTAATTTCTCCCAACTCAGCCAGTTAATACCTTTACCCTCTCTTTTTCTTGAGCCCCACCAAAAAGAATTCATCATTTTCTCTAACTCTTCTTGTAATGAGCAGGGAAGCAAAAAGACACTCATGCAATATGTAGGAATATATTGTAATACAGATTTAATAAGTACCTCCCTGCCAGCTTGAGATAACATTTTACTACTCCAACTCGAAATCTTCTTCCATACTCTATCCTTGATGTAATTAAAGATTGCTTTCTTTTTCCGCCCTAACATAGATGGCAGCCCGAGGTATTTACCGGTTCCAATACATCGTTTGACTCCAAGAATGCTGGACAGATGTTCACATGTAGAATCATCAATGTTCTTGCTAAAAAAGACCTCTGATTTTTGCTGATTTATAATCTGCCCTGAGGCTTTCGCATAGACATCAAGGATATGCTTCATTTTCCTGGTTTCTTCTTCTTTCGCTTGGAAGAAAAAAAAACTGTCGTCCGCAAAAAATAGATGACTTATTGTTGGTGCTCCACGACATATTCTCACTCCATGTAGCTCCCCCAATCTCTCCGCTTGCCGAATAAGCGCTGTAAGTCCCTCTGCACATAAAATGAAGAGATAGGGGGACAGTGGGTCCCCCTGTCTCAGACCCCTTTGAGGGACAATTGGCCCAATACGATCATCATTAACAAGAATTGTGTACCGCACAGTAGTAACACACATTTTTATCCACATGATCCACGTCGTATTAAAGCCCAATCGCTCCAAAATTGCCCAAAGATAGCCCCATTCCACCCGATCATAGGCCTTACTGATATCAATCTTGAAAGCAGCCCCGCCCCTTGTGCCTCCTGTTTTACACTTCAGATAATGAATAATTTCATTAGCAATTAAAACATTATCCAAAATGCTCCTTCCAGAAATAAATCCCGACTGCTCCACCGAAACACATCTATGAAGTATTTTCTGAAGTCGGTTTGCTAGGACTTTAGCTACTATTTTATAAACAACATTACAAAGAGAAATGGGTCTAAGATCACCCATAGATATAGGCGTATCGCATTTAGGGATTAATACAATATTTGTTTCGCCTATCACTTCTGGGAACCGCCCTTCTGTCAACCACTTTCTGTCTGCCTCAACTATGTCTTCCCCACAAAGCTTCCAGAATCTTTTATAAAAGGCCGGATTGAGGCCATCCGGTCCAGGGGCTTTGTCTGAATGCATCTGGATCATGGATGCTTTGAATTCATCATCCACAAATGGGGCCGTCAACGTACTGTTAATCTCCTCGGTGATGCACGGTTTAAGAGCTGCCAGCACTAGGGAATAATCCACATCACAAGAATTAAAAAGATTAGTAAAATAGGACTGCACCACTGCAGCAATACCTTCCTGTGATGTTACTAAAATTCCATCTTCATTCTTGAGGCTAGTAATTTTGTTTCTTTTCTTTCGGGAAGTAGCAGCAGCGTGAAAGAATTTAGTATTCATGTCTCCATCCCGCATCCAAAAAGCCTTCGCTCTTTGCTTCCAGAAAGTCTCCTCTTGAGCAAGGAGTTTAGCCAATTCTCGCTGCAGGATTTTAGCTTCATGAACTGCTTCGTTTGAAAGAGACTCTCTTGCCAGTGCTAGTTTAGCTCTGCATTTATCAATAGCTTCTGTGTGTCTTCTTCTCAATTTCCGCCCCCAAGCATCTAGTTTAACGGTACAACGTGCCAGCTTCCTGAGCAATGGGTCTCCTGTGGATTCTTTCCATTCCCTCTCAACTACTATATTAAGTTCGGGTTCAACAAGCCATGAATTCTCAAACTGAAATCTTCTCTTCCTGAACATGCATACTTGAGACTTCGTGTTAAGCAAAATAGGAGAATGATCAGAGTGAGAGGCTACCAGATTACGTAATATACTGGTTGGAAAGCGCTGCAGCCACGCCTCTGTTCCCATAGCTCTATCAAGCCTTTCCTCTACCGACTCGTCAGAATCTAGGCTTCTCCACCAAGTAAAGGGCCTGCCTTCGAGCTGAATATCCACTAATCCACAGTCAGTTATTGCCGCTCTAAAACCATTTATTAACCAGGTAGGGTGCTCTACCCTTCCTCTCTTCTCCTCATGAGCCAAAATGTCGTTGAAGTCTCCGATAACACACCATGGCAATCTACAATTGCTAGCTATCCTTCTAAGAATATCCCAGGATTCTCTTCGATGTTGTCTATCCGGAATGCCATAGAATCCTGTAAGTTGCCACGGTTGAGTAGATTCCTCTTTAACCAAAACATTAATAAAATTTTTTGAAAAATTGATTAGTTCAATGAGACTGGAAGATCTCCAAAGAATCGCTAGTCCACCACTTCTTCCCTCCCTGTCCACTACAAAATAGGCCTCAAAACCCAAAAGTCTACGAATTGCATCCACCTTATTAGAAGAACATAAAGTCTCACAAAGGAAAATAACATCTGGCTTATTATGCCGAACTAGGTCTCGAAGTGCCGGAACTACACGCGGGTGACCCAATCCCCGGCAGTTCCAACTTAAAATAATCATTGGTCCTGGTGGGCCTGGGACCCAGGACCCACCCCAAAAAAATTTTTATCAGCGATGCCTGATGTACTAGTTGAGCAATCTGTAACTTTTGGTTGTGACTCTTCGGCAAGTCGTTTTCTTTTCCTCTCTGCAGCTAGTTCATTATCCTCTGTCTGCATTTCACTACTGCAGTGGGCAGCTTGATCAGTAACCTTACTACTCTGTTGTTGATTTATGCCTTTGACATGTTCTCCCCATTGCCCACCTGTGTCATCCCTCAACCATCGACACCCCTCTGAAGCCCCTGTCTTCCTTCTGTCTGCCCTTAACTCTATGCTCCAGCCTCTTACTCCATTGTCCTCTTGCATTTGAAATAATTTGTCGCATTGGGTGTCTAAATGGCCCAGTACTCCGCATAAGAAGCAAAAGGTGCTCAATCTTTCATATCTAAAACGAACCATTTTAATTTCCCCACTGACCAGCCTAATTTTTTTCCCCCTCTTTAAGGGATTACAAGCGTCTAATGTGACTCTTATGCGCATATACTTCTTCCAGAGACCCTCATTGTTCTTAGGATCATACTCTACGAAAGTTCCAATAAAATTTCCCAAACTCTTTCCTGTTTCCTCATCCATATGTGTCATTGGAATATCGTGTACTTGAACCCAGAAATCGACATGAAATAATGGAACTTCCGAGGGTATAGATGTTGCCCCCATTTTTGCAGTAATCAGCAGATGGTTATCAAAGTGCCAGGGGCCTCCCTTCATAACCTTTTGCAGATCCAATCGATGATAGAATTGAAAGAGAAATATACCTGATTGTACTTGTTTAATCGAGACTCCCTCATGGGGTTCCCAGATTGTAGCCAGTCGCTCTTTCATCATGTGCGTTCGTATTGATTTCTGAGTCAAGAATCTTCCGACTAAACAAAGATTGACATCCGCAAGCCGAACCTGGGATACTGAATTAGAAATCTCCAAAATCTCTTCTTCATCGTCGTTAAGTTGCAGATTTTCCATACTGGATTATTAACAACGCTCAAGAATCGGGAATAATCTACCTCTCACACAGAGAGAAAACCCTAGGACTTCTCACGAGGAGAGAGACATTAGACTCCTTATATTTTAAAAACTCCAATAAGGGTCTCATTGTCTCAAAGTTGTTCAAAGCACTCAATTCCAAATTTCCAATGCCTCATTTTGAAGTTTAGTTTCCGGTTTCTCGTGTCTTAGCGTTTAGGATTTGAAGTTTAGTTTCCGGTTGCTCGTGTCGTTTAGGATATACCGTCTCTTTGTCTATTCACGTGCATTGTTGGGGCTGATCGGAAGTGAATTTGGATTCCAGTAGTGACCGGAGAGTTCCATTATGAAAGAGATAGAGAGGAGAAATTTAAGGGTGGAGTAGGTTGGTGAGTAGGATAGAGAAAAAGATAGAGATAGATAGGAAGTAAAAAAGAAATTGAGGGGAAATGGAGAGAAAGAAATGGAGAGGAGCTGAACCCATCGGAAGTCCACTAATAATTTATTTTGTTGCACTACATCTTTGTCTTCTTAAGACTTTTAACACAAAAGCTCCTTCAAAGATAGGTATAAAACATAACAAAGATAAATTGATTAATATTGGAGACGTATATGTGAAATAATGGGAAATGGGTACTCCAATAGGAGCCCTGATAGGTATAATTATATTAAATAAGAGTTGCCAAAATACACAAGGATTCCTAATTTATATTAACTATTACACCCCCTCAAGCTGTGCGGGAGGAACAATGCGCAGGTTGTCTTTCAAAAAATGAAACTGCTGACTAGATAAATTTTTAGTAAAAATATCTGTCAGCTGTAAATGTGTAGGAATATATTTTACTAACAAATCACCATGAGCAACTCTCTTGCGAACAAAATGATAATCAATCTGAATATGCTTGCTTCGAGCATGTTGAACTGGGTTTGCTGTCAGATAAGAAGCAGAAATATTATCACAGAAGAGTTTCACAGGGTCTCGAACCGCAAAGCCAAGCTCAGATAAGATCGAACGAATGTGTAGCGTGTCCTGGACTGTGTATGCTATGGCTCGATATTCAGCCTCCGTAGAAGACTTAGATACCGTAGGCTGCTTCTTGGACTTTCAAGATACAAGATTAGGACCAAAGAAAACAGCAAAACCTGTAGTGAAACGTGAGGTATCCGGACAGCCCGCCCAATCAGCATCCGAATATGCCAAAATACAGATGGGACGTGTTGAACTCTGAAGCCATAGTCCATGATCAATGGTACCCTGTAAATAACGAAATATACGCTTGACAGCAAGCATGTGAGTGGTCCGTGAGGCATGCATAAATTGTGACACTAAATGAACTGCATAAGTAATATCAGATCTTGTCAAAGTTAAATATTGCAATGCACCTATCATACTACGATATTCAGTAGCATCAACAAGAAGTTCACCATCAGTGAAAGAGAGAGAAGTGCGAGTAGGCAGTGGTGTACGAACGGACTTGAGAGTGTGTAATTGAAAACGAAGAAGGAGGTCAGAAACATATTTTTGCGGAGACAGAAAAAGACCTTTAGAGTTTCAAACAGCTTGAACTCCCAGAAAATAATGGAGATCACCGAGATCTTTCATTGCAAAACAAGAAGCAATACGACCAATAAATGAAGACACGAGAGATGGAGAATTACTAGTAATAATAATATCATCCACATATAATAATAAATAAATAATGGACTGACCATGGCGATAAATAAACAAGGAATTATCAGACTTACTACACACAAAATTATGAGTAAGTAAGAAACTGCTGAAACGATGGAACCACGCCCGCGGGGCTTGCTTAAGACCATAAATAGCTTTTCGCAGACGACAAACATGATGAGGAAATTGAGGATGAATAAAAACCCGCGGTTGACGCATATAAACTTCCTCTGTAAGATGTCCATGAAGAAATGCATTTTTCACATCCAACTGACGCATAACCCACCCAAAAGAAATAGAAAGAGTAAGAACAATACGAACTGTGGTGGGTTTAACGACAGGACTAAAAGTCTCAGAAAAATCTACACCAGCCTGCTGATTAAATCCTTGAGCAACCAAACGGGCTTTATGGCGCTCAATGGAAATTTAGACCCAACCACATTTTTAGAGCTATCAAACGGAACTAAATCCCAAGTATTATTGGAAATAAGCGCATTAAATTCATCTGCCATAGCCTCACGCCAAATTAAATGTTTCTATGCCTCAGAATAACATGTCGGATCGGCTGCCGTAACAACTGTGTTTAATGTAAAAATTGATTTGGGTTTAAAAATACCGGACTTAGCCCGGGTTTTCATAGGATGAACATTTAATTAACTGGGGACGGGCTGGGCTGGTAAGAGGAGAAGTTTCCGGGCTGGTTGTCTGAGACGTAGTGCTGGCCGAATGTGACTGAGAAGAAGAACTGGAGGTAGGAGTGGCTCGGGCTGAAGGTGGGGCAGAAGATTAGGTGGCCGAGGTCGGAGAAGAGGGGCTGGCCGCGGGTGTGACTGGACAACTACTGGACGAGGATGTGCTGGGAACATGATCTGTCATCGGGAGCGAAGTTCCATGATCAAGGGAGGGAGGTGATAGTGGTGGGAGGACTAGTGCGGCCGAGGGAGTGGTAATGGTGGCCGTGTGGTATTAGTGAGAATAAACTAGGAATGGTCAGGGGAAGATGGTGACTCGGACGAGGAAGACATTAATGATGTAAATGGAAAACTGTTTTCGAGAAACCGCACATGACGACTGACATATACTCTACCAGACTTAGGTCCCAAACAACGATACCCTTTATAACCAGATGCATAGCCAATAAAAACACAGTGAACGGAACGGGCTGAAAGTTTGTTTGCTGAAGATGTAGAAATGTTTGGAAAACAAGAACAGTCAAACACACGCAAAAAAGAATAATTGGGAGATTTTTGGAAAAGTCGTTCATAAGGAGAGGATCCGCCACGTAAGGGAGAGGGTAAACAGTTAATAATAAAAGCAGCCCATACCCAGAACTGACTAGGAATAGATGCTTCAAGAAGCATAGTCCTAGTAAGTTCTAGTAGATGTCGATGTTTACGTTCAGCGACCCCATTTTGTTGAGGTGTGTCAGGACAAGATTTGCGAAAATAAATACCACGAGTGTCGAAAAATTGCTGCATATTAAAATTAACGAATTCACCCCCTCCATCACTTTGAAAATTTTTAAATTTTGTATTAAAGAGATTTTCAACCAAGGCTTTAAAATTTTTAAAATGCTGAAAAACCTCTGCCTTTACACGCATGGGATATATCCAAGTATAGCGAGAAAAATCATCAATAAAACACTCATAATATTTAAAAACCCAAATTAGATAAAATGGGAGATTGCCAAACATCAGAATGAATTAATTGTAAAGGCATTGTAGAATTATGAGTAGCATCCATAAAGGCCGGGTAAACGTTGAGATTTGCTTAATCGGCAAGAAATACAGTCATGAGAAAAACTAGAGCTACTACATATATGACGCTGACTCTGTAAAGTATGTAAAATAGAGGTGCCACAATGGCCTAATCTACGGTGCCAAATCGGGCCAGACGAAGTGCGAGAAGACAAGGCAAGCGGTGGCTGAGGGTTGAGGCTGACTGGATAGAGATGACCTTGACTAGGAGCTTGAAGAAGGAGCATCCCCGAAATTTTGTCCTTAACAAAAAAGAATTTTTTATCAAAAATTACAACACAGTTGTTATCAGCACAAAGTTTTTGTATAGACAATAAATTAAATTTAATGTGAGACACATGAAAAACATATTTTAACGTGAGATGACGACTGGAGGAAGTTAAATGAACATCTCCAATATTAGTAATGGGAAGTTTAGAGCCATTAGCAACACTAACAGAGAGTGGTCCAGTATAAATTTATTTATTGACTAAAATACCTTCCGTAGGAGTCATGTGAGCCGAAGCCCCAGAGTCAGGATACCAAGCATTCCAGCTCAGCTGGCTGTGAGGTTACCGCGCCTAGTGGGGGTCTTGAGTTCGAAACCCGCTAGGCATATAAAGGTTCGAAACTCAATGGAGTGAGCTTCATCCCTTATTACTCCAGACCCCCTCCCCCAATCCCCCGGAGTTGAAAAAAAAATATATATTGGAGACGAATTAATTTGGATCTTTGCAACTACCCTTTTATATCACTTTTCGGTGGCAAGCGGTTTAGTTCATAGGATGCATGTCTGGATAGAAAAGAAATTTTGACTTCTAAATCACTTATGGATGGGTACTTTTTTTACAACTTATTAAAGGGGGTTTGATAGGTCAGACTTGAGCATGAGGACTTAATTTAAGTTTTTGAAGAAGTAAGATGTCAGACTTATTTGGCAGTTTTTCCGAATTATTATGTATTATTGTATTTTATATCATTGGTAAGTTTTGTTTGTGGTATGAATTTTAGGATCTCATTGTTTGGATCTGCATGGGGCAAAGAAAACTGACCCAGCATGGTTAACTCAACAACGGGATACTGAAGTCAAAATTATACAAAGTTGGATAACGAAGCAATGAGTCTAAATTTCACCCCTCAAGAATAAAAGAGATTCAGCATCACATCATCATATCAAACTTATTATCGGAACCCATCACCCACACTAGTGACACTACTACGTTTATATTGTAATCGATCTATCCTTGCAAGGAGTACTTCATTTCTTAATCTCAAGACAATAGTACTAAATAAAAATACTGATAAATTAATACTTGATTAATGGAGCTGAGTGACTCTATATATAAATAGTACGCAGTATTTTTGTGTTGTGATTGTTGTGATTTTAATCATACACTACACTTATTATATATTGTGATAGTAGTAGACTCAATTATGCAGTTTGTTTAGGATTTCACGCAGTGAGTCCGCCATTGGGTTAGTTGGTAAGGTCTGTGTTCACAACATCATCTTGAGGTTTTAATTTCATGGTTAACCGTCGATCGATCACAAGTCTTAAGCGGCATGGCGCAGTATGTGATTGTTGGAAACATTGGGTTAATATACAGGGTCGTTTAAAAAAATTGGAGGCCCCACTTTCAAATTACAAATTGAGGCCTTCTAAAATAAAATAAAAAATACAAAATTCAACTATGCAATACAAATAGCCTATATAATTCCATGAAATATATGTTTTATGGTGTTTAAAGTACACTAATTAGACATTCTAAAAGTTATATAATTTTTTGACTAGTGGATAATACATAACATCTAGAAAAATGACGGCAACTACAAGATTGGGCTCCGGTGCCAAGCACTTATTGCACATCCTAAAAGAGCTGAGGTTCCTGCTAATATATAATATTTGAGAGGAAGAGTACGTATTTTAGTAATGGAGTGTGTATTTATGTGGAGGAGTAGTGAGGCTTAGAGAGAGAAACTATTTTTATTGATGGCAACTTTCTTATGAATTGGTACAAATGGACTTACAAAGTGTTCATAGAAAGATATTCTAGAAAGATACATTCATTAATTACATATTCTAGAAAATACATATACAGTCTTCATATGTCCTATCACTTGTAGAATAACTCTAGAAATAGATTCTCTAGACCCAAATACTTAGGGTCTGTTTGCAACAGCTTCTGCTTTTAAAAAAGTGTTTTTTTAATGAAATGAGGAGAAATGATTAAATAAAAGTTGATAGTGTTTGAGAAAAAAGTGATTTTGAAAAGTAAAAGTGGGTAGTGTTTGGTAAAATGAGTGCTTTTTGTGTAATAGAAAAAGTAAAAGCACTTTTGACGCGGAAGCCGAGAAAAATAAAAGTTGTAGTGTTTGAGAAAATAAGTGCTTTTTTAAAGCCAAAAGCTAAGAAGTGCTTTTAAAAGGAGTTGCAAACCAACCCTTATTAATTTTGGGACTTGAGACATTGTGGGCGACTAACCCTTCCTAGCTGTCAAGAAGAGACTTGAGACATTGTGGGCGATTCAAGGGATCATACAAGTCTCGGACATGACAAACCACTACTATGTCGTTCAATTTTCGGCCAAGGAAGACTACCTTCTAGCTTCTTATGGTGGGCCTTGGAAGTTTTTTAATTACTATATAGCACTCTCGTAATGGACACCAAACTTTAATGTACATGCCTCGCTGAAGAAAATTCTTACGTGGATACGTCTTCTAGAATTATCGTTGTCACGCGTATCGCTGGTTACGGTCGCAAACCCATCCGGCACTAGTAGAAAACTGGCTTACAGTGACACTTCGATAGTGACACTTTCTGATAGTAACATATAAACGTCACTAGTTTCTAACACAAATACATCAGTGTCATAACCATTCTAATAACGGGTCGGCCTACAGAGTACTATTTCAACCCTTAGGGTTTTTCCACTCCCCATTCCAGATCAGTTTACATCTGCGCATCTCTTTCCCTTCCTTCTACGAACTCCATCGCTTCCCAACTTAATCCTCGCGAGTCTCCTTTGCCAGTCTGTGCTTCTTCCTCAACGGTTCTATTCAAATTCCAGGTAAGTGGTTAGTTCTTTATCGATTCTGAGTATTCTTGACGAGATTTCCTTCAATGAAATTGAAGAGCGCAATTGATTTGAAATGGGAGCCAAGTAGATTTTTCTTTCTATTTCGTCATTTGTTAGGTCAAAACTAAAGAGTGACTACTGATTCAATATGCGCCGCACCTCTTCTCCTACTAAGCGAACGACAACATGTCATCCTCACGAAGCAACAACCATAATCAATTTCCAGCGAGGAGGCGCTCGGAAACCACATCAATGAACATCATGCTTGGTAAAGAAAGTATTAGTTTTATTCAGTCTCATATTCTATCTATGTTGCAAGTTTTCAGATTGTTCTAGCATTCAAAATCCTAATTTCATTTAAAACTTTAAAATTGATGCCTATGTGTTTGTGGAAAAGCCTAAGAAAAGGAAAAGAAAAAATGGACCAAGAGGAAGTTTTACATTGGTTTTCTTTATGTTATCTTTGGTTTCTACAGTTTTACAATTTCTTTTAGCTTATGCCCCCAGGTTAAGCTACTAGTGCCGGATGGGTTTTCTACAGTTAGCTTATCACTCAGATCATTTTTTGCCTCCAAAATATATTCTGTGCATTTATATTTTTTAAACCACTTAGGTTAAATGTACTAGGAGACTTGTAGTACCTTCAAGTATGGAAGATAAATTGTAAAAAATAAACTACTTGAACTCAAATGGATACATAAAACTTTTGTTTGGATAATATTTGGTTAACGTAAGTGAAAGTAGTAATAACTTGTTTAGATGAAGGTTATCTTAGTTGAATTGGTTAAATTTATCATACTTAATGCAAGTCATTTTCTTCATAACTTCTCTAGATGTGACTAAACTATACCATTTTAAAGTAAAAAACAGAACACATAAAAAATGAAGTGATCCTGGGTTTTTTTCTATGGTAACTTTCATTGTTTTGCTATGCTGATTGGCGGTGGAGTATAAGACTAACTTTGGCTGTTGTTTTTTGGACGGTAAAGTATGTATATTGGTATATATTTGAGATTTTACAAAAACTAATTAATTTAATAACATAACAAATTTGTAAAATATAGAGTTGTAGGTCACTTAGGATTTTTCTAAATTTTATCATACTAAATGCCGTTATGTGTTTTTGTAAGTAAATAGTGGTGTAAATTAGTCTTTTGGTTATTAACACTAATGACTGAAATACTTCCAAAAGATATTTTAAAAAGAAAAGCTATGATTTTCCACTTTAAGTATTCTACATATTCCACTTGCTCCTTTTTTATGACTTCAAAAATGTTACCAAAAACCATTTTATTCCATTCCCTTTCCCTAGATCCTGTTTAAGCTGCTATAATTGACTATAGAAACCTCTCACCCCCCAACATTCCGAGAATGAGACCAACTGTTTTCAACTATTTTCATAAAAGAGTGATGATTAATCCACATATTCTGAAACCGAAATGGCTTATAACCCTCAAAACTGTTTCCTTTCATATCGATCAATTCGATTGCACTGCATACTCTGATTTTAGTTTGGCTTTTAGTTTTTGCATCGAAGAAAACCAATTTTGAATCCATTTTTCTTTCCAAAACAGAAGAGGATTGAGTTTAGGACGTGAATCTGTCATTGATGGAAAGATCAAAGATGGACTATGGGGCGTTTACAATGAATTTGGGATGGGACTATGTGTTGAACTGTGTGCTGATCAGTATCAATTCACAAGGGAAGAGCAGGTACTTTTTTCCTACCTTAATCATCTCCCAAGAATATTTTTTTTCTATGTTTACTTTCTCTCTCAATTCATAGAGCTCATGAGTTTAATTTGATAGTTTCCTTGTGAAGGAGTATACGAACAAACAAAACACGACAAATTAAGACTCAAGACTCTGCCTCATCCATGTTATATTGATAAACATTCCATGCCGTAAGAAAGCAACAAAGATGAGTAACAATGGGGTTTTATATACTTGCAGGGTAGAGCACTAGCAATTGTTGATCTGGAGCTTTTAGGTGCATATGCAGAAGCAATAAAAAAATCTTGGCCACTATCTAGATAATGTAGCTTTTAAGGTCAGGCTTACTAGTAATTTAAATTGGGTTTAATCCATTTTAAATTGCCAAAGATTGCCTTGAAGTATGCTTTCTCAACTTTATTTTGTCTATTATTTAAAAATTTCCTTCATTCATACTTTTGTAGGCATCATACATTCCTCTATTGACTAAGATTATTACTTTCTTTTTTGAAGTGTTAGTGTACTCAAACAGGTACATAATACGTAGTAATACTTATGAATTTTCTCATTGATTTTTTTAATAAATGTATTCACATCATTGTAACTTATCTATGACCATCAATATAATACTTATGAATTTTCGTTTTAGTTAGAAAGTTTCTCCTGGAGAGGTCTCATCTTTTCCAAGTATTCAATCTTTAGCAGAACTATCACCGTATCAGTGTATCTACCTTCTTTGTGTAGCACCAGAAGAGGTAACTCATCTAAAACCTTTCTGCACATCATAATATCTTATATTTGGTAATTCAATTGTGATCCTCATATTTTTGTTTAATTTAAAATTTGACATTTCTTCTATTTTTCTCAAATTTCTTTTTCTTCCATCATAAAATTACACATATTTCACCCAAATTAAAAAAGTTTTTCAAGTGGATAGGAACCTTTTACTCTCAATGGATGCCTAAATTTGTTGCATCAATATGTTGCATACACATGCATACTGCACTTTTTGTGGTGTGTATTAATTAAGTACTTTTTAGTCACATTTGGAATACTCAAATTATTGAGTTTATGACATGACTGATAGTGAAGTTTGGATCTTTTTTTAGAGCTTCTGCAACCAAGGGGGAGTGAGATGCTTGGTGATATTTGTTTACTTGTTTCTGATTTTTTTACATTTTGAAGCCATCATTTCTCTGCAGATTCAAATTGAGGTCAATTGGCATAGATTCATGTCCCTCTTGTTCTTGCCACTACTAAGAAGATTTCATACCTTCCTTGCCTTTATATTTACTGAATAGTTCAACTGGAGACTTGCTAACAACCGTGAAATGAAGAAGGAAATGAAAATGGACATCATCGCTCTATGGAAACTGGAAAGAGATTAACCCGTTGAAGAATGTGACAAGTAATAGCTTGGAACACATACACTGATTAGAGTGTGAAAAGGGAATCTTTTCACTACTAAAGATTGTTATGTATGAAGTGTAGATTTATAGCATCTTGTAATATAATTAATTTGTAATGACTCTGAATATTTTGTATAACTATTTGGGTATTAAATGAAAATATTGATCTTTTGTTTTGGTTATTTATCAATATTTGTGTAATAGAACTTTTAAGGAATAATGATAACATTATATGCTATAAAATTATATACATGTGATACCAATGTATCAAACGTCTTTATGATATAAATGTGTCACTAAAATTTCATGATACCAATGTGTCATTATTTTGTACAACATTATTGTGTCATAATTTGTTGACACTAATGTGTTTTATGATTAGTGACACTATATTTAGTGTCACTAGCTGCCACTTTTCCCGACGCTTTTTTAGTGTCACAGAAACTTTCAGCGACACTAATTTAGTGTCACTATAAGCCCTTTTTCTACTAGTGCGGGTTGATGCGGCAACTGCATCTGGGGAATGCATCCGTTTTGCTCGTGCATGTGTTGACTTGGATCTCTCGCAACCCATGTTGGGTGAGTATGAACTGGATGGAAATGAGTTTCAAATCGGCTATGAGAGTTTGGAGAATATGTGCATGCATTGTGGCTTCTACGACATTGTGACTTGAAAATGTAGTAGTGCCTTACCTTGATTTCTCAAGCTTTTCCTATCTCTTTTTTTACCCTAGAGGGCGTCGGGGGAGGGGGGGTTCGGGGGCTGGGGTAAACTGCAATAATTGAACCCGGGACTTCCCATAAGGGAGGGTGAGTCGGCGATCAGCAGGGTTGGATCGCTTCCTCATCAAGTTTTTCCTATCTTTTTCCTACTTTATCTTCCCTTTTGAATTTCCCTTTGCTTGAGCTCGAGTTTTGGTCTATGGAGGAGGAGTTTGCAGAGCTTCTTCTCTCAATATGGATGGCTTGGATGAGCTAGGAGGTAGGGATAAAGGAAAGAGACTCCCTTTTGTCTCTTTAGCACAATAAGAGAGGAAGAGAGGAAGAGAGGAGAAGAGGTCCACCTCAAGTCCAATCTCGCCCAACCTCTCCATCTCCAACCCATACTCTCATTCATAGTATTATTTTGTTGTCTCAAGTTGATTTTTGGGCCCCGGTCGAAGTGTACAGTTGGTCCCGAAAATTGTATTTCTCAGACTGTTTTAATTAAATTAAATTTTACTGGGTCAAGTAAAATATATATCATCCTTCCCATTGATATGTGCGTCTAGAATAAATATATATTCCCCAACTTTGATTTAGTAGTCTCTGAAATTTATTACGGGCAGTTATCTCATAAATTACCAATACCGGTAATTGGGCCTCGTTTGACCAACCGGTCAACTCTATGCCTTTTCTATGGCCCAACATGAATATACACCATCATATAAATATTATCTAAACCAAAATGAATATAATACGTGGTCCCGAAAACATCGGGTGGTCCCTGCTCCTGGTGTGGGTCTCACATGCATTTTACTATTCATGCAAAATTAATAACAAAAATATACAATCTCGTAAATTCATTAACCAGTTTTCAAGGTTCAATGCATGTTTTGCTAAAAGTAAATATGGGGTGATCATGGGGGGTGATCATGAATTTGAAGTATGCTTGGTTGCTATTGATAAGTTACTCTACCCTTGTCAGGCCGGTCTGATAGGCCTCGCCGTTCGACCGAGCCCGTTTGGGGGCCCTCCCGGTCGAATGTTTTGATGAATTTTTTGAGCATGTTCTTCATCAAGTCTAGCCGTCAAACTGGCCTGATGTGATCTGCCCTTTATATTTGAATATTGTATATTGTGATTCAATGTACTGAAATAGAGCTCATAGACCCAAATTTCTATTTTGCATATATGTTGTTCCATGAAATGTTTATATGATTTTAAAAAATAGAATTTTAATTTAATCCTAAGAAGTGTAATATGTGTTCTTAAATCACATAATTCTATGTTCTCATTCCAGATGTCCAATTATATTGCAAAATCATATTGCAATATAATTCTATGTTCTCATAGAATTTAATTCTATGTTCTCATTCCAGATGTCCAATTATATTGCAAAATCACGAGATAGTGAAGGTGTAAATAATTGAGGAGCATTTGTATTGACCGGCCTTCCAGGACAAAACTGAGAGTTTTTTTCTAAATTAATGCTAAAAATAAACTATTTACAAAATTGGGGTGTAGTTAAATCTAATTACCAATATACTGCTAGATCTAAACTATAGTTAACAAAAACGCCAAATGGAATGGCGACTTAGCTGCCAAACACGGAGAGCCGAAAGCTGCCTAGGAAAGCACTCGCTGCACAGGAGAGAAAAAGAGATGGGAGACAAAAGATTTAAAAAAAAAATCCCTTTTTCTTTAAAAAGATTGTATCTTTTACATTTTTACTCCAACTTTTTTAAAAAGTACACCAAATTTTATAACTTTTTGAGATCTTTCATTTGACATCAATATTATATATATAAAGTTTAAAAAATCGGAAGACCACATGAGGGTACAGTAAAAAGATCAAAAACTCATTTGATAAAACTGAAATTTGGTGAATCGACTGATTCTGATTAAATTTAAGAAGGTTTGGTTAAATTGGATGTATTGGATGATTTTGGTGATTTATAAAAAATTATATTTAAAATACCACGTATGTTTTATTAATAAAATAAATAATCAATTATATGAAAAATAACTAGAATGATCATCTACAGTAACTTCAGTCAGTACAACCATAAAAGTAACATCAACCTTACTTTTTCTAATTATTACACAATTCAGTGGGTGAAATCAAAAGTTATGTGTTTAGTTAAAAAGTTGGCTGATAAGACAAAAAACAGAGTCAGCATGCACACATGCTCCGCCGTCACTAAACCTAATTGTAAACCAATGTCTTTTTTTACGAAAATGGGAAGATTTAATTGGTAGATTTAGGTTCATTTTTTTATAAGTAGATCCAAGTGCCAAAATTAAGATCTAATCGTTATTTTTAAAATCATTTATACTCTGTATATGATTTTCATCTGAAGTCAAATAAAATACTCCGTATATATTTAGCAAATGTATTGACGATGATAGATTATGATTATATATCATAAAAATTATTTATGTACTAATTTTATAATTTCATATTAATACTCATTTCATTACGTATGAGTTAAAAATACCTGATTGTACCGTGTGCATGATACAATTTGGTGCATCATATAATTTACAGGTTGCAATGGGCCTTTTTCACCTCATATGGTCTTCAAATATATTTTTAATTTTATATATCCAATATTGGTGTTATATGAATGTTTGTAAAAAGTTATGGAATTTGGTATATTTTTTAAAATATTTTGAGCAAAAATGTAAAAGATATAACACTTTGAAGAAAAAGTTTTTTTTTTTTAATTTAGGTCCACGTCACCCCTTATCCCTCCCTCTTCTACGATAGGAAGTTTGTATTCGTGGCTTCTTGGGCATCTTGATTTCCGGGTTTGGGAGGAAAGTCGCCCTCTCGTTTGGCGGTTCTCCCAACCCTAGTTAGATGAGCAGTATTTTCGTAAATTGTTTTAACTATACCATAATTTCGTAAATAATTTGTTTCTGAGCATTAATTTTGGAAAAAAACTCCAAAACTGATACAAAACAAATCTGATCTTCATTATCACATAATCACATTCCTTTAGACAGTTTTTATTTTGGTAAAAGTATACTTTTTTGCAGGTTATTATCTATTCCGCGGTGTGACAACCTCGTCTCAAGGAAAATCAGAAAGATTGCCCAATTCAAAAAATGTTATTTATAAGGAAGTTTTTAATAATTTATAAAATGTGCTTATTTACTTTCTAATACGAAGGATTTGTTATTTCTTATTTATTAATGTAGGGTCTACCCTCATTCAATTCACATGATAAAAAATAATATGATCTATAGTTACATTTAGATATTTACATGTAATATCTGCATTTTACGTCCCATGCAACGCTTGAGTGAAATATCATTTCTCTCAATAGAAGTAAAATATGTTAAGATGCAAAGATAGAAATTAATGTTCAAAATTATGTAAATAAGAATCCTTTTTGTACTTGAAATACTACGTACTCCACCGGTTGGGCCCGCCATCAAACTGTTGTCAGCGTCGGGCTATAGGAACTTTGCCTCCAGTCACCGATGCAGCCAGACTGCATGAACATTGTCTTTGGTAGGCACCTCCGCCTCCTTTGGAACTATATGCCAGCGAACTACTTGTCACTATTGCCCCTTCCGCCACCAATGGGTTGCTTTGATTATTAAGGGGAACAAGAGGGGAATTAATTAGATTACTTCATACTAGTTTTTTACCCGTGCGTTGCATGGAATATTAAATTTATTTTGAAGTGACACAAAACCACTCAAGATGAACCACAATCGATCTATTATGATTGAACATTGTTTCAAAGAATTGTAATTGTAATATACGGAGTAATTCTAACAATACAAATTGCACTTTTTAGAGAATGATTAATCTTAGCAAAACCAAATATGACACACTTTTGGAAGTATCGTTCCCTATTTAAAGAACCCAAACAAATAATTCATTAACCGTAATCCGATAATTGGATTTCTTTCAAAACATACACACACATGAAGCCATGAAGGTATACAAATACAAATTACGGAGTATTATATTACATACATCCAAGCATACATCAAATTTGATAAACATACTTTACTGAAAATTATTAGATGAAAACAATTATTACAAATAGTTTAATACATTATTTCATTCCTTTGTAGTACTCAAAGCCACCAAAGGTAGTCAAAGTCATGAGCACACCGAAAGCAGTAGAGTACTCCCTCACTTGAGGCGCAAAAAACACTCCTGACTCATGGTAGGCGCATTGCTTAAAAAATATCACATATACTATTCTACAATCATCAATCGTGATGTATTTGAAATCATATTGAACTAACACAATAAAAAGTTATATTTTTCAAAAATAAGGTCATGAGTCATCCGCCAAGTAATTGTGTTACCAAGTCAGGTTTACTTTTACTGATTTAGCAACTTCAGGACCCGTAGCTGGACTTCCACCTTCAACGTCCTGTAAATGCACAATGCAATTAGTTTGGGGTAAGCTGTGGGAACACTTACCAAGTATTATTAAAGATAAAGCAATATACAATTTAGTTTGGATAAAAAATACATAAGGGACATTGTGAGCATCAAGTAGTGAAGCACCTCTTACCTTGCGGTTAGGGGTGGAAATAGGCCAGTCGGCCTGTCAGGGACCTGTGGCTTGGCCTGTTTAGTAATCAAGCTAGGCTTGGGCTTTTCTAAAAGCCCGTTTCTTTAAATAGGTCAGGCCTAGCCCAACTCTAAAGCCTTTTTACCTTAACAGACTGGCCTATTTATATGTGTATATATATGTATGTATATATATTTAGTTATATTTATATTTATTTGTATTATTTATATTTATATTGGTATACTCAACTATATCCAAATCAGTATAATAGTATTTTTAGGGAGTGTATTATAAATTAGAATAGACTATTTTTTTAAATATATATAAAGTGTGTTAATAGTTTATTACAGCATTTGGGCTATTATTTTCAATTCCTTACGTTCTTATAATCTTTCTGTTTTCTGGCCTCCTATGGTCTCTGTGTATAATTTATATAGTGCCAACACTAGAATTCAGGTCAATAACGGATGCAGCCTCTTCTGGGATTCCAATTGGAGTCCTTTTGGGCCTCTCTACAGACTGTCCCATGAGCCCCATGATCCCATCACTATTAGAGAGGCCTATGAGAATATTCACAGTCATGTCGGTGACTTACCTCACCACGTTAGCACGGCCCTTATTAACAACAGTCCTTCCTTTGAAGAGACACCTGACACTACTCACTGGACCCGCGCCCCTAATGGTGATTTCTCCTTTAAGACGGCCTATGATGAGATAAGGAAGAAAAGGCCCAAGATCAAAAATCTTGATCTTTTGTGGAAGAACCCGATTCCAAAGAAGATTTCTTTCTTCCTTTGGCGGGTCACTAACAATCTTATTGTGTGTGCTGACTCGCTCCAGAAAATGGGGTTTTATGGGCCTTTTAAGTGTCCTCATTGCAACCACCATGACTCTATTAACCATTTCTTTTTGAGTTGCCCATCTCACACTCCAATCTGGAGTTACTTTAATATTAAGAGTCATCGGTTGGATGGCAACTTAATGGACAACATACTTAATTGGACCCATCATAAATCCTTTATAACCTATATTGTCATTCTTTGGAACCTTTGGAAGCTGAGAAACAGCACCCTTTATGATGATTCCTCCCCTAACTACTCTGAGGCCATTTACAACATTCGGCGGGAGATATTTTCCATCCAGGACACTAAAAGACCTAATAAGGCCCCTAAAAGTAGACCCCAAGTGGTGTCCTGGAATCCTCCAATGCATAACCATAGAACCCTTAACATTGGCCACACCAAAAATGGGCTCTCACATAGTTTCGGATTTTTGATAAGGAACCACAACGGTGCTATGATCTTTCACCACCAAAGCAACCTTTTTTCCTCCTCCACTGTGAGGGCTTTCATAGAGGCATACTACGACTTTCTCATTTTCTGCAGGGACAGGAGGATCTACTACTCCAACATCCAAATTGATAATGCCCAAGTCTTCCAAGCCATTAATCTTCATTGTGTGCAAAATTGGGATCAAATTTTCATCATCTCTTGCATTAGAAGGATTTTGCATCATAACCACATCACGATCAGTCTTGTTAACGAAAAGGTCAACTGCGCTGCGAAAGAAATTAGCATGGGAGTTGACGTACAATCCAAAAAATTCAGCAATATTCTCAAATTCGATGCTATTGCTTTTCCTTATATTATATAGATTTCTTTTCCGGGTAGGCTTTGGTCTAGTCCTCCTACCGTGTCTCTAGCTCCCTCTAAGCCTTAATAAATGGTAAGGTGTTCCCCAGCCCTTACCCCATCTTGTGATGGTTTGCCACTGGGTTAAAAAAAAAAAAAAAAAAAAAAAAAAAAAAAAAAAAAAAAAAAAAAAAAAAAAAAAAATAGTTTATTAAGGTAATTGAAATTCAAGGTTTTTGAAGTTTCAAAGTATATAGAAATTTAGTGCTATTGAAGATAAATGTGGTGTTACATAATGTCATGCATTTAGATTGTGCTTAAGATTTGTATTTGTTACTTTCTTTATGTTTTATTTGAAAGACGCTCATTTCCACATATTCATTTTTACTTCATCATTTCTTTGGTTGAAGAAGCAAAGGTGGCATTACTACTGAATTAGCATGTGGTTTCCATATAAAGTATTCTTCTTAGTAATATTCTATTGAAATTATGCGAAGTATATTGTATTCGATCTCAATAATAAGATAGTACTGAAACCACCTTAATTAGTTCTGATGGGGGCTGGGGAGAGTAACATGGAAAACGAGTTACTAAATGATGGACTGTTGTGTTGTGTATTGTTAAATCCAAGACAACAATTTATCCATCAAGCCATACAGCTACTATACTACGGAGTATATAATAACCTCAATAACAAGGTTTCATCAAAACAATCTTTCAACAAAAAATCATGAGCATAAAATTTGTACTTTAAGGACCTTTGATTATCAAGTTGCAAGGTCTCTGATTGTTAAGATGTGGCCCTTAACAATTAGTATGACAGTAACTTGAGTCAAACGGTTATTATGTATGTTTATGTCAATTGCCGTGAATAACCGTCTATAACGGCATCGATGATTGTTTTTAATCTCAAATGATGAGGTAGAAACTAATAAGAAGTAAATATTACTTCTCTTATACGGAGTAAATTAAAAGTCATAATAGAGTAGCTCACTTTATTTTCTCCGTGTTATGTAACATGGAGTATATTTCGAAATAAAATTTTAAAGTGCTTATTTTAACGTGAAAGTTATGCACAATTAAATGAACTGTTAAGTGAAGTGCAATTTATATAACAATATTGAACTAATATTTGTTCATTTTTATCTTTGTGAAGATATGGAGTTAACTGAAATTTCTCCAAGTGGCTTTGAACAATGTTTAAATAGACAGTGCCACAACACACACCATTTTGAGACATAGAAATTATTTTTCTCATATGACATTAGTTGATGCTAATGTCAATACAATCTTAGGTGTTGCTAAACTCATTGAAGGTTCTGGAATAGCCTGTGTGATTCTCCCAAAAGGGACAAAATTAATAATTAAAAACGCTTTATACTCCAGTAAATCACGGAGAAATCTTTTGAGCTTTAAAGATATGCGTCTAAATGGTTTTCATATTGAAACCATGTCTGAAAATCAGAAGGAATATTTATGTCTAGCGACAAATAGATCTGGCAATAAATACATTTCTGAAAAAATGCCAGCATATTTCTCGGGACTGTATTATACATATATCAGTGCAATTGAGATAAATGCGGTATCTAAAATTTATGACCACAATTCTTTTATCTTGTGGCATGACCGTTTAGATCATCCAGGCAGCACTATGATGCACAAAATTATTGAAAATTCACTTAGACATTCATTAACTAATGTCAAGATTCCACAATCAAGTGATTTTCTGTGCACTGCCTGTTCCCTTGGCAAAGTAATTATCTGACCATCTTTATACAAAATTGGAGTTGAATCTCCTGCATTTTTAGAAAGAATTCAAGGAGATATTTGTGGGCCAATTACCCCTCCTTGTGGACCGTATCGATATTTTATGATGCGAATAATTGAGGTCTGATGGAGTGTATTCTCATACACCCCAGGGGTATCATAATCGCCGATGGAAAGCATTGCAGGTCCGTCAAAGGCGTGAAAATACTAAGTCTACAATTCAAGGCTGACCCCGACCGCGACCGCCAAGGTCGGGGGAACACCGAGCTCAGGAACCAACCAAACTCTGTGGATGACAAAGTCAACCGATCCCGACCCCGAGGTCGGGAGGACGTCAGGCTCAGAGATCAATCAGACTCGGCAAGTTATGAGCCCGACCTCGATGCACCCGAGGTCGGTACCAGATCTGACTCCGGAAGTCAAACATGTGGTCAAAGATGATCAAGCGCCAGACAGTCTACTATCTCCAGGACAAAGGACAAAAGGGCGGATCCTCTCAACACGAGCCCGAGCTCTCAGATATCGACCTCAGTAGTCCCCAAGGTCAGGGTAAAATGCCAAGTCCTTAGACAGGATCCGCAAGGATTTATCTCACAAGGAGACACCGCCACGTCACTCTCTGCCCTAGAGGAGTATTCTAGGTTGTCCACGTGCACCCGCATGGGACTTCTGGAGGGAATCCTTTTAGAAGAATAATCAATCAGCCAGCTATCAAAGGTTCTCTCTCCAATCAGCTTTACACGTGGCTGCTTCTCATCAAAGTAGGCTGTTAGTTTGTTAGAATAACTTTACACGTGTCCTCCTATTGGACTAGCATCTTTGGCTTGGCCTCCAAGTATTTCCCCTTTCTCCTTAGTATAAATATCACCTTCCAACTTGTGGAAAGGGATGCTTAATCTATTGCACTCTTGAGACTTATATACTAAGGCCTTTTTTATCTGTACTTTCCGATCAGTTCGCTCCCCTTCCTACTCTCATTCTCGGTGGATTCCGGCCACCCCCGGTCCGTCGATCCATCATTTTTGGTGCTTTCATTGAGAGTTGAACTCAAGAAGACCCGGGTGAAAGAATATAAGGTTCCAGATATATGAGATGGTGCAGATACCACGAGCCCAGAATCAAGAAGCTGACATTCTATCTAAATTGAGCTCGGACACGCCTGAATACATCTCCAAGATAGCTCAAGTAGAGGAACTGTCAACATCAAGCATACAGCAAACCCTCATACATCAGGTACAATCCATCCCAAGGGACTGGGCTACCGACCTAAAAGAATACATCGACAACGGGCAACTGCCCCAGGGTGAGGCCGAGGCCAGGCTTGTTAAGCTCCAGGCTCCGACCTACACCCTCCTGGATGGCGTCCTATACAAAAGGTCCTTATAACGGTACACTCCTACGCTGCCTCAATACTAGTGAGGCCAAGCTGGCCATGGAAGAGGTACATGTCGGGGTCTGCTCGGCACATCAGGGGCCTCACACGATGTCCAGAAAGCTCCTATTGCAGGGGTATTTCTGGCCCACTATGGCGAAAAACTGTGCACAGATGGCACACAGCTGTGAGGCATGCCAACAATTCCAGAACGCCCCAGGACGTCCAGCGGTGAACTACGCCCCCATAAGCACAGCAATCCCTTTTTCCAGATGGGGCGTACACCTCGTGGGACAGCTCCCCCCGATGTACTGTCAACTGCAGATGGATCATAGTCGCCATCGACTATTTCACCAAATGGATAGAAGCGGAACCACTGGCCAGCATAACCGAGGCGCAGTGTAGGAGGTTCGTCCACAAGAATATCCTCACTTGCTTCGGTGTGCCACGTCATCTCATTACGGACAATGGCACTCAATTCGAGGCCAACAGTTTCCAAGACATGCTGGCCAGCTGGGGAATCAGACACACCACAGCCTCCGTCGCCTACCCGCAGTGCAATGGACAGGTGGAAAATGCCAACCGCACAATCTTGGCAGGTCTAAAGAAGAAACTCTCAGACGAAGGCGGAGGCTGGGTGGAAGAGCTCCACAACATTCTGTGGGCCTACAGGACAACTCCCCGCAGGGCGACAGATGAAACTCCATTTTCACTATGCTACAGCTTTGAAGCCAAAGCCCCTACGGAAGTCACAATTCCGACCCCGCGGGTCCTAGCATACGACCCCGAGCTGAACGAGCAAAACATGCGAGTCGATCTCAACTTCATTGACGAAAGAAAGTAGAGCGTGTTCTTAAGGTCGGAAAACTACAGGCGCCAAATCAAAAGTTATTATGATGCCCGAGTCCGAGGTCGGGAGTTCCAAGTGGGGGACTACGTCCTCAGGCGACGGACGGCCAGCCAACCCAATGAGGGAGGAAAGATGGCCAAAAAATTTGAAGGGCCCTACATCATTACAGCTGTAGTCCGGCCCGGCACTTACAAACTAGGTACTCTAAAAGGCACCGAGATTCCGAGATTATGGAATGTCCACCACCTGGTGAGGTACTACCAGTGACCCAACGCTGTAAAGGAGACGATAAGCCCTCGCTAAACGGAGACTTTGCACAATCACGGGCATTGGTAATCCGGGGTCACTGATAGCAGCCTCGGCCATACATTGTAAACTGTTTACAACTCCTATTGAAATTAATGAAGGCTGATTTCAGCACAAAACTCTCACTGGAAGCAACTTATAAGCCTTCCAGTTTATACTCAAGTCAGGGCAAAATCAGTAAGTCCTCGCAAAAGCAGGCTCCTCAGCCATTTCTTAAAATTCCGAGGCCACTCCATAAGACCTCGACACTTCTAGGGACAACAGCCTCAGCGGCTCCCAAAATCTGAGGTCACTCTGTAAAACCTCGTGAAAACAGGCTCTTCAGCCGAACTCCAACAAGTCGAGGCAACTTCGTAAGCCCTCACAAACAACGGACTCTTCGGTTTGCAACCAATCTGCGAGGCAACTTTGTAAGTCCTCCATTCTCTAGGAACAACAGCCTCAACGGCTCCTGATCTCCGAGGCCGCTTTGTAAGCCCTCCACAACCAAACAGGGATAATAGCCCCACGCGGCTCCCAAGAGAGAAGTCAAGGCATCTACATAAGTCCTTGTTCCTTCCTAATCAAACAAGCTGGGATAGTAGCCCAACGCGGATCCCGAGTATTGGGCTGAGACGACTCCTAGGTCCTCGCACCCCACGAAATTTCGTCTCCCTCTTTAGCATTGAAGGCGAGGGGGAGATAGAGGCTAAGCCGAAGGGTTGGACTACTTGACGGTCCACTCCTTGAGGAGTAAGTTTTCGCATTTGCCACGAGGTAAATGTGGGGATGAGCCTCCCTAAAGCTGTGGCGCTCGCCACGAGGCTGGGCTACTTGACGGTCCTGACCTTGGTCGAGCACCTCTCGCTTCCGACCCCGCCGAGCTCTCGCACGAATCTCGCAGCGCCGAGCTCTAGCCCATATCTCGCAGTCTGGAAGTTGGTCAGCTCCCTAAATTGATGGAGCAACGCCACAGTCTGGAATTAAAGTCCAACTGCTTGCACCACTCGCTTTCGACCATGTCGGGCTCTCGTACGAATCCCGCACAGCAGAGCTCTAGTCCATATCTCGCGGTCTGGAAGGAGGTCGTAACCAAAGTCGAAGGCGTAAAGCCAGAACAGCTCGGAATTGAAGTCCGACTGTAACACAACGCATCACTGCGAACTTCAGTCGAGCTCGTGCAAAGACCTCGCATCTGGATTACAACCGCCGGGCCCACTTCTCAAGCCCTGCTAACAACTCAGGACTTACTTCCCAGGTTCTATCTATATATTACAGCTGTTTGGGACATTTTACAAAATAGAATACCTTTGCAACAGTCATTCACAACAAGTGAAACAACTGCAGCATCTAGGTTGACATTTTTATCACAGACTGGGCGAATGCTCTTAAACAGCACAAACTCAGACCAGTTGACAGGGGAGGACTTTAAGTAATAAAGTCACCTTACTTTCTCGAAATAATTATTCAGGATACATATATCATTTTTGCGTCATGAGTTAAAAATAAATCAACGAAAAGTTTTCAAACTGTTTTCTTAAAGAGGAAAATCTAGTCCCAAAAAGCCTTGTTAGAACACAGGGTACCGGACAAGAATCATTGGCTGCAAAAGATTTGACACAACCAAAAGCTCCAGTGAAAGCTCCAACAGTTTGTTTATACAAGAATTAAACTAATCAAAAATAGAGTTGTAATGGGAATCAAGCAATATTGAATCAATATGGACGAACAAATGCTAGAAGAAAGTCGTATTCGAAATACTATAAATATTGAGATTAAAACAGAGAGCTGCGAATAGATAGAGTAATTGATATCAGTGTGCTGTGCTCAAAGGTGAATGCGTGTGAATATTGGTGCGTGTGTACCCTCTTTACAAGAGTGCTTTGCTGAGATATATATTAAATTGGAGCTACTCCTTCCCCAAGTATCTCCACGTGCTGCGATTTTGTCTCCATCCACAACCGTTTTTACTCTTGCTTTGGTTGACTTTTTCTTTGGCCTTATCTTTTGTTTTCGAATTATTGAAGGCTAGTAATTGGACTTCCCTTTACTTCATTAAATTCTTGGACTTCAACTGAACTTAATAACATATCGGCCCACTCATATGGTAAGATATTGGGCCCAACATTTGCCCCCAAATTCATGATGTTGGCAGATCGAATGCTCGATGTAAGCCATCATGATGAATTTTAAATTGAATAGAACACTCAACCGTTTGGACTCTACCCAAGGTACTGTGACAATAAAGGTCATACAGACACCTTTTCCAATCAGTCTTTTCTCGATACAGCTCTCCTAAAGCTTTCCATCTTCTTCTCTCATGGAACCCGTCGTCTTTGCTAACCGCAATCTGCTCGACGCCAAAAGTTCTCGAGCGTGTGACTTGCTTGACCAGGAAAAAGAAGACATCGTGACTGTTCATGGTTTCTCTCCCCAGTGAGGATCCACTTCCCAGTGCGGCCTGAACGAGTCGATTGGTTCCGTCAAGGCTGGGTCAGCTTCTTTCAATACCCTTTCAAGAAATTAGGTATGAAATTCCCCTTTTCCGAGTTCGTCTCCAGCGTACTAACCATCATGCAAGTATCCCCAGCCCAGATTACTCCCCAAACATGGCGATTGATACGCTCCTTAGACGTCCTGATAGAGCGACATGCTTTGAAGTTCACTGCCGAAGATTTGGGCTTCACATATTATTTGCGCACCTCAGGGAAAGGTAGGTTCATACTGACAACCAAAAACGAGCGAGAGCCATTAATTCAAGAGATTAGCGGTTCTAACGATAGGGGATGGCTGACCAAGTTCTTTTTTGTGGAGAGGTCTTCACTTGGAACAAATGGAGCTTTCCTGATGGACAAATGGAGGATTGCAGGTTTGCTTTTTGGTCACTATTTCCATTTCTTAGTTGCATCCATCATTTATCCTTACTTGTGTTGATTTCTTGCTTCAGCCAAAAAACAAAAAACGATTCCCTTGGATTTTGGACCAAACGCGGAAGAAAGAACAAACCAACTCCTGTCATTGAAGCTTGAAGAGCGTCTGTTTTCTTCCTTGGTAACTGAACTCAAAGGTATTTGAGGTCTTTTGCCGTTCTTGATTTAGCTTTCGTAGATCTTGTTAAAGATATATCTAAATCCTTCCAAATATCTGTAGATGTTTCCCCTGCCTCGATTGAAGGCTCTGAAAGGGATGATGACATTGTTAGTGTTGATGATGAAAGTAGTCTTCCAGATGTGCAAGAATTCTACCCCTCTGACCCCCAAGTTGTGGCAGTTGTCAGCTCTCCCGTATCTGTTGTCAAGCCTGTTGTAACTGCGACGTCTTCATCCACAAATACTCGTAGGCCGCTGAATCCATTAGACCCTGCCAACCTTGTGCCTAAAAAGAGGAAGTTGATGCCTCCAAGTTCTCCTGTTGTCAAAGCGGATGCCCTGGTGACATGTTCGTTGCCACCGCCTGTGCTGCCTAGCAATCCTAGGTCAGGTCCTGCCCAGATAAAGCATGATTTCTCTGACGACTTCTGTCGCTTGGAGAATGTACTGAAGATGAAAAATGAAATCTCTCAATTGCTTCTTCCCTCTGCCATCAGTACCTTTTCTGGTTTTTCCACGGTGGATATGCTTTGTGCTTCATCAGCTCTCGCCTTTCAGGTCAGTTTTAGTGATTACTTCTCCATGCTTAACAATTTGTCCTGATACATCGTTTCTGTAGGGCATTCAAGCTAACCTGGCTGCAGCGGACCGTCTCCTTGCCTTAGAAAAATCCCTCGCAGAGTCAAAAGCTAGTGAAGAACTTGCGAAAAGGAAGTTGTCTGAGGTGGCTCAACTGAAGTTGGACATGGATACCTTGGAAGTGTCCTGATCATTTGCTTCTTTTATTAACTGTAAGGAATAATTGTAATTAGATTTTGATGATGCTAGGATGTTTAGATTAGAATTTTAAAGTACCTGATACGTTTGTAATTTCCGTGTGTTTATTTACGTTTTTAGTTAGTTTTGGTTGTTTAATATTTCGGAAATTACACACTTTCGTTGTAATAGTTTAGTTTGTTAAATTCTTGTAATTTGTTTAGATTAGGTTTATTCTGAGCTTAAACAGGTCCAAGATCAATCAAATGATCAAAGGTGAAGGAAGGTGCAAGAGTAGAAGACAAAAAGAAGGAAAATTTCCTGATTTTAGGGTATACTCGATCGAGTATACCTTATACTCGATCGAGTACCAATACTGATTTTCAAGGATCCGATCCGGGAACAAATGAACATGCAAGGAAAGATTTGGCCACGTTCTATTGTCATACCCGATCGAGTACACCGACATACTCGATCGGGTATACATATAAAATCTACTCGAGTATTGATCGAGTATTGACCAAATTCGGGTTTCTACACATACTCGATCGAGTATATGTACATACTCGATCGAGTACTCGGCCTGCACCTCAAAAAGCCTATAAATACACCTCCTTTCCTTCACTTTTAGAAACCAATTCCTATATACTCTTAAGCTCAGTTTAGAATAGAATTTCTCTATATTTCTTTTAGCATGTTTAGTCTCCAAATGAGGAGCTAAACTTCTATTTCTTGGTATTGCTCTTGAAGCTTGTTGATTATTAAAGTTGTGAGTTATTTTCTTAACTTCTTTTCCTTGAATATTAATTCTTCCTTTAAATACTATTTCTATATCAATGTTGGGGAGTGTTACTAAGATGACAATTAGTTAACATCTTGACATTGGTCTTAGTAATAGCTATTCCTTCCTCTATGTTAATATTGGGGAGTGTTACTAAGATGACAATTAGTTAACATCTTGATATTAACTATAGTAGGATTCATTTTCTTTAATATTCTTCCTTGAGTATTAATTAATTCCTATTCATATTTCATATTAATATTTTGAACATTACTTAAAGGATCAATTAGTTTTGTTTCACATATTAATTATTACTAGAAACGATCAACGAACCGATGGTTAATCGTTGATAGTTTCACAAGTAAGTAACATCGGTTTATTAATGCACGGTCGTGGTTAATAAATTTAAGAGGGATTAATTTTGTTGGTTAAACCAAACCGTTGTGTTGAGGTTATCAATCTCAATTGATTTCATCAAGGAGTTAAAAGATTAAATGCTACTATCAAGTCGGTATATGGCGTTGTTCTATACTTGACTAATAGTAAGGGTTATTAATGAACGGTCGTTGTTAATAACTATCCTCGATGAATTGGATATACTCCTCGATTGAGTATTCGAGAGGAAATAAGTTATAGATATAACAATGATCGACTAAAATATATCAACAAGTGTAAAGTAGCAATACCAAGTCCCTTTTATCTTTGAATTAAAACACATAACTCGTTCATCTTCGTGTTTAATCTTAATCAAATCATTCAACAATCAAAACCCCCCTTTATTTACTATTTATATAAAAAGAAGAGTTATTCCTTTCCCTGTGGATACGAACTCTACTTCATCTATACTACGTATAAGTGTTAGTATTGAATTTATTTTGAGTGCACTCACGACAAAGTGCACGTCAAATTTGGCGCCGTTGCCGGGGAAAGGCAATTGATTTTTCTTTTTATTTCAATCAAAAAAAAAATATATCATATAAAGATTTCTATTTCTTCTGAGCTTTATAGTGTATGGTTAAATATCGTTCTCTAAACGAGATCACCTACCAATCAAACCCAGAAATAGAGCAAACTCTCGAGCGATTGAAAAATAAATTCTCAAGTACCGACTCGGGAGAATCATCAAGTGCTAGCCCTCTATCTAGCGACACCGAGGAGCCAATCATCATGGCTCACGAGACAATGACCTTAAGGGAGCTCACTGCTCCAAACCTCAATCAACAACCGTTATGTATTACCTTCCCTACACTCAATGAGGGTAATACTTTTGAGCTCAAATCGGGGCTTATTCATCTACTTCCTTCCTTCCACGGGCTAAGAGGAGAGGATCCAAACAAACATCTCTCGGAATTCCATATTGTTTGCACAAGCATGTGCCCAAATGGAGTTACCGAGGAACAAATCAAACTGAGGGCTTTTCCATTCTCCCTCAAAGACACCGCTAAGGATTGGCTTTTCTATCTTCCTTCGGGAAGTATAGGTACATGGGCGGCTATGAAGAAATGCTTCTTGGAAAGGTACTATCCCGCCTCCGTCTCATCATCTTTGAAAAAACAAATAAGCAACATTGATCAAAAAGATGATGAGACCTTATATGAATATTGGGAACGGTTCAAAAAGTTATGTGCTAGTTGCCCTTATCATGGCTACACCGAGCAAGACCTCATACTCTACTTTTATGATGGTCTTGTTGATGATGATAGAAGAATGGTGAATGCCGCTTGTGGGGGCGGCATTGTCAACAAAACCCCCTCACAAGCAATTAGCTTGATTTCGGAGTTGGCCGAGAACTCTAGGCACTACAACGGGCGGTCCTCAACCCGTAAAGTTGCCACGGTGGAATCATCTTCATCTTTAGAAAGTCGAATGGCTGACTTGACTTCTTTGGTTAAGGACTTCATTTTAAATCCTAGAAACCAAGAGGTCAAGGTCTGCGGCATATGCACACAGCAAGGGCATCCAACAGATTCTTGCCCAACTCTCCAAGAAGAGCAAGTCAACGCCTTGGGTTTCCAAACCCAACAACAAAAGAGGTACGATCCACACTCTAACACTTACAACCCCGGGTGGAGAGATCACCCTAACTTGAGATATGGGAACCCTCAACCACATCAAAATCAGTCCTTTCAACAACCCTTCCCAAATCATCAAACTCAAAGCTCCAACTCTAACATGTCCACGGAGGACATGATTCGAGCTCTTGCTACGAACATGGGCACATTGCAACAAAATGTTTTACAATTTCAACAAGAAACAAAGTCGAGCATTCAAAATTTGGAAACTCAAGTTAGCCAAATTTCGAATGCTGTAAGCCGACTTGAGGCAAAAGACTCGGGTAAACTCCCATCTCAAACGGAGCAAAACCCTAGACAACAATGTAATGCAATCATGTTGAGGAGCGGGACAACATTGAAAGAGGTGGATACTGAAGAAAAGGAAGTTGATCTTGGAGAAGCTTTTCAACCGGATGAAGAGGAACCAGCTAAAACTAAATTCCCTCCACTGTCATCTTATGAGCAACTCCCTCCATTCCCTGAGGCGCTGAAGGACACAAGGAAGGTGGAGAACGATCGGGACATCTACGAGACCTTCGCCAATTGTGAGGTAAATATCCCACTCTTTAAACTGATCAAAAGTGTTCCCCGTTATGCAAAGTTTTTAAAAGAAATATGCACGATAAAAAGAAAGAATAAATTGAAAGGGAAACAAGAGGTCAAGGTTAGTGAACGGGTCTCAGCAATTTTTCAGAGGAAACTCCCGGAAAAATGCAACGATCCAGGCATGTTCACTATCCCATACGAAATAGGGGACACTTTATTTCCTAGGGCCTTGTTAGATTTAGGGGCTTCAATCAATGTTATTCCATATTCATTATACAAGTCCCTAAAACTTGGTCCTATGCATGAAACCGGGGTAATAATCCAATTGGCGGATAGGTCTAGCATATACCCAAAGGGCATCGTAGAGGACGTGCTAATAAAAGTTGAAAATTTGGTCTTCCCCGTCGACTTCTATATTCTTGAAATGGAAGCCGATAACCAAGCTACACCCATCCTTTTGGGAAGACCTTTCTTAAAAACGGCCCAAACAAAAATAGATGTGTCTAATGGTTCATTAACTTTAGAGTTTGATGACCAAAAAGTAGAATTTAACATCTTTGATTCTACAACAAAACAAATAAAAAAACAATCCCTTTGTTCTCTAAATGTTTTTGAACCACAAACATCACCTATTTTTGTTGAAAAAGAAGTTGAGAAAACCTCACTTTTTGAAGAGGAACAAAAAATTGAGCATAGGGTAGAGGAGATAACAAAGAAAAAGTGTCGGCCTTACTGGAAAAGGCCAAAGAAAAGAAATGACGGAAGGGATGCTCACGATCCCACATAAAATAAAAATTTAAATAAATAAAACGTCGTGCCACGACGTTAAATAAGGCGCTTCTTGGGAGGCAACCCAAGTCAATTAGTTAGATTTTATTTCCTTTTTGTGTAAATTTGAGAGAAAAGAGAGAGAGGGAACTAATCACATGTTTGTTTTGAAGAAGAAGAAAATGCAGGTTTTGAAGTGTCTGGGGACATACTCGATCGAGTACCATCTCATACTCGGTCGGGTATTGTCTAAAAAGAGGAACCGAGGCACTACTCGATCGAAGTAGCCATATATTTCTAAAAATGGAGGCATACTCGATCGGGTATATCTCTTTACCCGGTCGAGTATGGACTGAAATAAGAAGAAGAAAAAAATCTGTCTCCAGTACTCGATCGAGTACAGGTTGATACTCGGTCGAGTATAACGGGAAAAACAATTTAATTTAATCCCTGCCTCCAATACTCGATCGAGTATATGTTGATACTCGGTCGAGTATGCTCAGAAAAGCCAGTTTTCCCAACCTCTGTCTTCGGTACCCGATCGGGTATACAGGGATACTCGATCGGGTACCCCTGCGATTAATACCCAAACAACACCCATTTTCACTTCATCTTCTCCAAAACACTCCCAACTTCGAACCCCTCTCCCCAAAAATCCATTTTTCCACCTTCTCTCTACCAAAACTCCCTCATTTCTCCACCAAATCATCCCATTTCACCACCAAAATACTCCCCTCAATCTCCTCTCCATATCTATACCCATAAATCCCACTTTCCCCAAACATCCACAAAATCCAAAAACCCTACCCCAAAATTCGAATTTTTGGTTTTCAAACTCAAAAGCTTCAAAAAATGGCTCCAAGGAAGAATAGGGGAGAGAGCTCAATCACCATAGCACCTATCCCGGGCTTTGAAGACATCATTCCCGCCGACGCCGAACACCGAACTAGACTCCTATCAACAACAAGAAGGCAAGTAAAACCTTCCCGTTTCCTTTGCCATGATGCTCTACGAGAATTAGGAGTCTATAAGAGTTATAGAAAATTCTTTCATGCATTAGATATGGACCGTATTTTCAATATGAAATACAATTCTAATGAACGGATTATCTACGAATTCTTGAGTTCGGTGAAATTTGAAAGTGATGAAGCGGATTTTAGGGATGATAGACTCGAGTTTCGTTTGTTTAACCGGAACTACTCAATAACGAAACTCGAGTTTGCTGAACATTTTGGCATCCCGGTGCCCTACGAAAGATCCATCTCGGATACCACTATTTTTGGGCACTCCCTATGGACAAAGATGACCGGGGAAGTGAATTTTAACTCCTCCCAAATGTATATTAGTCATGTCCAACACCCCGTCCTCCGGTTATTCTTGAAATTTTTAGCAAATTGTTTGCTTGGACGCCCCAACAACCATCACACGAGGATTGGGGACGTGTGTTTGATGTCTGTGGCTTTATTCCGTCGTCACATAGACTTTAATCTGTGCAATCTCATGTGGGCACATCTAAAAAAAGAAAGCGTAGCCAAAGGAGCCATTGTTTTGGGAGGGGTGATTATGCACTTGGCCGGTAAATTCGGGTATACGGATAACTCTCCTATACCCGACTATTGTTTGATGGACATAGGTTGGCTAGGCCGATCAGGCTGCACCTCTTTTTCTCATACAGTGTACATTGGGGACCGACCCAAACACATGTACAACTGGATCATACACGTCCAACCGGTCCAATACTTCCTCATGCCAAACCCCGACACTCCCAAAATCATCTACAGGCCGGAGTTCGAGGTGCCCCATTTCCTATTCCCACACGCCCTTCCACCACATCTCCAAGAACCACAAGCCCAAGATCCCCCCGAAGACCAACCCGACCCAGAGCCTCAACCCGAGTACCAAGAACCCGAGGTTGCACATCACCACATGCCCGAACCAAACCAAGCTTCCCCACCTCCCGATTACTTCCAACAACTGCTTGACGGATTTAATAGAGTTACCAATGAAGTTGGTAAGTATCGGGAGGAACAAAGGGCGGGATTTCAAAGACTAAAAGAGCAAAGGGCCGAAGACAACCGACGGTATGAAGAGGATCAACGTAGGTTCTATGGACCTATGTACTCTTACATGGCTCATCAAGGCCAATTCCACACCATGGCTCAAACACCACCACCCCCCTCTTGGTATGACCCCACTCAATGGGGTAATTTTGGAGGATCTAGCTCCGGGGGTGGAGGTTTTGATGGCGGGGATGACGGTGGCGATACTCACATGGGCGATGGGAGCTATGGAGGCGGCTTTGCAGGCAGTTACTACGGCGGAGAAGGCAGGCACTAGGGAAAGTGCTTCAACTAAGTGTGGGGGAGGAGATTACTCATCGTATGTAATTTCATTTTCTACCCTTTACTATGCATGAATTTCTTTTACTCTTTGTAAAAAAAAAAAAGAGAACAACGGATAAATAAAAGAATTGAAATGCTAGTTAGGTTGAAAACCCAAGAATGGGCAATCTAAGCAAAAAAGGCTTATAAAAAAAATTGAGTGAGTTTGGAAAGGATGGAAAAACAAAAAGAGATGCTAGGATGAAAACCTGAAAAGGCTCCTAGGCAAAATGAGAGATATGAGAGAAATATTTGTTGTGTGCAGGAACTCATTTGATCTTTTGGGAGAAAGAGGAGAAGAAGAGAAAAAGGAGAAAAAGAGAAGAAGAGGCAAAAAGATGGAGCATAGAAGATCATAAAACCCAAGAAAAAATGTTGTTTATCATTTTCTTATTTCTTGGTGATCTTAGTTCCTTTCTTTCTTGAACTCATGGAAGGGTCTTAAACTCTTTTGAACATTTGACTTTACTCGAGGACGAGTAAAGAACTAAGTGTGGGGGAGTTGATACGTTTGTAATTTCCGTGTGTTTATTTACGTTTTTAGTTAGTTTTGGTTGTTTAATATTTCGGAAATTACACACTTTCGTTGTAATAGTTTAGTTTGTTAAATTCTTGTAATTTGTTTAGATTAGGTTTATTCTGAGCTTAAACAGGTCCAAGATCAATCAAATGATCAAAGGTGAAGGAAGGTGCAAGAGTAGAAGACAAAAAGAAGGAAAAATTCCTGATTTTAGGGTATACTCGATCGAGTATACCTTATACTCGATCGAGTACCAATACTGATTTTCAAGGATCCGATCCGGGAACAAATGAACATGCAAGGAAAGATTTGGCCACGTTCTATTGTCATACCCGATCGAGTACACCGACATACTCGATCGGGTATACATATAAAATCTACTCGAGTATTGATCGAGTATTGACCAAATTCGGGTTTCTACACATACTCGATCGAGTATATGTACATACTCGATCGAGTACTCGGCCTGCACCTCAAAAAGCCTATAAATACACCTCCTTTCCTTCACTTTTAGAAACCAGTTCCTATATACTCTTAAGCTCAGTTTAGAATAGAATTTCTCTATATTTCTTTTAGCATGTTTAGTCTCCAAATGAGGAGCTAAACTTCCATTTCTTGGTATTGCTCTTGAAGCTTGTTGATTATTAAAGTTGTGAGTTATTTTCTTAACTTCTTTTCCTTGAATATTAATTCTTCCTTTAAATACTATTTCTATATCAATGTTGGGGAGTGTTACTAAGATGACAATTAGTTAACATCTTGACATTGGTCTTAGTAATAGCTATTCCTTCCTCTATGTTAATATTGGGGAGTGTTACTAAGATGACAATTAGTTAACATCTTGATATTAACTATAGTAGGATTCATTTTCTTTAATATTCTTCCTTGAGTATTAATTAATTCCTATTCATATTTCATATTAATATTTTGAACATTACTTAAAGGATCAATTAGTTTTGTTTCACATATTAATTATTACTAGAAACGATCAACGAACCGATGGTTAATCGTTGATAGTTTCACAAGTAAGTAACTTCGGTTTATTAATGCACGGTCGTGGTTAATAAATTTAAGAGGGATTAATTTTGTTGGTTAAACCAAACCGTTGTGTTGAGGTTATCAATCTCAATTGATTTCATCAAGGAGTTAAAAGATTAAATGCTACTATCAAGTCGGTATATGGCGTTGTTCTATACTTGACTAATAGTAAGGGTTATTAATGAACGGTCGTTGTTAATAACTATCCTCGATGAATTGGATATACTCCTCGATTGAGTATTCGAGAGGAAATAAGTTATAGATATAACAATGATCGACTAAAATATATCAACAAGTGTAAAGTAGCAATACCAAGTCCCTTTTATCTTTGAATTAAAACACATAACTCGTTCATCTTCGTGTTTAATCTTAATCAAATCATTCAACAATCAAAACCCCCCTTTATTTACTATTTATATAAAAAGAAGAGTTATTCCTTTCCTTGTGGATACGAACTCTACTTCATCTATACTACGTATAAGTGTTAGTATTGAATTTATTTTGAGTGCACTCACGACAAAGTGCACGTCAGTACCCCCAAATTAGATTTCATGTATTAGTATCTTCTGATGTAAGTATTAGTATAGTCGACAATCAGAGTTGTTCGCTTTTGGATCTGATCAGAGTTGCTCTATGAGAACTGCCTTCAGAGTTGCTCTCAAGTAGTCATGAGAGTTGCTCATCAGAGAAGCGTCAGAGTTCGAGGTATAGCTTCATCAGAACTCAACATCAGACAAGCATCAGAGTTCCCACACCAGAGCTCGACTTGAAACTACATCAGAGCTACTCATCAGAAAGCCATCAGAATCCAGCGTATCAGAATCTGACTAACACTTAGAAGAATTTCAAGGCTACTTTCAACGGCTGGGAAATTCATCAACGGCTAGAAGATATTCCGTCCAAGGAAAGCATTTAATGCCCATTAAATGAGCCTGATACCGTTTGGATTGATTGCAAATGATTGACCGAGAAATCTGGAAGATATATTATAAAAATAGAAAGCTTCCAAACCAGTGGTCAAGTCAACAGTACGTGCATTTAATGCAGTTGTCTCCTCCTCCAACGGGCAGACAACCTCAGTATATAAGCTACAAACCGAAGAACATGAAAATAACTTTTTCGAAAAACTTTAGCAACAACTTTGCTCGAACTTTTGCTCGTCATACTTCAAGCTCTCTTGAGATTCAAACTTCACAATCATCAACAAGACAAGGTTACGTTGGGAAGATTCAAACTCTCATCCTTCAAACCCAACACACAGCAAAGTTCATCCTGTTCTTCAACACTTCAAGAACTTCAACTACATATCTCTTGTAACGAAGCAAGTTGGAGAAAACTCTGTTTTCAGAACATCTTCTGCAAAGAAGGGCGTCCAAGTAACTGCAGCAGTGAAGTGGTGATACTTCCGGGAAGCTGAGTGAAAGGACCAGTCATCAGGACGTGGAACTGCATCCTGGGTGGCAACTAGACTTGAAGAAGACGTGGAGAACTTCTTAAGTGCTAGGGACTAAGACGTTGTAATTGATCCTTACAAGCTTAGTGGAACAGTGGACTAGAGGAACGTGTTGTTCCTTGAACCACTATAAAAACTCCGGTGTCATTTACTTTACGCATTTATTTTCTGCACTTTAGTTCTTAATTGCATAATTCTCTTGAACTTGGAATCTGTGTTCAGCAGATCTTGTTTTCAGAGTTATCAGAAAGGCATTTGCCTTGGTGTTTGTTTGAGGCTACCCGGAACTCTTATCCGCTGCAAGACCAGTTCTGATCATCAGAACTCAACCCTCTCTGATAAGTCAACTCTGACTTAGAGAAAAGTTGAAAAACTTGAATCAGTCTATTCACCCCCCCCCCCCCCTCTAGACTGATTACCAACTCAAACGGGACCAACAAGTGATATCAGAGCCTCCTTGTTCTTGTAATCTTTTAGGTTACTCCTTGAACAAAGATCCACTTGTTCTTAGCCTCTCTTAATACTTATTATGGATAACTCTCTTGCAAAGCATCTCATGTTTTCAGATCAGAAGTATGATGACTGGAAGATCAGAATGAAAGCACACCTCTGTGCTCTTCATGATGAAATGTGGGAAGTCCTTGAAGAAGGACCTTTCACCAAATTTATGAAGGTGAATACTGAGCATACTACTGACAGGACTCAGCCTGAGATGATTGAGAAAGCCAGATCAGAATGGACAAAGGAAGAGAGGAGACAGTACAATCTTGACAATATTGCCAAAGATATCCTCTACAAAGCCATTGACAACAGATACTTCAACAGAATCAAGAAGTGTCGAACTGCCAAAGAAATATGGGACAAACTTGATCTCATAGGAGCAGGTGATGAACAAGAGAGAGACAACAAACTGACAATAGCTATGAAGAAGTTTGATGACTTCAGACTTCTACCTGAGGAATGCATAGCTGAGATGCACGCCAGACTTCTGATTCTTACCAGTGAGATATCTGAGCTTGGGAAGGAGCTCACAGTTAAAGAAGTCAACCTGAAGATTCTCAGAGGACTGCCCCCAGTCTGGAAGATGAAGGTTATTGCTGTCCAAGAAAGCAAGGACATCAAAACCTATCCCACAAAGAAACTGATATCTGATCTCAAAGCTTATGAGTTTGAGATGCATGATGAGAAAGAAGAAGTGCCAGACGAGAGAACCACCACTGCCCTCACTGCCAGCACTTCTAAGGTAAACGACTTTGACCCCTCTACTCTTTTATCTGACGAGTATATGGCTGCCTTTGCCAGAAAATTCAGAAAATTTATGAAGAAAGATGGAAGGAGTCCATCTTCCATCAGAAGACCACATCAGAAGACCAAATCTTCTGAAAACAATGGAGAGTACCTCTGCTACAACTGCAGACAGCCTGGACACTTCAAGGCTAACTGCCCCTTCCCAAGAGTGTCCAAGAAGCAAGGACATGAAGAAGAAAAGAAACCTGATGATCAACACAGAAGAAGAAGAGCATTCGTCTCAGAGCAAGCTGAGAGAGATCCACTCTCTGAATCAGAGTCCAGTTCAGATTCTGACTCTGATGAAGCATTCTGCTGCTTGGATGCAGAAACTGAAGACCTCTGCCTCATGGCACAATCTGATGATGAGGTATGTTCTACAGCTGATTCTATTTCCTCTTCGGTAGGCACAACCTTAAATGATGATCCAATGTCATCATTTTGGGAAGAGTTTCAAACTATCCAAGCCACTTATTCTTTTGTTAAAGAAGAGAACAGTAGGCTAAAAGCTGATATCTCTAACCTAAGTAAGGAGACGGAGTGCAAACTTAATCTCTTGACTGAGGAAAGAGATAAACTAAAAGCTGAAAATGAATCTCTTCTAAAAAGAGTAAGAGACATTGAGGGACTTGAGAACAGATATAATAGTCTTCTGAAGATGTAATCTTCCATGAAGAATATTTGTGTCTCTCATAACCTCACCTATGGTCTCGGATATGTTGAATCCAAGTCTGGTGAATCTTCTGTAAGGCCTAGCACCCAAGTTGCTAAAGCCAAAAAGGTCATAGCTTCACAGACTTGTAGCCCCATCTGCCATGCTAGTACTTCTGGTACTAAAGTTGTACATGAGAAGGTCATACCAGAGAAGCAAAACCTAAAGGCCAAACCAAAACAAACCTTGAAAACTAATGAACCTGGCAGAAGATCTAATAACAGAAAAAGTTTTCAGAAAAATAATAATCAAAGACCAAACTCTATCAGACAATATCATGACAACAGTATCAGAAACTGCTATCAGAAAGGCAGATATCAAGAGAAAATTAACTATAGACAAAAGAGGTTGTCTGGTCAACCTCAGAAGCCTAAAGTTAAGCGCTCCTCTGATCTTGATAGTATATGGGACTTCTTTCCAACAAAGAAGGCTATGCAAAAGTATGCAAACAGAAAGCATGATCCTCACAAGCATCTGCCCAAAGTGAATCATACATCTGTTTACTACGACTACCAGGTGGACAATGGGTACCATCCACCAAGGTTTCAGTTGATGAGACCAAAATGGTACCAACTACCAAGACTGCATTACCCCCCAGGACCCAACATTGCTTGGGTACCTAAATCTTCCTTTTAATTTTGCAGGAACTGTGTGCTGGAGCTATCTCAGAGCAAGAATGGTTTATTGATAGTGGATGCTCCAGGCACATGACAGGTGACAAGGGTTGCCTATCAGAGTTCCAGAAATACAATGGACCCCGAGTCACTTTTGGAGGAAATGACAAGGATGGTCAAACAAAGGGAAGAGGGAAGCTGATCAAGAACCAGATAAGCATTGAAGATGTCTCATATGTCAAAGGTCTGAAGTTCAATCTGCTAAGTGCTAGCCAGTTCTGTGACAAAGGCTACACAGTTGAATTCACAAAGACTCTATGCTATGTCAAGCATGAGACAACAAAGGAAGTGGTTCTTACAGCCAAGAGAAGGAAGAACATCTATGTTGTTGACTGGCGAACAGCAAGAGATGGAACCTGCCTGATAGCTAAAGACAATTCAAAGCTAAGCTGGGACTGGCACAAGAAGCTTAGCCATCTGAATTTCAAAACTATCAACAAACTGGCAAGAGAACACATTGTAGATGGTCTGCCTGACATTGTCTACAAGAAGGAGACCCTCTGCAGTGCTTGTCAGAAGGGCAAACAAGTGAAGACTTCATTCAAACCCATAGCTGGAGATCTTTCCACTTGTCCTCTAAATCTGATTCACATGGATTTATTTGGACTAGTTGAAACCCCCAGTGTTGGTGGAAAAAGATATACACTGGTGATGGTTGATGATTATTCAAGATATACTTGGACAGTGTTTCTGACCAAGAAGAATGAAACTCTTCAGAAGTTGCCATCTCTTTTAAAGCAACTTCAGACTGAGAAGAACATGAAGGTTAGGACAATCAGATCTGACAGAGGAACTGAATTTGTCAACAAAGTGATCAAAGACTTCTGTGATCAGAATGGCACTTTCCATCAACTTTCTGCTGCCAGAACACCCCAACAAAATGGTGTTGCAGAAAGAAGAAACAGAACACTGAAAGAAGCTGCAAGGACCATGATTGCTGAATCAGGGTTGCCCATCAGATACTGGGCTGAAGCAATCAACACTGCATGCTACACTCAGAACAGGAGCATGATCCACAAGAATCATCAGAAAACCCCTTATGAGCTATGGAAAGGAAGAAAGCCAAACATTAGCTACTTACATGTGTTTGGATGCAAGTGCTACATTCTAAACAATGGAAAGGAGAATCTGAAAGTATTTCAAGAAAAAGCTGATGAAGGTGTATTCCTAGGCTACTCAAGCTCAAGTAAAGCCTATAGAATACTTAACAGAAGAACTATACAAGTTGAAGAATCCATTCATGTCAAATTTGATGATAGCACCTCTGCAGAAGGACTATCAGAAACCCTGCAGAAGATCAATCTTGAAGATAAGATTTCAGAACCATCAGAAGAGGTCACCAACAATCCTGTATTCTCAACCCCTCTTACTAATCCAATTCTGATAGACAAAGATGAAGATGAAGACTCAGAAGATGAACCATCAGAGTTGCCTAGACAGCAACTATCAGAACCTGATCTAACTTGGTTAAGAGATCATCCTCCTAATCAAGTGATTGGTCAAGTTACTAGTGGAATTCAAACCAGATCATCATCTAGAAGAGAAGCCATGTTCACCTGCTGCATATCTCAGATGGAACCAATGAGTGTCGAAGAAGCTCTAGAAGATTCAGATTGGATCAATGCAATGCAAGAAGAGCTGACACAATTTGAAAGGAATGAAGTGTGGAAACTTGTTCCTCGACCAAAGCATCAAAATGTCATTGGAACCAAATGGGTATTCAAGAATAAAGCAGATGAAGAAGGCAACATTGTAAGGAATAAAGCAAGGCTTGTAGCAAAGGGATATTGCCAAGAAGAAGGCATAGATTTTGATGAGACCTTTGCACCCGTTGCAAGATTGGAAGCAATCAGAATCTTCCTAGCCTATGCTGCTTACAACAACATCAAGGTCTACCAAATGCATGTAAAGAGTGCATTTCTGAATGGAGAACTTGAATAGGAAGTTTATGTTGAACAACCTCCAGGTTTTGTCATTCCTACTCAATCTTTTTGTGTCTACTGTAACACCCCCATTTTCCCTCCCAAAATAATACTTGAAATAATAGATTTATTAACAATAGACTTGATTTATTCTTTTAAAACAGATAAAAAGTTTTGCAGCGGAAATAACATTAAATGGGAAATGGGTGTTACCGCCACATCCGGTCATCTCTTAACCGAATGCACAGGCAATCACCAAAACTAGACAAAGTAAAACAAATGTTCAACATAACTGAAATGTTTATTCTTGTCTAAGTTTTACTAAGGTATCTTCTACGTCGCTCTGAGACGCATGCAATCATCAATCGACAAAGTCATCATTACCTGCACAAAATAAGTGCAGAAAACAAAACAAAGAAAGGGAAACAAAAATTAGCTTTAGAGCTAAGTAAGTACTACCCAACCCCGTAAAATAATCAGGTTTGGAGAAAAATAGTTTTTCATATAATACTATATAAAAATGACACACTCCACCAAAATTCTTTTCTTTTTGATATTTCTCAAAATTACTTCTTTACTAAAGTCCTCAACTTTTCTTTGAAAATAATATAGTAACTCTTCCATAGTCTTCCTCTTTCCAAAATCAAAATCTCCTACTTTCTTTTAAGATGGGCGGTACTTTCGGATACTTATGCCCGAAGCCCAATGAGTCGTTGTTATTTACGAACTCATCCCGGAATCCGGTTCCCACCACTTTCTCTTGAATCGAAATGACTACTAAACTTGTTCTCTTCAAGTAGTAGTAGCCCTAACAATCCTCCACATTTATCCGGATGTGAAAAAACCGACACCACGGATTTCTCCCGGGGTGCTCACCTCTTATGAAAATGTTAATTTTCATCTTGTATCAAGATATACTTCAAAATATTTCCAAACTCTCTAAATAGTCAAAAAGGTATTTAAAAATATTTAATACCCCAAAAGTACATAATTTGTATTTCTCAAATACTATATATTTAATATCTCTTTAAATAGCACATATAAATAATTCAAAAACTCACAGCATAATCACATAACACATAGTAATCACATAACACAGAATATTCCTCAAGTCTCCAATCATTCTCAATGGTGTTTAAAAATACTTAATTTAATATCTCATATCTCAACTTTCTCAAATACGTACTATAAATGTAATGACACTTCAAATAATACATATTCAAACTTCACACTTTAATCACGTAATAACATATATAATACGAGGAAATCATTTTGGATCGGCAGAGAAACTTACCTCAAATTTGATGCTTCTAATTCTCCTCCTCTATTCTTGTCTCAAAATAATCACCTTTTTAATTAAGACGATACAATCAGTCACTTATTCTATTAAAAATTTATCTGATTTCCTTCTTTTGTTTTATTATTGGGATTTAGGTTATCTGTTAATTATCAATTAACCACTTTTATTAATCTTACCACTTTGCTTATAATTACTTCAATTGGTCCGAATTAAAATAGTCTGCATATCATACCTTAAATTTTATAAACAATCTGAATCATAATATAAGGTTAAATATTCGAACTTCTTTAACGATATTTTAATATTATTAAACTGGTCCAAGTTACATATTTGTCTAAATAATGATTTCACTCTATTTCATATAATTCATTCGGTGCTTAACATAACTCAAATCCACCTAATTATAATTTCGTAACTAATTTAATCATTGAATTGCACTTTGAATTTAACTGATTGAGATAATAACAATAATAATTAATTTGTTTAATATCAACAGTCCATTAGTTTTTCTATTATGAAATTATCTCAATCAAAAGTGACAAATTTATCCAAGTAATTACTACCAATCAAGCCAATTTCTTCATTAATATTTCTCATCTCGATTTTATCCATTTTGCAGATTATTATTATTATTATTATTATCATTATTATTATTATTGTTATTATTATTATTACTACTACTACTTAGGAGTCTTGGCCCAAAAATAAAAATGAAAACTCCTGGCCCAAACGGCCCAATCTTCTAAGAGAGAAAGAAAAAAAAAAGTGTACACTTCTTCTTCCTCACCACTTCGAGAAAACGAGCTAGGCAGGGGGAAGGGGTTACCTCGACGAATTCGTGATACGGTGGTGGTAGAAGACTCGTTTTGGGACGGCGAAGGTCGGTGATGTGTTGGCGGCAGCGGCAGCTCCTCCTTCTTCTCCGTTTTCCGTCTTTACGGTTAGCCCGGCGGAACTCCGGCAAGCTTGTTCTCCGTCGTTTCACGATCGTTTTCAACGATTCTTTCACCGTTGGATTCCTCTCGAGAAGGGGAAGGTCTCTATGGTGTTTTCATGGCTCGGTTTTAAGCTGAAACGAAGGGCTGTGTTTTTCGTATGTATAGTAGTATATACGTATATATATGTATATCTCGAATGCTCGGTTGTGAGTGAAACAAATCTCAAGTTTGAGGCTGGATGGTGTGTCTCGTAGGTACATGGGCTGCCGAAGGTTTTGACTACATGAGTTAATATATTTGGCATCTTCCAATCAACTTGAACATATGCATGTGGATGGGTATGGTACTCCGTTGGTATGCATTGTATCAGTACATATGTCCATTAATTTATAATATGTACTTCGTATTTATACATTATTAAGAGTTGTCCCAATATGTTATACCACGTATGGTATGTTGAAAGGCCCGACACATACCATGTGTCTATGACTCACATGTACACATTATTGTCTCCTCCTCATGTGTCTAGTACTCTTATGGTATGTGTATGTGTGGATGTATTATTTGTCTCTTCCTCATTATTAATCTTATTATGTCCACATACATTGTACCATCCAATATTTTTACTACTACACACCATTTTATTATTAGGTACAAGTACTTCGCATAAATATTTGGTTGATAACTCAATTCTTTTAACATTGTTATTTTGTGTGGTATTTTTGTACACATTTTATTTACTCATCTCTTTAAATCAAAATGTCACTTTTATTATTAAAACATTTTTATCTGATAAAAATGTCACCGATGTTAAAATTTTATTTGTTTCACTTACTTATTAAAACGTCACTTTCTTAATATTTTATCTGACTATTAAAATTTATTTATTTATTTATTTATTTTTTTATTTAAATTTTTTGGAGTGTCACATTTACAATCTTAGAAAGGCCCTTTATGGTCTTAAGCAAGCTCCCAGAGCTTGGTATGACACATTGTCCCTATTCTTAGTGAACCATGGGTTTACTAAAGGAAAGGTTGACAACTCTATTTCAAATTTCTGTTGCTAATCATATTCTATTAGTGCAAATCTATGTTGATGACATTATATTTGGAAGCACTAATCCAGAATTATGCAAGAAGTTTTCTAAAGTTATGCAGAAGAAGTTTGAAATGAGCATGATGGGAGAACTAAGTTACTTTCTTGGCTTACAAGTGAAACAAGTTCCAGAAGGCATCTTTATCAACCAAGGAAAGTACACCAGAGACTTAATCAAGAAGTTTGGAATTGATGGAAAATCTTCAGTCAAAATTCCTATGAATGCATCTCAAGGAATTGGACCAGATGATGAAGGAAAGGATGTTGATGCAACAACATATAGAGGAATCATTGGATCTCTTCTCTATCTGACTGCAAGCAGACCAGACATAGCTTTTGCAGTAGGAATCTGTGCCAGATACCAATCAAAGCCTAAGGAGAGCCATCTAGTTGCTGCTAAGAAGATCATCAGATATATCAAGGGAAATCCAAATGCAGGCCTATGGTATCCTAAGGGAGGTAATTTTGAACTAATTGGTTATTCTGATTCAGATTTTGCAGGTTGTAGATTGGACAGGAAGAGCACTTCTGGTCACTGTCAATTGCTAGGTGGGAGACTTGTCTCCTGGTTTAGCAAGAAGCAGAATTCAATCTCAACTAGCACTGCTGAAGCTGAGTATATTGCTGCTGGAAGCTGCTGTGCTCAATTACTCTGGATGAAGCAACAACTCAAGGATTATGGAGTTCAAGCTAAGGAGATCAAGCTGCTGTGCGACAATACAAGTGCTATTGCCATCACTCAGAACCCGGTGTTGCATTCCAGGACCAAACACATTGAGATCAGACATCACTTCATCAGAGATCATGTGGAGAAGAAACACATTTCAATTGAGCATGTCCCAACTGAAGATCAGCTTGCGGATATCCTAACCAAACCTCTCTCAGAGGCAAGGTTTAACAAGCTAAGGGAAGAATTGGGAATGATGGATGATCTTCCCAGAGATACATGAATCAGAGTTGCAGAAGTATCAGATGTGGATTCATCAGAACACCCCATCTCTGATACCTGAGCTCTTATCCATCAGAAGCTAGAATCAGAGTTGCAGAAGCATCAGATATGGATCCATCAGAGGACCCTGTATCAGAGTACCCCTTCTCTGATACATGGATTGCTATTCATCAGAGTGGCTGTGGACTTGGACAAATTTTCTAAATTTCGGGCGAGACTATTCAATAAACTGGGTTTTACCTTTTTACCCCCGGTAGTTATTACCATTTTTGGAAAACGGCTTTCCGCCCGCATTCCATTAAATGCGACCTCGAAACCGCAAATTATATCAAACGTCCACTAACCTAAATCCATATTTACCCATTCTAAAACCTAAATCGCTACTGCAATTTTTACTCTTCGTCTTCAAGCTTTATCTCTCTAAACTTCCAACCTTCAAACCTCTCAAATCTTTCCAAGAACCTGAAAATGAAATTCATTAACATCTCCGACCTCTCAGAATCTGAAGCCAAGGCACTTGTGGCTAACATAGCCACTGGAATGAAAGTTGACATGACATCTATGCCGATGTTGGGAGAAAAATCAAAAGTGATGAAAGCGGTCATTGCCGGAATGAATGACTCGCAGCTGACCAAGATTGTGGCTCATCCTTATGAGCACTTCAGCAACCTGGATGTGGCTGAGTTCTATCTCAACGCCTACATCGCTGACAACACCATTCACTCTCAAGTCCAAGGGAAGGACCTGAAAATTGATGCTGAAGCACTAAACGAGTTCTTCAACATCGAACTCGACTCTCAAGACATTGACACCCCTACACTCATCGACTTGGAGTCAGTCGAAGTCTCTGTGGAGACATTTGTAGACACTTACTGCCGCCCAGATGCTACCGGAGTAGATAAGCTCTACATGAAAAAGAACCTGCTGAAGAAGGACTATGAAAAGCTGATGAGCATCATGCATCGATGTCTGTGGTGCAAAACAAGCTCAACTGATCAAATGAACAACACCAATGCAAAGGCTCTGTATGCAATACATCATGGGATGAACATCAACTAGGGGAAGGTACTGTACAAATCCCTCACTGAATCAGTAGAAAAGAAGGACAAGAAAACAGGCTTGTTCACAACAAAGATGGGTCATGGCCTCCTTCTTTCAAAGGTCATCTCCAAGTCTCAGGTGGAGCTCAGAAATCCCTCTATTGTTGACCATTCCAAAACCATATTCCTTACTGCATCTCCCAAGATGCATGTGGCCATTGCTGCTGAGCTGAAGAGGGAAGAACGACTTGAGCAGAATAGGAATGTGACTGCTAAGTCAAGACTTGCTCTTACTAAGCCCAAGAAGAAAACTCAGAAGGAACAAGTGACAACACCTGAGAAAGTTGCACCAGAAGTAGATGCATCAGCAGAGGGTGCATCAGATGTGGCCCCTATCAAGAAACTAAGACAGAAAAGAAGAAGAAAAGCAATCATTCAGACTGACTCTGATAGCTCACACTCTCCCATCAGAGAAAAGAAGAAGAAGAAGAAGAAGAAGAAGAAGAAGAAGAAGAAGAAGGCCAGCTCTCCCCCCAAGGAATCAGAACCACAGGGGGAACCAGCATCAGAGTTGGTTATTACACAAGAAGTATCTGATATCCCTATCTCTGATAATGAGGGGGAACCTGCATCAGAGATCCAACCCCTCTCCGCTACAGAACTTCAAGTCGCCATATCTACACCAGAGCACCTTATCAACTCTGCTGAACTTGACAGGCAATTTCAAAGGGTGCTGACATGGAGAAAGTGGAGAATGGGACCTCTGCATCAGATACTTGCACAGGCTGCAGAATTTGAATCTGAAGAAGTTGAAGTCCTCAAGTGGGCAGGAACTGATGATGTATCCCTATGCTTCGACCTTCAGTTCCTCCACTCTATTTTGGACAAGAAGAAAGGAAACCTCAAAGGGAAAGAAAAAAATGACTGCTTCACCATCAGAAGAGCATGTCAAACCTCTATCAGAGAGTGAGATTCAACCCTTTGAAGAATGGCTGTTAGAAAAGAAGAAGAAGGAATCACTGATCAAGATGAAACCTGTCCCAGGTATAGAGGGTGAACCCTCTACTGCGAATGATGTGCCTCTGGCCATGATGAATCTGATCAGAGAATGGAGAGCCTCCCAATTTGAAGAAACCATCTTGGAGGTAATCCCCATCCCCACCACTACTCTTATTGATGCTCAACCCCTTCCATCACCCCCATTATCACCCTCACCCAAACCTTCCACCCCACTCTCTACTCCACTAGAGAGCCCCCAACCTCCATCACACTCACCCACCCCATCACCAAAGAAAACCCCATCTCCAATCCATCAGAAATCCCCCTCTCCTCAGAGAACCCCAACCCCATCACCCAAGAAGCCCTCACCTAAACAACCTTCACCATGCAAACCCCTCACCCCCATCAGAAACCGATCCCCCTCACCCCCTCCTTCTCCACAACATCAGAACACCCCTATCTCTCATCCGACTTCTCCCCATCAGAAATCCAGTCCTCAAAACTCTCCACCAGCTCCTCCACAGCAGTCTTCTCCTCCTTCAAAGCAAGACCTCACTCTTGCCCAAGGAAATGCTCCTGCACAATCTTTTATAGCAGATATAGAGAAGGTTGGACAGCACATAGCCAAAGGAATGGAAAAGATTCTGGATGCTGAGTATGAGACTGATACTCATCTCACCAATGTCAGCAACCATCTATCTAAAGGCATCTCCTTACTGCTGAAACATGTAGGCATCATTGCCACAGCCTTTGAGGTTCACAAGGATAAGACTGCAGAAAATCTGAGCAACATTGCCAAGGAGGTGGATGGAATCTCTGCTGTGCTGTTCCATCACACTAAGGTCCTTGAAGAGCAGGACAAAGCAATTAAAGGCATCTCTGATTCCATTGATGATCTCCAATGGTCCTCTGATAAAGCTCGTCAGGAGTTTCAAGATGTTGAAGGACTATGCAAGGACAATAAAGAATTCGCCATCAAGTTGATCAATAGTGGAAAGGACAGAGATCACAAGCTGACTCTCCTTGAAGCTACAACGAAAGATATTCAGACTGCAGTCACTAAACAGAAGGAGATCATTGAGGGTCTGGCCTCTGTAACCGAGACTCTGCCAGGTGCTCTTGAAGTCATTAAGGAGAATCAAGCCTCCGAGTTCTCGAAAATTGGACTCCTTCTTGGTGATCTTGCTGATGCCAAAAAGGGGGAAGATGTAAGCAAACCTGCTAAAACTATCAGAACTGCAGAAGGACCAAGCACTAGAGCTCTGACTCCCATCTCTGGTACCCCTGATCCTGCTATATACTTTGAGAAGACTAGGAAGAAGCAGATTGTTGCTGGTATTCAAAGACCAACTCCTCCTCGCTCTAAGAAAGGAAAGAAGACAGCCTCTACCTTCACTCTGGCCCAATGGCTCAATAGTGACTTGGCCAAACCTGATGCTGCTCAATTCAGAGAAATGAAGAAGCATATGACCCCTATACAACAAGAAAATCTCATTTTAGATAAAGATGGTTTGATAATCATAAACCATGGTGGCTCAATGCAAGAAGCAGAAGACTGGTGGCGAATGAAAGTGATCCCTGGCAAGGACTTATCAGAAGCCATCAGAAACTATCTTGATTGCAAGCTTGAACCTGCTTGGTCAGAATATCAGAATCCCAGGAACCTTGCTAAATCAGAGCCAGGATAAATGCGGATCTGAAGGTAATTGAAGCAAAGGAAGCTCAACTAGAAGAGGAAGATATCTAAACTCTATCCTCTTGTTGCTTTAAATATTCGTCTTTAATAAGATAACCAGCTTGCCTCTATTTTGCATGGCAATTTCAAATATTTGCATTCTGTTTAATTTATGCTCTGATGCCTTGTGTTATTTCTTATCTTACTTATCTGAGTGTCTGTATCTTACTCTTACTATTTTCCTATGCCAAGTGCCCACCAAGATTTTAAATGAAAGTTTATTTTTAACTTATTTTCCCTCATGGTGAAAGGCACTCCTCTGGAAATAGTTTAAGGGTTTTGGCATCATCAAAAGGGGGGAAATTGTAAGGAATAATTGTAATTAGATTTTGATGATGCTAGGATGTTTAGATTAGAATTTTAAAGTACCCCCAAATTAGATTTCATGTATTAGTATCTTCTGATGTAAGTATTAGTATAGTCGACAATCAGAGTTGTTCGCTTTTGGATCTGATCAGAGTTGCTCTATGAGAACTGCCTTCAGAGTTGCTCTCAAGTAGTCATGAGAGTTGCTCATCAGAGAAGCGTCAGAGTTCGAGGTATAGCTTCATCAGAACTCAACATCAGACAAGCATCAGAGTTCCCACACCAGAGCTCGACTTGAAACTACATCAGAGCTACTCATCAGAAAGCCATCAGAATCCAGCGTATCAGAATCCGACTAACACTTAGAAGAATTTCAAGGCTACTTTCAACGGCTGGGAAATTCATCAACGGCTAGAAGATATTCCGTCCAAGGAAAGCATTTAATGCCCATTAAATGAGCCTGATACCGTTTGGATTGATTGCAAATGATTGACCGAGAAATCTGGAAGATATATTATAAAAATAGAAAGCTTCCAAACCAGTGGTCAAGTCAACAGTACGTGCATTTAATGCAGTTGTCTCCTCCTCCAACGGGCAGACAACCTCAGTATATAAGCTACAAACCGAAGAACATGAAAATAACTTTTTCGAAAAACTTTAGCAACAACTTTGCTCGAACTTTTGCTCGTCATACTTCAAGCTCTCTTGAGATTCAAACTTCACAATCATCAACAAGACAAGCTTACGTTGGGAAGATTCAAACTCTCATCCTTCAAACCCAACACACAGCAAAGTTCATCCTGTTCTTCAACACTTCAAGAACTTCAACTACATATTTCTTGTAACGAAGCAAGTTGGAGAAAACTCTGTTTTCAGAACATCTTCTGCAAAGAAGGGCGTCCAAGTAACTGCAGCAGTGAAGTGGTGATACTTCCGGGAAGCTGAGTGAAAGGACCAGTCATCAGGACGTGGAACTGCATCCTGGGTGGCAACTAGACTTGAAGAAGACGTGGAGAACTTCTTAAGTGCTAGGGACTAAGGCGTTGTAATTGATCCTTACAAGCTTAGTGGAACAGTGGACTAGAGGAACGTGTTGTTCCTTGAACCACTATAAAAACTCCGGTGTCATTTACTTTACGCGTTTATTTTCTGCACTTTAGTTCTTAACTGCATAATTCTCTTGAACTTGGAATCTGTGTTCAGCAGATCTTGTTTTCAGAGTTATCAGAAAGGCATTTGCCTTGGTGTTTGTTTGAGGCTACCCGGAACTCTTATCCGCTGCAAGACCAGTTCTGATCATCAGAACTCAACCCTCTCTGATAAGTCAACTCTGACTTAGAGAAAAGTTGAAAAACTTGAATCAGTCTATTCACCCCCCCCCCCCTCTAGACTGATTACCAACTCAAACGAGACCAACATTAACTTTCCTATTCTGATCAGGCGATCTCGGTTGACTTACTGTTGTTGGGCTGAATTTAATTGATGTCGTCGTCTAACCTTTAATATGATGTCGTCATTCATCACGTGGTTTCATGTTGTCTATCAGTATGTGGTTTAACGTCTTCAGTCTGTAAGTCAAACACTTTTTTGGTCGTTGGCTTGAGGCCAACGGCCCTCCGACGGTCAAGTTAGTAAGAGATTCAAAAGGTATAAGACGAATACTTAAGTAAATAATTATATTAGAAATGGAAAGGCTTTAAGTGTACCGCATTCCAGCTCCTTGGTACTTGTTTACCGTCCATGCCTGTCAACCGGTATGCCCCCTGCCCGACGACATCTGTGATCTGGTATGGGCCTTCCAAGTTGGGACTGAATTTCCCATTTGCTTCGTTGCCAAAGGATTTTCTGAGCACCCAATCGCCTTTCTTGAATACTTTGGTTCGGACATCTTTGTTATAGCTTCTTGCTACCCTTTGTTGATAAGCTGCCATTTGTACTTTAGCTTTTTCTCTCAATTCATCGATAGTGTCAAGATCATGGACCAATTCTACATTGTTTGCTTCTTCTGTGATAAGTCCGTATCTGGATGTTGGCACTTCGACCTCGACGGGAATGACAGCTTCGCATCCGTACACCAACGAAAAAGGTGTTTGACCTGTGGCATTTTTTGGTGTCGTCCGGTCCGCCCATAATATAAGGGGTAACTCGTCGGCCCATTTTCCCTGCGCTTTCTCGAGCCATTTCTTTAAATTTGAGATAATGATCTTGTTGCTCGACTCAGCTTGTCCGTTCGATTGTGGATAACGTGGTGTTGACATTTCCAGTTTGATGTTGTACTTCTCAATGAATCGTCTGGTTTTGATGCCGATGAACTGTGATCCGTTGTCGCAGACGATCTCTGCTGGGATGCCAAACCTGCTCAAAATGTTTCTTTTAATAAAGGATATTACCTGGGTGTCACAGATTTGTCGGAAAGGTTCCGCTTCGATCCACTTTGAGAAGTAGTCAGTCATTGCCAGCATGTAGACCTTTTGTCCGGGTGCTTCGGGTAGCTTTCCCACAATGTCCATGCCCCATTTCATGAAAGGCCACGGAGATAAAACAGGGTGAAGAGATTCTGCATAATGATGATGCAATGGTGCGTGCTTCTGGCACGGTTGACAAGCTTGAGCGTATGCAACAACATCATGTCTCATCGTCGGCCAGTAGTAGCCAAACCTCAAGGCTTTGTTGGACAGACTTCTTCCTGCTGCGTGGTTGCCGCATTCTCCCTCGTGAAGGCTTTTAAGTACTTTGACAGCTTTGGGTGGGGCCAAGCATCTTTGATACGGTCCTGCTTTTGAACGTTTAAACAAGACATCGTCAATCAATAAGAACTTCGTTACCTTTGATAGGAGTGCTCTTGCCTCTCTTTTGTCCGCTAGGAGGATATTGTGTTTGAGATCATCTACATATGGCTGCATCCAATTGCTGTCAGCAGTGGATTCGATGATGTTGACGACTTCCGTCTTTATGATTGCTGGTTCAGTCACATGGACGAATGGTATGTTGTCATTGTCCTCAGCCCCTAGGCATGATCCAATTGCTGATAAGGCATCATCTTGGACGTTTTCTTCCCTTGGGACTTGATCAAAGGTGATGTTGTCGAAGTTGCTGCTCAATTCGGTGACGACTTGCAGGTATGCCGTCATCTTTGGATCCTTAGCTGCATAGATTCCGTTAGTTTGATTAACAATTAAAAGGGAGTCACATTTTACCTCTATTAGCTTTATGCCCAAGTTTCGGGCTAGGTTTAGTCCGAAGATCAATGCCTCGTATTCAGCTTCATTGTTTGTTGCATTGAAGTCACACCGGACAGCTTGTAATATGGTGCCCCCTTGGGCACCATATTGTGTGTAGGCTTAAGCATGAGGACGACACTAATGGCTGAAGACATCAATCAGCCCAAGTAAGCTTCTCATAACACAACCCCTAATTACATCACTAAGGGACATCAAGGATTGCATGGGCTCGTCATATGGAAAATATGAGTACCAAGTCCATACACCTTACACGTTTTGGCCAAAACAACACACATCGTACATTGTACATACTGACAACATCAAAATGTCAGATAAACACAAAACAAAAGACAAACAAAGTCACACATCATGAATGTTAACAACATCAAAGTCAAACAGGAATTGACGACATTGACAAAGTCAGGTAAATACAAATAACGATATCGGGAGCGAGGGCTACGACAGCAGTTTACGCGTGAAGACAAAATGATGCATATATAAACACAATAGCAAAATGTACAAGTTCTGGATAAACCACCAGATACTTGTGAAAGCATTTCAATATTCAGACCACCGAACCACCAGGTAAATTCCTGGGCGATGTGGTTAAGGAGGAAAACAAAATGGAATGCAGTGTTTTAAGCAAAGGACAATCAACATCAAAAGACGACCAACATCAAAAGACAGTCAGCATCACAAGAGCAATTCATGATAATTTGGAAGAACAGGAATCAGCTTCAGTGTTGTCGGGGCTTAGATCAAACCCGTCATCACCTACGGGGGGCTCAGCCTTTTCAAAATACAAAGCCCAGGTCTCCAAGTCATCATGAGGAGTCCACTTGTCCGCTCCACCTGCAAGAAATTCAGTCATAAGATCTTTCTTCGTCTGCCAAGCATAATACGTGGCTGCTGCAACAACTTCTTTCCTTTTCTTCCTTCCATACTCCTCCAAAGCCACAATCCGAGCATCTTTCGCTTTAATTTCACCAGTAAGCCCCCGTATTTCTCCATTCAATTCAGACAACTTGGTATCCATGTCCAACTTCAGTTGAGCCACCTCAGACAACTTCCTTTTCGCAAGTTCTTCACTAGCTTTTGACTCTGCGAGGGATTTTTCTAAGGCAAGGAGACGGTCCGCTGCAGCCAGGTTAGCTTGAATGCCCTACAGAAACGATGTATCAGGACAAATTGTTAAGCATGGAGAAGTAATCACTAAAACTGACCTGAAAGGCGAGAGCTGATGAAGCACAAAGCATATCCACCGTGGAAAAACCAGAAAAGGTACTGATGGCAGAGGGAAGAAGCAATTGAGAGATTTCATTTTTCATCTTCAGTACATTCTCCAAGCGACAGAAGTCGTCAGAGAAATCAAGCTTTATCTGGGCAGGACCTGACCTAGGATTGCTAGGCAGCACAGGCGGTGGCAACGAACATGTCACAAGGGCATCCGCTTTGACAACAGGAGAACTTGGAGGCATCAACTTCCTCTTTTTGGGCACAAGGTTGGCAGGGTCTAATGGATTCAGCGGCCTACGAGTATTTGTGGATGAAGACGTCGCAGTTACAACAGGCTTGACAACAGATACGGGAGAGCTGACAACTGCCACAACTTGGGGGTCAGAGGGGTAGAATTCTTGCACATCTGGAAGACTACTTTCATCATCAACACTAACAATGTCATCATCCCTTTCAGAGCCTTCAATCGAGGCAGGGGAAACATCTACAGATATTTGGAAGGATTTAGATATATCTTTAACAAGATCTACGAAAGCTAAATCAAGAACGGCAAAAGACCTCAAATACCTTTGAGTTCAGTTACCAAGGAAGAAAACAGACGCTCTTCAAGCTTCAATGACAGGAGTTGGTTTGTTCTTTCTTCCGCGTTTGGTCCAAAATCCAAGGGAATCGTTTTTTGTTTTTTGGCTGAAGCAAGAAATCAACACAAGTAAGGATAAATGATGGATGCAACTAAGAAATGGAAATAGTGACCAAAAAGCAAACCTGCAATCCTCCATTTGTCCATCAGGAAAGCTCCATTTGTTCCAAGTGAAGACCTCTCCACAAAAAAGAACTTGGTCAGCCATCCCCTATCGTTAGAACCGCTAATCTCTTGAATTAATGGCTCTCGCTCGTTTTTGGTTGTCAGTATGAACCTACCTTTCCCTGAGGTGCGCAAATAATATGTGAAGCCCAAATCTTCGGCAGTGAACTTCAAAGCATGTCGCTCTATCAGGACGTCTAAGGAGCGTATCAATCGCCATGTTTGGGGAGTAATCTGGGCTGGGGATACTTGCATGATGGTTAGTACGCCGGAGACGAACTCGGAAAAGGGGAATTTCATACCTAATTTCTTGAAAGGGTATTGAAAGAAGCTGACCCAGCCTTGACGGAACCAATCGACTCGTTCAGGCCGCACTGGGAAGTGGATCCTCACTGGGGAGAGAAACCATGAACAGTCACGATGTCTTCTTTTTCCTGGTCAAGCAAGTCACACGCTCGAGAACTTTTGGCGTCGAGCAGATTGCGGTTAGCAAAGACGACGGGTTCCATGAGAGAAGAAGATGGAAAGCTTTAGGAGAGCTGTATCGAGAAAAGACTGATTGGAAAAGGTGTCTGTATGACCTTTATTGTCACAGTACCTTGGGTAGAGTCCAAACGGTTGAGTGTTCTATGCAATTTAAAATTCATCATGATGGCTTACATCGAGCATTCGATCTGCCAACATCATGAATTTGGGGGCAAATGTTGGGCCCAATATCTTACCATATGAGTGGGCCGATATGTTATTAAGTTCAGTTGAAGTCCAAGAATTTAATGAAGTAAAGGGAAGTCCAATTACTAGCCTTCAATAATTCGAAAACAAAAGATAAGGCCAAAGAAAAAGTCAACCAAAGCAAGAGTAAAAACGGTTGTGGATGGAGACAAAATCGCAACACGTGGAGATACTTGGGGAAGGAGTAGCTCCAATTTAATATATATCTCAGCAAAGCACTCTTGTAAAGAGGGTACACACGCACCAATATTCACACGCATTCACCTTTGAGCACAGCACACTGATATCAATTATTCTATCTATTCGCAGCTCTCTGTTTTAATCTCAATATTTATAGTATTTCGAATACGACTTTCTTCTAGCAATTGTTCGTCCATATTGATTCAATATTGCTTGATTCCCATTACAACTCTATTTTAGATTAGTTTAATATTTGTATAAACACAGTTAGCAATCAATGCTGCTGATATACTTTGCAGTAATGGACCCCTGAAAATCCATTACTGCACAAGCACGCAATGTGCAGAATGCAGCATGGACATCTAGGATCCCCGCCTGCAAAACAAACAAAGGCAAGCTCCCTGCCGCTGAAAAGCAGCAAGGAACCACCAATGCCTTAAGCGAGGCTGATTATGCAACCTCTTGCTGGGGACAATTACTGCAACTTAGCAAACATATGCTAAGCTCAGGACAAAAGGAGGAAAGGCCATCTATGGCCCATCCCCATTCAACAATACTTGTGCAACATGCCAAGAATACGCCAAGTACAAAAGGCACAAACATTGCAGAAAGTTGACATTTTATATACAAACGAGTGTTTCAAAGTGTTTACAACAACAGAGGCTCAACAGCCGGATATACAGAAAAGATTAAGGGGAGGGGGATTCACTCCTTCCTTTTTCTCTTCTTCTTCTTCTTCTTCTCCTGCTCCACCTCCTCACCGGCCTCAGCTGGCTGTGCCTGGGCAGTCAAAGAATACTGAACTTGCTGGCCTGGGGCTATCTTCGGATGCTTCATAGGCCTCGGAAGCTTGTATGCCTTATAAGTAAAGCCTGTCAGGTTCTTTTGGAGTTTGCCATAGATGTCCTTCTGCATTTGGTACCTCCCATATTCCAGGGTAGGCAGCATCTGCTTCCCCAGGAACTTCAAGCCCTCTGCAGTAGCCAGCCAGCTATCTATATGTTGGCCCATCACACCGTGTAGCCAAGCCACAGAATCAGAAGAATGAGAATCACCAGAGCATGAGGTCGGCCTTGAACTCCTCAGCACCGGAAGCCTTTGCTTTTGCAAGCTCAGTAGCATGAGCAGTCATGATTCCTTTGAGGATTTGGCTACGCTTTGCAGCTAAAGCAGCACTGGCATCCTTCAGAATCTGGACCTATGACTCCAGTTGCACGATCTGAACCCCTTTGAGCCTGTCCTGCAGCTGGGACTCTCGGAGGGCGGCCTCAAGCTCATCACAGCGCCGCTGCCAGTCACCGACATTCTCCCGCAGCTGCTCATTCTCTCGAGCCAAGCTGTTGGCATCACTAGTCAGCTCGGACACAGATTTCTGAAGGGCCTCATTCTCAGCAACAGCATCCGCGACAATATCAATCATCCTTTTGTGCATGGCCTGATACACGCTGAGCTCCTCTTCAGCGCAGAGAACCCTGTGCTCAGCTTCCTGGGCCCTAACCTCCGAGGCCGTGGCATTTCCCTCAGCCTCCGCCAGGCATTTCACAGCCTCATCCGCTGACACCTTGAGGTTCTCAAACTGGCGTTTTCCCTCCGCCAGCTCAACCTCTAGAGCAGATACCTGTTGCTCGGCACCCAGGGCTCGTTCAGTAAATTCATCAAGCAGCTCTTTGAACTGGCTAGTTTTCTTGACGGCTCGGTTAGCGGCGGCCTCCATTTCGTTGGCACGCTTCTTAGAGACTTCAAGAGCTTGCTCAACAAGAGACCTGGTGCGGAGAATACCGGCCTCTCTTCTCCAGGCCCTATGGGCCTGGTGCTCTGCATAATCGGCTCTGCGGCCAAGCTAGTGGCATATAAAGGCAGACTGCATAACGAGAATACACGGTCAGACCACAACCAGAATACGACAAATAAAGGATATACGAGGAAGCAAATTCCTGACCTGGAGACAAGATTTAGCGGCATCATGGGCGATCTCCCGAGTGGTTAGACGGCTCAGGATATAATCATCCGCATAAGGACGGATTTGAGAAAGGAAATCCATGATGTGCACGGTGCCAGCAACGAAGCTGTGATCCCGATCCATGTGATATTTAAACCACTGGTTATCCGGATCGGGATAGGAACGGCAACCGGGAAATACAGGGCGGCGGCATCGGGGCGATTTGAAGGCCCAGCCTCGTCGCCCCCACCTGCAGGCAAGCCGGTCTCTGGAACGGCACCACCACCCTTCGGGGACGAGCGAGCTTGCTTACCCCCCTCATCCTCGCTCCCACTCTCTATAATCACTGTATCGGGTTGAGAGGAGGGGGGTATGGGGGCTGCCCCAGCACCAGCCTGAGGACCATCACCAGGGACGTCCGCGTCCATATCTACAGCAGCATCCTGGCCAGATGAAGTCCCCCTCAGAAGAAAGCTGGGAGCGGTACCTTGGTCAGCATCACCTGCGATACCCTTTATCTCATCCATATCAGGATCCCAGGCTGTCCTAGCCTCATCCTCAACAGCAACGCCACCAAACTTAACTGGGGAATCATGCGCAGAGCCTGCGTCATCCCCATCACTTTCCTCAGAAGAAGAGGAAGACTCATCGGGGGAAGAGCTGGAGGGTTCCCCCTGTGCAAGGTTCCTTCGAACCTGGTCTAAAAACGCAAAGATATTTGGGCAACCTACAAGCAGCAAACAAGTTCAACGTTAATAAAACCTCAGGACGAGCTACACAAGCTGCGTGACAAGGACAGTAAAGAAAAAACGTACCAGGTGCAGCGGTGCCGGGCTCAGGCTGCGCCACGCTCAGGCTGTAACACCCCCAAATTTCCCGCCCAAAATAATACTTGAAATAATATATTTATTCATAATAAACTCAGTTTATTCTTTCAAAACAGATGAAAAGTTTTGCAGCGGAAATAACATTAAATGGGAAATGGGTGTTACCGCCACATCCGGTCATCTCTTAACCGAATGCACAGGCAATCCTAAAACAACACAGAATAAAACAAGTGTTCAACATAATTAATTATAATTCTTGACTAGGTTTGACTAAGGCATGTCTAAACCGCTCTCGGGAATCAAGCAATCATCAGTCAACATAAGCATCATCACCTGCACAAATAAAGTGCAGAAAACAAAACAAAGGAAAGAAAACAAAAATTAGCTTTAGAGCTAAGTAAGTACTACCCAACCCCGTAAAATAATCAGGTTTGGCGAAAAATAGTTTTTCATATAATACTATATAAAAATGACACACTCCACCAAAATTCTTTTCTCTTTGATATTTCTCAAAATCACTTCTCTGCTAAAGTCCTCAACTTTTCTTTGAAAATACCATAGTAACTCTTCTCTTAAAATTTCTCAAAGTTCACTTCTTCTCTATCTTCCTAGTAATTTAGAAGGGCGGTGCTCAACACTGGTTGAGCCCGGTGGTTACGTTGTTATGTACGGCCACCCCGGGACTTTTGTCGGTACCACAACTGCTAATGGAAACGAAACGACTACCTTAAGTGTGCACACCCCCTAAAAGGGATTCCAAGCCCTCCGAGTAGTAAGTCGTCACGAGTAATCGGGACTCAGTCTACCAACTACCCCACCTTTAAAATTCTTGAATGATTAGGGACTACTACTACTATAACTTCTTCTTAAAAGGGATCATAGATCCAAACGTCACTTCAAACTCAAACTGTACTTCTTAGTAGTAGCAGCCTTAATCACCCTCCACATTTATCCGGATGTGGAAAACCGACACCACGGATTTCTCCCGGGTGCTCACCTCTTATGAAAACGTAAATTTTATCTTGACTTTAGATATACTTCCAAAAATATTTCTCAATCTCTCTAAATAGTCTCAAAGGTATTTAAAAATATTTAATACCCCAAAAAGTACTCTTGATTTGTATTCATCAGAATCACATACACATAATTCAAAATTCACACTTAATCACATAATAACATATAATACGAGGAAACCATTTTGGATCGGCAGAGAAACTTACCTCAATTAATGATAAACCAACTTGAAGCACCTATGTCGATCTCTTGAATCACCTTCTAGAATATTAGAATTCTAGCATCAATAATTTAATTAACAATATTGAGATTAATTACCCCACCTTAGCTTATCTCATTTTCATAATCTTTTCAATCTCTATTTAGGCCTTCCTGCTTTAGACTTTTAGTAAGTCAACAAGCAGCCCCCTATTAATTATTTTTAAATCAGTCCACCTCATCTAGCTAACTAAGTGTCCGGCCAATCATTAGAAAAAATGAACCCAGCCCAACGTGTTTAAACAAGTTCATCGTAGAACAGGAGTACTACGTACTGTACGTTTGGCGGCCGGCGTGTGCAGGAGAGAGGAGTAGACCGGCGGCGATCGTCGGCAGCGGTCTGATCAACGGTGGCTTCACCTCCTCCGGCGTGGAAGTGGTCGGACAGTCTGGCGAAAAACTAGGCTTCTTCACCGGCGAATCCTCCCTTTTCGATCTCCGGCGTCCAGCGGCGGTTTCTCACGCTCCCAGGGACCTTCGTTCCTATGGTCATGCAGTGTAGTTTCGACCCGCAGTTCCGTAGTCACTCCGGCGGTTTTGGTCAAGTTGACCGGAAATGGTTTCCGGCGATCTTGTTCCAAGCTTTCTTTCTCTCCTTCCCTCTCACTCTCTTTTTCATCTATTCTCTCTTCTCGCATATCTCACGCATACTAATCGTATTAAGTATTATTATATACATAAAAATTAATAGGATCAGATAGCTAAGAATGCCCTGGTTTGGTCCGTTTGGCTCATTCTTAAAGTATATAAATGTGCATGTGTGATGTGTCGTGGGTTGTATGCATGATGCATGTAAATAGTCCGCATTCATGCATGTGATGTATGCATATTGCCCAATGTATGGCTAATAATACTGCGTACTCCTAGTTTATTTGTCAGTTGTCAATTATTATTGCATGTTTTATTTATAAAGATGTCAAATAGCCAAATACATGCATGTGAAGGTGTAGTCGGTAGGTACAGTACCATGTATTATTGTTACTACTTGTCCTATCTTATCTTAATGACATGTACTCCAATATATTAATATATATTATTGTTGTGTACTGTATATTATTGATTGTTGATATTGTGTGCATCTATATTATTGTGTGTATATATTAGGGTTTGAAAAAGGTCAACTCTCTTAACATTGCAATTTTTATGTTGTATTTAGTGTACTTTGTACAAATGCTATTAACTACTTAAAAATGTTAAAGTCTCACTTTTATTATTTATGTCATATGTATATATATAGTTATAACTTATTACAAAAATGTCACTTTTGTTATTTATGTCAATGTCCTATCTCGTCAACATAGTTATTATAACAATGTCACGTTTATTGTTGAAACATTTTAATTTGATTAAAGTTGTCACAAATGTCAAAATTTTATCTGATTCAATTAATTATTAAAATGTGACCTTCGAATTGAACTATTTTATGTGACTAATAAAAATCATTTATTTTATTTCATTTTTTCGGGGTGTCACATTCCACCCTCCTTAAAAGATGCTTCGTCCCGAAGCATAAGTTTAGAAAATTATCCATATATATAATTAACTGTTATCATGTGCTAGTTTATATTAAATCCTTTTTATTAAATTTTAGGAGTGTCACACAGGCCCAACGGGGAAACCTGCCCCCCTTGCTCACCTACCATATGGGAGGCAGTGACCTTCACCTCCTCATCATCCTCAGACGCTAAGGGCGCAACGACACCAAAGTCAGGCACAGGCACCTCAGCCATTAGGGACTTTGGGGATGGGGCTACTTCTCCCTTTTCCTCCCCACCATTTCCAGCGAATGCGGCATCAATCGCCATCACCTCATCACCAAGCACAGCCAAGGGTGAGAAACTGGTGCACTTCAAGTTGTCCCGAAGCCTCTTTTTCAGTCACAAACCTCCCAATGTCACACTGACCAGGCTTCAAGTACTTCTCCACATCATCAGCATACTCACCTAGGTCACCTGCGTTGTGCTTGTCACGCCCCGGACCTACCCGGACACGTCAACAATCCACCGTACAGTACGAATAGTCAACCGCAGTCCAACACATCCATACTATACAAGGCGTCTGGAATATCGTTCACACATAGTACATCCATAAATAAACATAATGTAAAATATTCATTCAAAGCAGCGGAAACATGTAATACAAGTGTTCATGCCACACTTCGGCAACCATGGGCATACAAGCCCCAACAATATTTAAAAATAATATCCATGAGCGTTAATTAAATAGCTTGTAAAAATGGAAACGGAGGAAGCACGAACCACGTCTCCTCTCCTTGGATCCCCCCGAAAGCAACGGCGATGGTAACAACCTTCAAGTTCTACCTGAAACTGTGAGGTGGCCTCCCCCGTGAAGGGGAGGTCAGTACTTGGAAGCATTTGACAAGTACAATGACAACTATACTAAGTATAATCAAAGTTTCAATTTCCAAGACCCTCAATCTAGGATGTTATTATCTTATAATCAACTCACGTTCCTTCATGCTAGAGCTCGGCTCATAGTCATACTAATTTGTGCTAGAGCTCGGCTCATAGTCACACTACATTTTGCTAGAGCTCGGCTCATAGTCATACTACATTTTGCTAGAGCTCGGCTCATAGTCATACTACATTTGCTAGAGCTCGGCTCATAGTCATACTACCACGTGCTAGAGCTCGGCTCATAGTCACGTCATCTAATCCTAAACAATTTCTTAGTGTAGGCTTCATCCATTTGAGTAACCCTTAAGGCTTACTCCTAATGTAACTTGGGTTCATAAAGTTCACCTTAAAAGTATCCTTTAAGGTTACTTAGCTCCAATATCTTGGGATTAGCTCCAAAGACTATTGAACTAACATTTCCGACTAGTATTTCTATACTAGTCGTTAAATCTTAATATAACCAATGCAAATTCATAATAGTTCGTATATTTCAATTTAATTCCACATTCAAGTATAGTTTGGCTCTAATATCAAAATATCACTTTTATCCTTCCATGACTTCTTTACATGAGGTAAAAGTATATTTATCACAATGAACATTCATGGTTAATACAACTATCATGCCATTTTATTCATAACACATAATCATACACAATTTATTCATAAATTTGTATATTGTGCATTTTCACTTACAAACAATATAAATTTCATTTAGGCACTTTTTATCATTTATAAACCATGCCAACCACATTTAATTCATTTAGGGAATCTCATGAAATTAACCCAATAATTATAAGCAATATAGTCGGTCATTCTCACCTTAAGTGAGCTTAAGCGCGTTCTACGCTTCCCGATTGAACTTTGACTAATTCCGGCGAACTTTGACCAACTCCGGCGAACTTTGACCAACTCCAGCGAAACTCCGGTGAAGCTCAAAAATACTTTAATCAAGTTCCTAACAAGGTGGTTTTAACATCATAAAACCTTGATCAATACAAATAACCTCTAAAAGGTTATTTTCCGGTGAACTTGTCGGTTTGGCTCCTAAGTCCGTTTTTGGACATAGAACTACCTTCCAACCCATCATTCTACACTTAAGTCATGTAGAACAATCCTAAAAGTTCCTCATATGATATATATCTCATATGGTAGAAGAAAAATAAAGGAAAAGTTATGATAAGGTCATTACCTTAATCCTTTCACACTTTTAGCACTTTAGCTCCTTTCCTTGGGATTCTTCCTTGTAGAGTTCTCTTCAACAATGGATAGGGAGGGTGGAGAGTTTATTTTCTCTTGATGGGTGAAGGTTGGCCGCAGGAAATGAGGGAGAGGGGTGAGGGGGTGTTCTTTTGTCTAAATGAGCAAATGAGTGTGGATGGGATCCACCTCATTTTTGTTTGATTCCCATTCTCTCAATTCACACTTCCTCCCACATGCCTCCCTAGCACACCAGCCGACCAAGGCCTTGAAAAATGAGTCTAAATTCGTGGGTTGGCCCCCACCCATGCGGGAGGTCAACCCTTTTTGTCCAGAAGTGTACAATCGGTCCCGAAAGTTGTATTTTTCGGACTGTTTTAATTATATTTTATTTCATTGGGTCAAATAAAATATATTATGAGTTCTTAATCATTACGACCCTTATAATGAATATACCTTCCCCAACTTTAATTTACGAGTCCCTGAAATTCAATTTCGGGCTTTTATCGGTTAAATTTCCAATACCGATATTTGGGCTTTCTTTTGACCAATCGGTCAACTCTGGACCTTTCCATGGTTCAAATGAAGTACCCACCACTATATAAATCTTATCTTGACCAAGATAAATAAGATATATGGTTTCGGGAATTTCGGGCGGCCCCCGCTCCCGGTGTGGGCCCCACGTGCGAATTTACTATTCACGCAAAAGAATTTATAAAAACTCACAACTTCGTATACTCATTAACCATTCCATAAGGTTCAATACATTATTCGCTTAAAAGTAAATACATTTGGGAACGGTGTTACAGTGCTTTCGGGCAATTACCAAATCCCGGGAAAGGACAGAAACATTAGTGGAAAATGGTGACACTGCTGATGCCCCTTGGCGGCCTTTGCAGACATAGAAGAACCTGCCCTTCCAGCCACTATATGAGGTTGGAGTGTTGATAAACACACCGCGGACCCCGACCTGGGCCACAGAAGCATAGCTTTGGCCTTTGGTTCCCCTTTGACAGGTTGCGACCAATGTTGAACAAATGGCGAAATAAACCCACGCTGGGTCAATCTTCAAATCCACGCAACGCAGGAGGAAAGCAGCAATATAGTAAATTCCGTTCGGGGTAAGCTGACAAGGAAGCAGACCCACCCAATCCAGGTACTCAGCATAAAAGGTGTGCAGGGGAAAACCGGAAGCCCTGCTTGACGGCATCATAGTAAGCAACAAAGAACCCCGAAGGGCAAGAGGAGGGCAGCTCGCCCGCTTCCGGCCTCATCACAACCACACTGGGCCCGCAAAAGCGCCTAGCCTCATCCCATTCCTGGTTAGACAGGGAACAAACAGCAGCAGACGCGGTAAAGCCATCCAGGGTGAAAAATTCAGCACTATCCCTAACATTCCTCCTAGCGGGAGCCCTGCGACCTGGTCGCGCATTCAGCGGCATAGCCTCGAGCACAGAGGCAGTATCCGCGAGGTCATCATACCCCAGGGGTAGGTCGTTGCTGGCCCTGTCTCCGGTATTAGCAGAAGCACCTTGAGAAGACATTTTGGAAATCTGCAAAAAATACGCACATGCAGACAGTCAAAATCCGGGGTCAAGGACCAATAATCCGACCTCCAAACAAAGATTAAACACTCGAATCGGCATCAGCAAGCGATTCCGAGTCAGGAGGTACCCTCCTCATGAAGAATGGGGGACTGTAAACCCCCCATTATTCACAAAGACAGTTTGACGGGAAAACCCTTATTCCGGGTTACTTCCGCCCAAACTGTTCCAGAGAAAGGACAAATAGACAGAGCCAGAGACTAACCCGAAGAGTAAGGTCGATGGAGAAAGCTAGAACTTTGAAAGCACTGGCCGGAAAAGACGAGCTCTTGAAAATGATTGAAAACTCTGAAAACTCGAAATGCAGAAGAAAGCGCAAAGGAGAAAGACGAAAGCTTTCGCCTTTTATACTTTCCTTCAAAAATAAATGGGGAACATACACGTGGCGCACTACTCTCCAACCGCCCAAAAAACTCAAACGTTTTTTCCAAAAGGCGTGCAAAAAAGCGCAATGATGGCGCCATAATGTCACTTCAAACGCCATCCCTTGCATTAAATGTTGAGATGCGGCTACTAATTACAAATGTTGCAAAAGGGACGATTAAGTATCCCTCTTTGTACACATCAGCGTTACTACACACAACGAATTCTCCCAAGTCCACCAAGCGATAAATGCAACTGCCTCATCCCCTCAAGCTCATACTCTTCCGCACTTAGAAAATATTCCAAGTCCACAAGAGTGGGGGACTGGTAAGTGGGGGACTCGGGGATGAAATAAAAAAACAAGACTACCACAAGCTCAGAAAAGCACATTAACCTCGGGATCAGCACCAAACAGGTACACCCCTAAATCCGAGCCCTGCACACACATTATAATTCCTGCTAATTTCTCCAAATTTGAAATAAATTTTATCAACCCACGACCGGGGCCGTTGATGTAGCAACTAACCCATGAAGCAGGTTTTGGAGCGCGAATGCGTGGAGCTCGAGCTCGGCCCTCTCTGCAGCGGGGCGTCACTTTCCTCTCCGGATTTCATGGCAAAGCGGAGTACACTCTTTTTCCTCCGTTAGGATTTTTTCCCACAGGGTTTTTCCTCAGCGGAGTTTTTAATGAGGTACCCCTTTGTCATGACCATGGAAGAGCAGCACCCCCTCCGGGTGAACAAAGCCCAGGGAAGATTGAAAGATTTACTCTCTCTCACCTCAGATTTCACCTTCGCTTCGGAGAGTGGGGGACTCATGATGGAGTATATTCCCATACACCCCAGGGGTATCATAATCGCCGATGGAAAGCATTGCAGGTCCGTCAAAGGCGTGAAAATACTAAGTTTACAATTCAAGGCTGACCCCGACCGCGACCGCCGAGGTCGGGGGAACACCGAGCTCAGGAACCAACCAAACTCACTGGATGACAAAGTCAACCGATCCCGACCCCGAGGTCGGGAGGACGTCAGGCTCAGAGATCAATCAGACTCGGCAAGTTATGAGCCCGACCTCGATGCACCCGAGGTCGGTACCAGATCTGACTCCGGAAGTCAAACATGTGGTCAAAGATGATCAAGCGCCAGACAGTCTACTATCTCCAGGACAAAGGACAAAAGGGCGGATCCTCTCAACACGAGCCCGAGCTCTCAGATATCGACCTCAGTAGTCCCCAAGGTCAGGGTAAAATGCCAAGTCCTTAGACAGGATCCGCAAGGATTTATCTCGCAAGGAGACACCGCCACGTCACTCTCTGCCCTAGAGGAGTATTCCAGGTTGTCCACGTGCACCCACATGGGACTTCTGGCGGGAATTCTGTTAGAAGAATAATCAATCAGCCAGCTATCCAAGGTTCTCTCTCCAATGAGCTTTACACGTGGCTGCTTCTCATCGAAGTAGGCTGTTAGTTTGTTAGAATAACTTTACACGTGTCCTTCTCCTATTGGACTAGCATCTTTGGCTTGGCCTCCAAGTATTTCCCCTTTCTCCTTAGTATAAATATCACCTTCCAACTTGTGGAAAGGGATGCTTAATCTATTGCACTCTTGAGACTTATATACTAAGGCCTTTTCGATCTGTACTTTCCGATCAGTTCGCTCCCCTTCCTACTCTCATTCTCGGTGGATTCCGGCCACCCCCGGTCCGTCGATCCATCAAGGTCTTTGAGTCGCCAGTATATGAAGTTAACCTCCCAAACAAATCAAACAGTATGAGCATTGTCATCCACCAACAATAAAATTTAACGCCCAATCGGTTTCAGCGACGAGTAATACACAAACTTCATTAAGTCTAATTTACTCATATCAAATTTCATCTAAAAATTAAATCGGGAAGGCAGTCAAATGATTTTTGAAATATATTGTGTTGCTTAACTGCGCAGTTATCTTCAAAAATATTGTCTTCCGTACTCATTTGTAGTGCTGTGGATTTAATAAGATCTCGCCTAAACGGCCCTGCCTGTAGTGCTGTGGGTTCAAGTGTCGTGCATGCTTCTGTGTTCTCTCTGTAACTCGATTCTCTTCTTTAATCTTCTCTGCTTTGCGTATGTGCATGCGCATCCTTTTCTGTCTCTAGACATACTACATCTTCTGCTCAACCCGTTTAGTCTTCTTCAGGAATTATCCACTTTACCAGAACCTGCCGGGCGCCGCCATTCTACCGTTTACTTCCATTGACCCTTCAGATTCTGGTCAATATGCCTTGGGACAGCAAATTGAGTTCGGTATTCGGTGAAGCTTGATGTGTTACGTTACATTCAACAGATTGAACGAGGTAAGCTCTGTAATCTTTTCTTTAACACTAAATGTTATTTGCATTAAAATGGTCAAATAATGTCTTTAGGTTTGAAATTTTTATATCGGCGTTTAGGGTTTAAAATTGATCCTGGAATTTTTTCATGGACGGATAATACAGTGCCTTTCTGTTTCAAAGGGTTGATTTTTGGGATAATGGTGTCAAAGTTTTGCATGAACGAGTACTGTCGCTCAACGACGTCGTTTGAATGGAAACAAGGTTGGGGCTTGAAATCAGGTGGATTTGCTGCGCTCTGTTACAACTGCGGGTAATCTGTGCGACCCTGTATTTTAGTCAAGTGTAGTTCAGGACTGGGGAGTTTAAACCTCTGAATTAGCTCATTGCTGAGGTGTCCGTTTTGAATGTTTGAATTTTGAATTTGATGTTGATTTTTTTTCCTGTTCTTGGGTTTTTCTGCTGTTGCACATTGTTAGAAGTTTACATTTCTCCCCCACCTTCACGGCCTCCACCAACAACGATTTTTCTTCTTTTTTGCTTCTACCTCAAAACAAAAAGCAGGCTCCTTCATTGTGTACTAGTTAGGATATGTGGGCAAAAGTTAAAAGGCATAGCTTTTATATAGTCTATAGAAAGTGTTAATAAGTCTAACTAATAAGATCATCTTGACCTTCTCTTACTCCTAATACTTGTGTACTGTGCTTTCACTTTTCATTCACTTACCTTCGTCTCAATAAGATGATTATCATTCAGGAAGTAAACAGAGTATGTTTCTTCAAAAAACAAAATTGCTTTCGGTATAACTGCCACTCTTTTCTCAACTGTTTTTTGTACTTATACTCTGATATTTTTTGCTAAGTGGATTTTCTCAAAATTTAGGTGTTGTATAAATTATTGCTATATTGCCAACTTAAAAAGTAATATGTGGGGGAGAGGCAATCAATTTTGATTAAAGATTTCTTGGGATGATTTGACTCAAGGAATTGCTAACTGATAAACCATTAAAATTTCACATCATATGTTTTTCATGCAAAGTGTGGATCTAAAAATGTATGCCTAATTTGCCACTATGTTTTCTTCACTATTTGTCTCTGAATATCCCATTCATGCTCCTGCTGACCTGCCCAAAGGCTAGGCATTAGGAACTAGGCCCAAGTGAACTACCTACCTAGTGTCTTATACTTTTTAGAAAATTGTTGTGGTTATCATTACATATGAGTATATGACTTATATTTAACTTTTGAGGTTTGCTTTTGTTAAAAATCAATACTCCATCTGTCCCCATATTTGATATTCCCATTTCCCTTTGATTCCATTTCCAAATTGTCTTCCTACTTTTTTAAGAAATGAATTGAATGGTTGGTATAGAGTGGGGGGAAAGTATTTATGATGTTACAACTTACACTATTATGAGGGGTTGATTGGAATAAGTTTAATTAGAATTTATCAGGGAAGAAATTATAACTGTCAAAAATTCCCTTTGTAAAGTGAATGGCTTTGTGTGTCCAACTGTCCCAGATGAAGGAATGAATGTGGAAGAAGAGCTAGGCACGGAACATTTATTAGCGAGGGAAGGAATTGAAATTCTTTCAGAATAGATCCTTGATAGGGATTCCACCTGCCGAAGAGTAATCCGAACCACAGATATGGCAGAAACGAAGATGAACAGTAATAGGGAGGTCGTTTATTAACAAACAAGAGAGAGAATAGGTCTGACAGATAACCAACAAGTCCCAGCCCAAAATAACCAAAAACCAGCCTTACCCTTATTACAGCATTTTAGTATTTATAGTACTTCCCCCGCAATACCAAGCTATTAATTATTCCCCTTTTTCCTCCTTGAGTAAACACGGTCATAATAGTCAACGCTATTGTTAGTAATGGGCTGGCCTCCCGTGTCTCTATCATCACCTCCCCCTGAAACTACCACCTTGTCCCCAAGGTGGAAATCAGGAAATTGCTTTTGCAACTGCTGCAGTTCCTCCCAAGAATCTTCAAATTCTGGCATGTCCTCCCAATGCACCAACACCTCAGTTCTTCCGGCAGCATTGATCCTGCTATCCTTCACGTGTTCAGGCTTCACCTGTAGCTCCCATTCTTCTGTTAAGCACTTGGGTAGGGGTTGGATTGGAGCTGCAGTAGGTACTGCTTTCTTCAGTAGAGACAAATGGAAGACCGGATGCACCTTACAGTCCTCAGGTAGTTTCAATTTGTAAGATACAGAATTGATTTGTTCAATGACTTCAAAGGGTCCATAAAACCTCGGACTCAGCTTCTGATTCATTCTCCTGGCCAAAGTTTTGAGTTTATAAGGTTGTATTTTCAAATACACCCAGTCTCTTACCACAAGCTGAACTTCCCTTCTTTTCTTATCAGCTTGTTGTTTCATTTGATTTTGTGCAATGTTCAAATTATTCTTCAACTCTTCCAACATTTCATTTCTTTCAGCTGTCAGCCTATTTACCTCTTCCACTGCTGCTAGAGTGACATCGCCCCTAATCAATACAGGTGGATCCTGTCCATACAATGCTTTATAAGGACTATTCTTAGTAGACACATGATAATTTGTGTTATACCAGAATTCTGCCCACGGTAACCACTTAGGCCATTGCTTGGGTTTCTTTCCTGTCATGCACCGGAGGTAAGTTTCTACACATTTGTTCACCACTTCTGTTTGCCCATCTGTTTGGGGATGGTATGATGTGCTGTATTTCAATTTAGTCCCCGCTAAATTGAATAATTCAGTCCAGAAAGCGCTTAGGAACACCTTGTCTCTGTCTGATACTATAGTCTTGGGAAACCCATGTAGCCTGACAATCTCCTGAACGAACAGTTCTGCCACGCTTTTAGCATTATAGGGATGTGATAATGCTATGAAGTGTGCGAATTTTGTCAGTCTGTCCACCACCACTAAAATGGTGTCCTTCCCTTGAGCTTTAGGCAAACCACCAATGAAATCCATGCTCAAGTCAGTCCAAATCTGGCTGGGAATTGGTAAGGGTTGTAGTAATCCTGCTGGGCTCAAAGTCTGATATTTATTCCTCTGGCAAACATCACACTGCTGCACATACTGCTTAATATCTGCCCTCATTCCCTCCCAATAGAAGAGGGTAGATATCCTCTTTATGGTCTTGAAGTTTCCAGCATGCCCCCCTATTGCAGACTCATGAAATTCTTTGAGGATAGCATTAATCCTTTCAGAATTCCTAGGAATCACTAATCTGCCCTTGAAATACAGAAGCCCTTGCCTGATCTTGAAATTCGGGATAGAGTCTGGTTCTGCCCATAGTTTCTGCAACATAGTTTTGTATTTTTCTTCCTCCAATAGTTCATTTTCTAGTCCTTCCCACTCTTGGCAGGTAACCACAGACAAGGCATAGAAATAACCCTTCCTTGATAAGGCATCTGCAGCCTTGTTTTCCACCCCGGGCTTGTATTTGATCACAAAGTTGTACCCCAGTAGTTTTGTCACCCATTTTTGCTGATCTTCTCCTAAAATCCTTTGTTCTGTCAAGAATCTCAGACTCTTTTGATCTGTATGTACTTCGAACCTTCTTCCTAGCAGGTAGGGCCTCCACTTCTGAATAGCTAGTACAATAGCCATAAGCTCTCTCTCATATACAGATTTGTTTTGATTCCTGTTGGATAATGTTTTACTCATATATGCCACAGGTCTGCCCTCCTGCATAAGCACAGCTCCTACTCCCTTTCCTGAAGCATCGGACTCTATCACAAAGGTTTGATTAAAGTCAGGTATCGATCACAAATCTCGCGGACGATCAACAGCCTCCACCGCGAGTAAGCGGGAGAGTAGTAGCGACTCCAGAACCTCTTCAGGTAAACATCGCTCAATATCTTCTAAACGACAGGGTGATTTCAGTAGATGGATTGAGAAATCTGGAAGGAAAGTGGATTTGCCGCTTTTTAATGGTACTGATGCGTATGGATGGACTGTAAAAGTAGAACGATTTTTTAAGTTGAATCGTATTGATGAAGAAGATAAAATTGAGTTGGTTACTTTAGCAATGGAAGGCAGGGCTTTAAATTGGTACCAATGGTGGGAGGAACATGCTAATGTAAGGAATTGGGAATTGTTTAAGGATGCTTTATTGCAGAGATTTGAACCTGGACTGGAACAGGATCCCTATGGTCCCTTGCTGAGTGTTAAGCAAACAGGGAGTGTAATGGAGTACAGAGATGAGTTTGAACTTGTGGCAGCTCCTTTGAAAAACACTGATGTCCAAATGCTCAAAGGTATTTTTATGAAAGGGTTGAAAGCTGAAGTAAGGGCTGAATTGAAGCTGAATCCGGTTCGAACTTTGGCAGAAGTAATGAATAAGGCTTCGAGGGTAGAAGAAAGAAACCTCACGCTGAATACAATCAGGAATAAGGATGATGAAAGAAGGGGGAAAAAGGGGAATAATTAATAGCTTGGTATTGCGGGGGAAGTACTATAAATACTAAAATGCTGTAATAAGGGTAAGGCTGGTTTTTGGTTATTTTGGGCTGGGACTTGTTGGTTATCTGTCAGACCTATTCTCTCTCTTGTTTGTTAATAAACGACCTCCCTATTACTGTTCATCTTCGTTTCCGCCATATCTGTGGTTCGGATTACTCTTCGGCAGGTGGAATCCCTATCATTGGTATCAGAGCAACGATCGTGAGACCTGTATATGGTTGCTACCAGACGAACGATGGAAGGAAGGATGGAGAATGTTGAACGCGAGTTGGCGAGACAGTCCGAGATCATGGAGCGTGAATTGGAGAGGCATCGAGAAGAGGCCAGGATCAGGAGCGATGAGGTTAGACGCAGTCTCGATGAGTTTCGCGAGATGATAATGAAAAAGCTCTGATACCAATGATAGGGATTCCACCTGCCGAAGAGTAATCCGAACCACAGATATGGCAGAAACGAAGATGAACAGTAATAGGGAGGTCGTTTATTAACAAACAAGAGAGAGAATAGGTCTGACAGATAACCAACAAGTCCCAGCCCAAAATAACCAAAAACCAGCCTTACCCTTATTACAGCATTTTAGTATTTATAGTACTTCCCCCGCAATACCAAGCTATTAATTATTCCCCTTTTTCCTCCTTGAGTAAACACGGTCATAATAGTCAACGCTATTGTTAGTAATGGGCTGGCCTCCCGTGTCTCTATCAATCCTCTAGTGTACCAAACATCGGAATTTTAGCATTATGCATTTATACCACCAACCCTCCTTTACTAATTTGATTTCCATCATACCTCAAAGGCTAAATTCCAAAGGCAAGGAAATAAGGAATCGGTATTCATTAGGGAAAAGAAGGCTTAACATTCTGTGAGTATATTAGCCCCAAAGTCTGTTTATAATTTAAAAATAGGCTTTTTTCATTTCCTCATGCATTATTGTGCTGCAGTTAACCCACCTGCATTATTTATGCATTTATACCACCAACCCTCCTTTACTAATTTGATTTCCATCATACCTCAAAGGCTAAATTCCAAAGGCAAGGAAATAAGGAATCGGTATTCATTAGGGAAAAGAAGGCTTAACATTCTGTGAGTATATTAGCCCCAAAGTCTGTTTATAATTTAAAAATAGGCTTTTTTCATTTCCTCATGCATTATTGTGCTGCAGTTAACCCACCTTCGTTAAAATTTTCAACTTATAGTTCTTTCTAATGTTTTTTATATTACATATAATGTGGGTGCCACATCTTGCCATGTTTAATAGGGCCTCCAAAATCAAGTAGCTAACCCCGCTCCTCTTGTACAAAACATACTACTAGACTTCTAGAAGTACTAATATTGCTGGCTAATTGTGATCTTATTGTTCTTTAACTTCTGTGTCTAATTCATGAATTCTGGTTGTGTTATGGATGGGAGTTAGATCTGCATATGAAAAGGTAGCTTTTTGCGAGACATTCCACTTGGATGAATCTGGCTGGAGGGAATGCAGAATGTGTAGAAAGGCAAGTATGACTAACGATGGATAAGTACTGCACAATTTCATTCTCCTTTTGCTTCCTCTAACTGGATATCACACATGGCAGCGTATTCACTGTGGGTGCATCATGTCAAAATATCTGTTTGAATACATGGACTTTGGAGGCATTGGGTGTTTGAGCTGTACAAGGTGCTTGGGAGGTCACACTATATTTCCAGTACAGGTAAATATGTTGCAATGATGGTTTTGACTTCTGAGCAGTGTTTAAATGCATAAAAAAGTATTAATGAACTTATGCAGTAGTGAGATCCAGGCGAAAGGGGCAGAAGGATAAAACTTACTCTAATGTATGTTTAAAAACCCAACAAAGCATGTTATTGCAATGGTTAATGGTTATGCTGGGACTAGCACTGTAAGGGCATCTCCAATAAAAACCCCAAAAATCAGGTTTTCACTTGTTCTATGTGCCACATCACTACCACATAATCAATCACGCATCACGTAAAAACCTTACTCGTTTTATGGACCCTTCTCCACACGCCATAAACTCTCCATTTTTTTTTATCTAGGAGCAAACCTTTCTTCTTTCTTACCAAAACGTTTTTATGGATCCTCCATCAGTTCATAACCGTAATCTTATCATTTATTAGTTATTACTCTTTATATGTGCAATATTAGTATCGAAATAAATATCATGAAAAGGGGATTAGTTTGATACATCTGTGTTAAAACATTATATGTACATACAAGAATACATGTGAATATGTGATAAATTTTTGCAGAAAGATATTTTTTTTGCTCCAAATAGGTTTTGCATAATGCCACATAGGTATCCCATTTTTATCCACAAGGTTGCTAAATATTGTGTTTTGGAAAGCATAAAGAGGATAGTAACTACAGCAACTACATTACCCTAGTGCCGCAAAGGCTCCCACCTACGGTGGTGTAAGGAGGGTCGGATGTACGCAGCCTTACCCCTGTATTAAAGCACAGAGAGACTGTTTCCGGATGACCCATGATGAAAATCGCGTCGAAAATTGCAAGGACCGATTGTTGTTTCATAACAAAGAATCGCGGACGGTTTAGTGAGTCATTTTGTTTTATTCCATCATATTCCCAAAAAAAAAAAATAGTGAGTTTTTGGCTCCATCGGAAATTGTTTTATCCTCATAAAGAGGATTGCAACTGACAGGATAAAAATTGCCTAAGAAACGAGTTATAAAAATTGGGTGTTATGTCTCATGTTGTGTTTATGGAACTATGGAAGCAAAGAAAAAGCTAGTTGCGAGCTTTTTTGCATTCATAAAGTTGCATGACAACAAGAAACATAAAACTGTGCTTAGAGTATCGTATCTTAACACATGCCATCTAAGAACTAGATTTTACATATAACCAACATTCTTTTTTTTTGAATTGATCATATGATAACTGTTTGTACAGATACCTAATGAGGATCCTCCTAGTGGTATATTCACCATGAAGAACAGTGCAGATACACATACTCTTCTTGTTGAAAATAGAACGGATCAAACCATTTTTGAAAACGGAAGGCTTCTGCAATTTGGAAACAGTACAGAGGAATCTGAAAATGACAAAATTAAACAAGAGCAATCAATAATTCCTGCCATGGATGCCAGCAGGTTGTGCTTTTCAAACCTTAACCAGCAATCTCCCAAAACTTCTTTACTTGAAAAGGCAGAAAGTTGCATACCGAATACGACACTTAAGGATCAGCTATCTCTAAATTTCTTTTTGACCACACCCATGGGCAATTCAGGCTCTGTACTACCCATTTCTTCTGGGGTTTCTCCATTCCAACAAGGGCAGACAGCACACAATATCTTTCCAAAGGCACCTAAAGCTAGCTCAAGTTCGGGGTTTGAATCAAAATGTGGAATATCTACACTGACAGGTGTTGCAAGGCCATCGTCTGAAGGGAGGAGCAGTAAGAATCAGTTCCTGCCTAGATATTGGCCCAGGATTACAGACCAAGAACTGCAGAAACTATCTGGAGAGTATCCATCCATTATGTATTAATTATCATGTATCAATTCATGCTAGCCAACCCCAAAATCTTTTGGGACCAAGGCTTGGTTGTGGTTGTTGTTGTTGTTGTTGAGGGGTGGGATTACCTGACTAAAAGCCACAAACCGACCTGCACTGAACCGAAATTTCAAGTAAATCAGTTTAATTGTTGTTCTGGGCAGTCTAGATTTAGTATTCGTCCTGAACCCGACCAGATTTTAAAATGCAAAACCCCAGACCAGCTAGCCTTCTTTCATTCCTACAATAATATAATCCGGTATGTAGTCCCAACAAAAAACTGACCCATCCCGCCCCGGTTCCACCACTAATCATTCTTGGATTAAGTCCTTCTTCCATTTAAGCAGTCCACTTTGTTATACCTTTACTTTTTCACTTTAAGCTTGAAATCCAGTATAGTGCCTTTGTTCGAAAAGGTTCTGAGTGCCAGTGATGCTGGTCGGATTGGTCGTTTGGTCATCCCCAAAGCATGTGCTGAAGTATGTTTTTTTATTTTATTTCGGTGTTTATTATGGTGTCCATCACTGCGTGGAAGGAAGGACTTCATGTAATCTGTTTATGCAGGCATATTTTCCATATATTACCCAGTCCGAAGGAATACCCATAAGGGTGCAGGATGTAAAAGGGAAAGAGTGGATATTTCAGTTCAGATTTTGGCCCAATAACAACAGCAGGATGTATGTTCTAGAGGGCGTTACCCCCTGTATACAGAATATGCAATTACAAGCTGGTGACACAGGTATCATCCTACAGTTAGCAATTACATTCATGGCCAGAGTTGTTAATGCTATTTACTCTGAGTGTTTTTTCTTCATATGTTTTTTACATCTTATTCAGTAGAGAGAAAGTGAAAGGGGGCTTTGGCACACCAGTTAAGGTGTTGCGTTGTTGCTATGTGACAGAGATGTCATAGCTTCAAGTCTGTGGAGTGCCCTCTTGTTCAAAATTTGACAGGGGAAGGCTTGCCCCATATAAACCCTTGCGGTGGGACCCTTTCCTGGACCCTCGCCTTGCGGGGATGCCTTTGTGCACCGGGTTGCCCTTTATTCAGTAGACGGAAAGCATGAACAATTTGCTACTTACTGTGTATGTACTTCTTAAAAGACAGAAATTGTAATATCATTTTTGTAGGAAGGTAATATCATTTTCATAGTTTTAGACTTTTAGTAGTAGTATTAAAGTTTCTTATTCCGAATAGGTTTAAGGTTTAAACTTCTTATTCCTACTGGGTTTAAGTCTCATTTTCCTACCGTGCTTGGGTGCATTAATTTTCTATAAGCATTACAATATTCTCTAGAAATTAATCACTTGCAAGTTCAAAGCCATATCAGTATAACTTGTACTACCTCCGTCCCACTAACATTGGGACATGAGGAGGTGGTACGACCATTAATAAAAGTAGATTTATGTGGTTGATATTGAATTGATAAAGTAAGAATAAAGTAAGAATGATTTATAACCACACAAAATTTACCAAATTTAGTATGGGACAATCTTAGTGTGACGGACCGAAAAGGAAAGTTGGTACAATCTTAGCGGGACGGAGGGAATAGTTTATAATTTAACTGTATGAGTGGTTATTCTTGATTTCTCTACAATCTCTTATTATCTGGTCTATTGTGACGGAGATTATGTGAGTGGCATCCCTAATTAATCCAAAAGGTAGTGAATTGAGGCCACTTCCATTAGATTTCCGTTACCGTCTATTTTATGAGCCTTTTTAGTCTAGAAAAACTAGAAGTGTACCCATAGATGCCTCTAAATTCTTTACCTTCTTTGACTGAACACATAGTTTAAGAAAATGAAAGCTATATGAACAATATGGTTGAGATTTGTTTAAAAAACAGAGAAATTATATGAACCATATATCGCTTTCCTTATAAGGATGGGCTATAAATTTGGGATGGAGGGAGTAAATTATTAATTTGCTAAATACTGAAGATGGGTGGAGATTGTAGAGTATCACTGTCATTTAAGAACCAAAACTCTTTGAACATATATATTTGTTTACCTGCTGTTGTTATTATATGTTTGTTTTCCAAAGTCTACATGTTACTCTGCATTATTGCAACAGTTACTTTCAGTAGAATAGATCCTGGCAGGAAACTATTTATGGGCTTCCGGAAGGCAGTGAATTATGCTGAAACACAGGTCGGTCTTCAGATTAAACTTACAATAAGTCTCAAAATTTTAACTTTTTAGAATCCTATTAAAATGGTTTTTTTATGTATTACAAACAGGATTCTCAAAATGCAACCATTGCCAATGGTGGATGTTCTCCTGAAAGTCCAGATTTTGCTCCCACTGAAAACTGTGCTACAGTATGTCATCTTCTACCAGTCACTATTTCCTTCGTAACTCCATTTGTACCATGGGCATCTGAGTAACTGCTTCTTTTTTTGGCTTGTTTACTTCAATATTCTCCTAATTGAATAGTCATGTCAGTACTTTTGCTTATATTTCATACAATTTTATAAAATTTTAATTTAAATAATTTTAATCTTGACTCATTTTAAGCTATCCAACACTGGCTCAATATAAATATACTAACTAGCATAGCATATAGGGCCTTGTGCTACTGCCCCTATAAGGACTAACATGTAAGATTGGTTTCTCCAATGAGCCACCATCTTACATGGAATGTTATGTTACCTCATAAGAACCAACTATAAAGATACAAGCAATCATATAAGGTTGTGCCACTGATACTCCTCACAAGTAAACATTTTAAGATGAAACTTAAAAAATTTAATACCTCATTACATCGGTAAGACTCTTAAAACGGGACCAAGGGAATATCTTTTTCTTTCAAAAAAATAGTTTTCTAACAAGATGCTTCTGGATTTCAAAAACATGAAAAGAATGTAGGAAAAGAAACTGATGATTCCTTGCAAATAAATGTGATCGTTCCCGAAAAGAAAATTAAGAAAACAGGGAGCAAAAATAAGAGGCTCTTGCTAAACACTGAAGATGCTATAAAGCTGAAGATCACTTGTGAAGAAGCTCGGGATTTGCTCCGCCCACCTCCAAATGTTAATCCAACCATTGTTGTGATTGAGGACTGTGACTTTGAAGAATATGATGTAAGTCTCATATATTTTGGGCTCAACTAACTGCATATTCTTTCTTCTTGATACCCTCATATGGCACTAATTAGAAGAACAAAATATTTCTGCAATCTAGGAACCACCCATTTTTGGAAAGAGGACGGTCTTCACCACTGCATCATCTGGGTAAGGAGAGCTATGATGCAAATATATTGTAATATATGATAAATGCCATCTCTCTGGACTCGATTGAAAAGTCTAATTCGGAGTTTTGACCCCTTTTAGCCATTTTGACATCTTACTACTACCCTCTTATTTAGAGAGAGGGGGATGCTTAGAAAATTTATTTTCCTGTGTTTCCTTTTTACCTAAAAAATGCAAAGGAAAATGAAATATGATTAATGTTCTTAATAAAAAAAAATTGTATCTTTAGATTTCTTAGTCTTTATACAAAACACACCTATAGAATATTAGATTGGAAACATATATATACATTCTAATCATTGTCCTCTTGATTGCCTTCCAGTCGGAAAGTTAATGTATATAAAGAATGAATTTAACTTGCCCTCTCTTTTTGAGGGGGGGAATTTACCCTTTAATTTCAACAGAGAAGTATCTTATGTAGGGAGCAGGGACAGTGGGCCCAATGTGACAGTTGCTTCAAATGGCGTAGGCTGCCTACACACGTTCTCCTTCCAGCAAACTGGACTTGTTCTGACAATACTTGGGACTCAAACAGGTTCATACCTTCCCACCTAATATCTTTAATATAGCGAAGAGGTTGAGGCATTTTTATATGTATCTTATTGGTAATTTGTGATATGTAGTAGTATCAAATGGATGGAAGGATTGTTGTGGATATATGAGGAATCACTTTTGTCAACTAAATGAAAAAATGTAGGACCACTTCTTTCATTTTCCATTTCTCAGTGAAATGTTTTTGTCTTGGGGCTTGTTTGGATGGGGAACTTTTCGGAAGGGAGGGGATGGCAGGATTGACTTTTATATACTCCTATATGGAGTACTAATTTATCTCTATTTATTAATCTTATGCTCAAAAATAACTATGATATATGTTTAGTAGCAATAAAACTTTAGAGAATAAGAACGGAAAAGTTGTCTGCTGCTTTGACTCACTGTGTGGACATTTGCTTTCAGATCTTCTTGTTCTGCCGCAAGTGAGATGAATAAAAAACAACTTGATTCATTCCATAGAGCTTGCAACAAGGGTATGAATTACATATATATGATCTCAACTTTTCGTAATATAATGATGTTTTTGTCATTATCCCTTGTTTTTGTCTTCAATAAAAAAAATTAGTATTGCATGAGATGACTGTTTTACACGAGAAATGAAATAAAAACTTCTGAACTAAGTAAATGAAATGCCCACTCCCCCATAAGTAAAATCACCCCGATGTATGGAAGTCTACATCCAGATTTACCATGTACCCTCTTGTGTTGTATAATCTGTAGCTAGATGATAGCGAAGTTTGGCTATTTTCCCCCAATTGATCCCGTAACTTTCTTTTCCTATCTATTTATTCCCAGGAGAAACCAAGAGAGGAAGAGTCTCGGAAAGTGGCAATGATTGTGAGACTTATGCTGGCCTAGATGCGTTAGCATGTATTGCAGTGTTGGGAGATGACAGCATTGGCGGTGGTGGTGGTGACTTGGGGGCTAGCGAGCCTTCTACCACAAAGCATCCTCGGCATCGGCCTGGTTGCACTTGCATTGTTTGCATCCAACCACCCAGCGGGAAGGGCAAACATGATCCCACCTGTAAATGTATTGTTTGCTTGACCGTCAAACGCCGGTTTAAGACTCTCATGCTGCGTAAGAAGAAGAAAAAATCCGAACGTGAAGCAGATATTGTGCAAGAGAAGGATAAAACTCTTCCAGACATTGATGTTTCTATTGATGGACCCAGTTTGGTGCAACATGCGTGTTATCCAGAGAATGATGACTATCCAAACGGAGATCGTGGGAATAGCAAGGGGCAGTTGGACTTGAACTGCCATCCTAATGAGAGCCAGGCACCTGAAGGGTAGGGCAACATACAAACATATACTACGTACTACGTATGTGTTTACATATTCTTTCTATCGATTTGTGCAGGGTATGAGCATTCCTTTTGTTTTTAGTTGGGTTTCCTGGCCTTGTATATAAGTTTACATCATTCTATACTATACTCGGTATGATGCGACACACAGCCCCTATTGGTGTTAAATTTTCTAGGTAGGATTGCCTTCGTTGTATTGTACATGGGAAGTTGCTAACATGGGGTCACTTTTGTCTTCCACTACGTGTTCATTATGAGAAATCTCATATGATTTAATTTTGTAACTTGTTACGCGTTGTGTTTTTCAATTGTTTAATTGAATTTGTCATATCTAACTTATCTTTAATTTCTTTTTGCAGTTTTAACGAATATTCATTAATTTTGATATAACAACTGTTTATGGTCAAATAAGTAGTTTAAAGTTGTGAAATTAGCTTGTAAAACAACAATGTTCCCTTTAGGGAACCCTATTACTCTACAAGTTTAGGAGTTCATCTAGTTCCAGAACCACCCCATAAAGAAGCAGATTGGGCATTTTCAGTTTAAACGATTAACTGTTCTACCAAAATATTTATCATTGTTTTTTTTTTAATCATTGTTTGTATTCATCAAAGCCGGTCTGATATAGGGGCAGCCTGGGCTGCTGCCCAGGGCTCACTGTTGTTCGCACAATAATCACGCAAAATAATCACATTTTATTGTTCTCCCCGAAGTTGAAACTATTTAAGAAGACGAAAGATCCCAACTTTGAAATTTGAAAGTCGTTAACTCAGGGAGTCGGGGCTTTAGTTTTTATAACACCGAGAGATAGAAGAAGCATTCGGTTCATCTTTTGACTTGTGTTAATCCATGCTTCTTCAATCTTTATTGAGTCCTCAATGTTTTATTCAAGAAAGTTTTATTGGGATAGGAGTTTTAATCTCCTCCTTGGTAGGGTTATCATGATGTCATTGAATCACAAAGACACAAAGTGCTTGGAAATAATATATCAATAGCAACTTTTTAAATAAAACTTATCTAAGCATATACTTCGTACTAACAATAAATGCAATTATTATGTTACTACAAGTTAATGAGATAGTTCATGATAAGAAATATCTAGATGTTGATCTATACCAACACAATCTATGTCAATAGTAAAATTTCTATCGATATACGAGGTAACATGTATTCTCGATCTAAGTATAACTATAACTAATTGATAATTATTCCAACCAATTTATATTTTCACCAATAGTTTTGCTATTGTTAGAGCTCTTTAATTACATAAAAATTGACTGAGTAGTGCTGGACTCGGGCCGGGCGGCCCGGCCCGGAACCGGCCCGGCCCGGTTACTGTTAGGCCCGGCCCGGCCCGGGGCCCGGTGGGTCCACCGGTTCGGTTCGGCCCGGCCCGGCTGCTGGGCGGTTCGGGCCCGGGCCCAGGTTTTGGTGAACCGGCCCGGCCGGTTCGGGCCCGGTCCGGGCCGGATTTTAATTTTTTTTTTTTTTTTTTTGAAATTTTTTTAAGTTTTAGGTTGGATTAGGTATTTTGGGCCATTTGAGGTGGTTTGGGATGGTTTGGGGTTGAGGGGGAGGGGTAGGGGATTAAATAGGAGACCAAAAAAAAAAAAAAAAATTAAGTGGGCCGGTTCGGCCCGGCCCGGCCCGGCCCGGTTTGGCCCGGAACCGGAACCGGAACCGCCCACCGGCGGTTCGGGCCCGGGCCCTAGTTTTCTGGCCCGAGGCCCGGCCGGGCCCAGGCCCGAACCGGGCCCGAACCGGCCCGAGTCCAGCCATATGACTGAGTCGTCTGCACTTGCTAAAATTTGTGAAATTTTGACTCAAAGAGCTAAATTTGTTCAAATTTAATTATGGTTGAAATAGTTGAATCGACTAAATTTGCTAAATTCTGTAAAAGTGAAAAACTATATTCAAAATATATTTTATTAATAAAATAAAGTAACTTGGTCAATATAGTGATGAAAGTAATTTGAACCTTACTTATTTTGATTATAGTGTAATGTAATTCAGTGTGTGAAATAAAAAGTTAAATGATTTTTAAAAAGTTAGAGGATAAAGATAATAAGGTGAAAAAAATTTACTCTAGTTATGATGGAATTATCTACGCACTTACCATATACTCCGTATGAAAATCATAATATAAATGAAAGCATTTAAAACTTAAATATTACTCATATGTGTAGGACTAAAATATAGAGAGAGTCCATTAGGACTATCATTATTTTCTTCTTGGAATAGGACTAAAACTTCGAGTCCGTTTGATAATTCATATTTCAGTTTATCAGCTTCATTGATCCATTTTTTATTAAACACCCCCAATTTCATTTTCGCGTACAAAATTGTTTAAGAATCAAAATAAGTAAGATTGAGACTATTTTGCGTGTTGAAGTTATTATAGAGGATTCATTTAGCTATTTGTTATAATTCAGCTAATTCAACCACTTTAACTAACATTTTATCGATTTCAACAGATTCAACCAATTCACTTAATTTCAATGTTATCCTAGAGAAACTGAGAAAGTGCATAAGTAAGATCATCATTATTTGCTTTCTAAAATTAAAGAGGATTCACTCACTACTAATTAAGGAAGTTTTATAGTTATGATAAGATCAAGTATTATTTTGGAGTAAAATACAAGTAGTCCTGTTTGTTTGTTTTATCTATATTATTAAGAGCTCATTTGGTAATACCAAAATCGGCTGTATTGGCCAATTCTGCTAAAATTTATTTAGTTCTGGCTGAAGTGGCTGGATTGAATCACTCTACTCATTTATGAAAAATTATATTTAAAATATATTTTGTTAATAAAATAAACAAAAAATTATATGAAAAATAGCTAAAATGATGTTCTACAATAACTTCAATCAATATAGCAAAAAAAGTAACTTTAACATTAGTTTTTCTTGTTATTACATAATTCAGCACGTGAAATCAAAAGTTACGTATTTGGTATATAAAAAAAATTACCTGATAGGTATGAAACTGAAAAACATGATCACCAAACAAACTTTAAATCTAATTGGAGCAATTTTTTATATATGTTTAAGAAACCGGATTGGGAAGTGACCCGGCCGCGTGAACGGGTCACGGGTCAACCCGCTCAACGCTATAAAATCGGTCAACAATTTAACAATAAGAAACATATAATTGTCTACAAAAATAAAATTTGAGGCAGTAATTATTTTAAAATAATCAACTAATAATAATGCATTTGTTAAAATTTGTGAAATTTTGACTCAAAGAGCTAAATTTGTTCAAATTTTTGAAATTATGGTTGAAATAGTTGAATCGACTAAATTTGCTAAATTATGAAAAAGTGAAAAACTATATTTAAAATATATTTTATTAATAAAATAAAGTAACTTGGTCAATATAGTGATGAAAGTAATTTGAACCTTACTTATTTTGATTATAGTGTAATTCAGTGTGTGAAATAAAAAGTTAAATGATTTTTAAAAAGTTAGAGGATAAAGATAATAAGGTGAAAAAAAATTACTCTAGTTATGATGGAATTATCTACGTACTTATCATATACTCCGTATGAAAATCATAATATAAATTAAAGCATTTAAAACTTAAATATTACTCATATGTGTAGGACTAAAATATAGAGAGAGTCCAGTAGGACGATCATTATTTTCTTCTTAGAATAGGACTAAAACTTTGAGTCCGTTTGATAATTCATATTTCAGTTTATCAGCTTCATTGATCCATTTTTTATTAAACACCCCCAATTTCATCTTCGCGTACAAAATTGTGTAAGAATCAAAATAAGTAAGATTGAGATTGTTTTGCGTGCTGAAGTTATTATAGAGGATTCATTTAGCTATTTTTTATAATTCAGCTAATTCAACCTGATAGAGTATATAGACTCAGACCCCCGGGTCTCACGACTATTGGACTCGGACAGCGGCCCACATACGCTCAGTAGATAGCATTTATCTCATTGTACACTTTATTTATTCAGATGTATCCATTAGAATAGATTAGATATCATTTATTAGCCCTTTATTAGCCTTTTATTGTAACTGGGCCAGCCAGGCCCAAACCTGGAAGCCCAGCCCTCTTTTCTCCTATAAATACTCCCTATGGGAGCCATGTAGGGGGGATGGTTGAATGGTTGATTGGAATTCATTATACATATCACTTTATCTCTCTAGCTCTCCCTTCTCTCTAGATTAAATAATCTATCACAACCACTTTAACTAACATTTTATCGATTTCAACAGATTCAACCAATTCACTCAATTTCAATATTATCCTAGAGAAATTGAGAAAGAGCATAAGTAGGATCATCATTATTTTCTTTCTAAAATTAAAGAGGATTCACTCACTACTAATTAAGGAAGTTTTATAGTTTTGATAAGATCAAGTATTATTTTGGAGTAAAATATAAGTAGTCCTGTTTATTTGTTTTATCTATATTATTAAGAGCCCATTTGGTAATACCAAAATCGGCTGTATTGGCCGATTCTGCTAAAATTTATTTAGTTCTGGCTGAAGTGGCTGGATTGAATCACTCTGCTCATTTTTGAAAAAATTATATTTAAAATATATTTTATTAATAAAATAAACCAAAAATTATATGAAAATAGCTAAAATGACGTTCTACAATAACTTCAATCAATACAGCAAAAAAAGTAACTTTAACCTTAGTTTTTCTTGTTATTACATAATTCAGCACGTGAAATCAAAAGTTACGTATTTGGTAAAAAAAAAATAGGTAAAAAAAATTAGCTGATAGGTATGAAACTGAAAAACATGATCACCAAACAAACTTTAAATCTAATTGGAGCAATTTTTTATATATGTTTAAGAAACCGGATTGGGAAGTGACCCGGCCGCGTGAATGGGTCACGGGTCAACCCGCTCAACGCTATAAAATCGGTCAACAATTTAACAATAAGAAACATATAATTGTCTACAAAAATAAAATTAGAGGTAGTTATTTCACAATAATCAACTAATAATAATACTTACACAACACTTAAAAGTTAAAAAAGCCTATTCCAAAATACCATTTTGATCTAATTAGAATATATAGTGATGCTCCATATTTATTATTTTTATTGGACATTTATTGTAGTCTATAATTTGACACATTTTTATTCTTAAACAAATAAGTAGTATATAAATATATTGCATAGTTTTTTCTTTTTAGGGTATTGAAATTGTAATTTTATTGGTTATAAACGCTTTAAAATTTTTAAAAAATGGAAAAACCGAAAAACCGCCTAAACCGGACATTTCCAGATTTATTGAGTTTTTCGTGTCCGGATTTGGATCAGATTTTGCCTGGATGAGTCGGGTTTTTCCGGATTTTGACCATTTCCGGATTCTCAATTAATCGAATTGAACCGGGTTTTGGTCCTCGTAGCCGGGGTTTTCGGGTATTTATTACTCCCCTAATCCCCTTATTTATATTTTGGGACTATACCTCCCCAAAAGGAGACCGGCTTTAATTAAAAGTTTCCAAATTAAAACGGGTTCACTTGAAATCATCTCCCAATTGTAGTGCGGAGTCGTAGTTTTTGAAGACTCCTAATCCTAATCCTAAAAGGAGTTTAAGTTTTCAGTCGGCTAAGCGCTTATAAAAGAAGGCCGGATTACCCTAATTCACCACCAAATACGTCGGATCAGAGTACTAAATCGATCATAAGCACAGATCAAATCCATACGTAGTATAGCTAGTGTAACAATGGTGGAAGGAGGGTTGACTGTTTTGAGGAAGTTGGACGAAGCCAAGACCCAATGGTACCACTTCACCGCCATCGTCATCGCCGGCATGGGCTTCTTCACCGACGCCTACGACCTCTTCTGCATCTCTCTCGTCACCAAGCTCCTCGGCCGCCTCTACTACACCGTCCCCGGCTCTCCCAAGCCCGGCTCCTTGCCGCCCAACGTCTCCGCCGCCGTCAACGGCGTCGCCTTCTGCGGCACCCTCGCCGGCCAGCTCTTCTTCGGGTGGATGGGCGACAAGTTGGGCAGGAAGAAGGTCTACGGCATCACCCTCGTCCTCATGTGCGGCTGCTCCATTGCCTCCGGCCTCTCTTTCGGGTCCGATCCCAGAGCCGTCATGGCCACGCTCTGCTTCTTCCGCTTCTGGCTCGGCTTCGGGATCGGCGGCGACTACCCTCTCTCCGCCACCATCATGTCGGAATACGCCAGCAAGAAGACCCGCGGCGCTTTCATCGCCGCGGTTTTCGCCATGCAGGGGTTCGGAATGCTAGCCGGCGGAGTCGTCGCCATGCTAGTCTCCGCCGCGTTCGGCAGGGCTTTCAAGGCTCCGCCGTACGAGGTGGACCCGGTTGGTTCCATGCCTCCGCAGGCGGATTACATCTGGCGGATCATATTGATGGCGGGTTCACTCCCGGCGCTGCTGACTTGGTACTGGCGGGCGAAGATGCCGGAGACCGCCCGCTACACGGCTCTCGTCGCCAAGAACGCCGAGAAGGCGGCGGCGGATATGTCGAAAGTCATGCAAGAGGATATAGAGGCGGAAATTAAGACGACGACGACCGCGGAAAACCCGACATTATCATCATCATTCGGGTTGTTCTCGAAGGAATTCGCCCGCCGCCATGGATTACACTTGCTGGGAACGACGACCACTTGGTTCTTGCTGGACGTGGCGTACTACAGCCAGAATCTCTTCCAGAAGGATATATTCAGTGCCGTCGGGTGGATTCCGGCGGCGAAGACGATGAGCGCCGCCGGGGAGGTGTTCAAGATCGCGAGGGCGCAGACTCTGATCGCACTCCTGAGTACGGTTCCGGGATACTGGGTGACGGTGGCCACCATTGACAGGCTCGGGAGGTTCACCATCCAATTGCTGGGCTTCACGATGATGACCGTTTTCATGTTTGGGCTTGCCATCCCATACGCCCACTGGGCCCAGCCGGGTCAACAGATTTGGTTCGTGGTACTCTATGGGTTGACCTTCTTCTTCGCCAACTTCGGGCCGAACGCGACTACGTTTGTTGTCCCGGCGGAGATCTTCCCGGCCAGGCTGCGGTCCACCTGCCACGGGATATCGGCGGCAGCGGGGAAGATGGGGGCGATAGTGGGCTCATTCGGGTTCCTGTACCTGGCCCAGCCCAAAGACAAGTCCAAGGCAGATGCGGGGTATCCCGCGGGAATCGGGGTGAGGAATTCCCTGATGATATTGGCGGCAGTCAACTTTCTGGGCATTCTCTTCACTATGTTGGTCCCAGAATCAAAGGGCAAATCTCTTGAGGAAGCCTCTAGGGACGACATGGAAGAACAGCCGCCGCAGGGAGAAAACGATACATCTTCAGCCGTATGATTATTTAATAACTGTAGTTTATTCATTTATTACTTGTAGAGTACTTTGGTACCTTGACAAAATTAGAGGTACCCATCCACCAAGTTTAAGACATGTATACTCTTTTTACAGCAATGATCTAAAATATTATTTGAACGCTTTCCTTCTCCCCCTAATTTGCTAATATACCGCTAAATTATTTGATATCTGATTTGTGTTGGTTAAAAGTTAAGCTTCTGTCATATTTCCATCAAACTCTATCTTTTTCATCGCTCAATTATGTTGTTGTGATTGTATAATGGGGATGAGGTATGCCTTTGCAATTTGTGCAGGCTATCATGCCACCTAATTTGCCACTATGTTTTCTTCACTATTTGTCTCTGAATATCTCATTCATTAGAATTTCTTAGGGAAGTAAGTAAGTAATAGAGATATATAACTGTCAAAAATTCCCTTTGTCTATATGACCATTAGTAGTTAAGCCCTTTGTAAAGTAAATGGTTTTGTGTGTCCCACTGTCTCATATGAAGGAATGAATGTGGAAGAAGGGCTAGGCACAGAACATTTATTAACAAGGGAAGGAATTGAAATTCTTTCAGAATAAATCCTCTGGTGAACCAAACATTGGAATTATAAATTTATTTATACCACCAACCCTCCTTTACTGATTTGATTTCCATCATACCTCAAAGGCCAAATTCCAAAGGCAAGGAAATAAGGAACCGGTATTCATTAGGGAAAAGAAGGCTTAACATTCTTTGAGTATATTGGCCCCAAAGTCTGTTTATAATCTAAAAAAATAGGCTTTTTTCATTTCCTCATTCATTATTGTGCTGCATTTAACCCACCTTCGTTAAAATTTTCAATTTATAGTTCTTTCTAAGGTTTTTTTATATTACATATAGTGTGGGTGCCGCATCTTGCCATGTTGAAGAGGGCCTCCAAAATCAAGTAGCTAACCCCGCTCCTCTTGTACAAAACATACTACTAATAGTGCTGCCTAATTGTGATCTTATTGTTCTGTAACTTCTGTGTCTAAAATCTAAATCATGACTTTTTGCGAGACATTCCACTCAGATGAATCTGGCTGGATGGAGTGCAGAATGTGTAAAAAGGCAAGTATGACTAACAATGGATAAAAACTGCACAATTTCATTCCCCTTTTGCTTTCTCTAACTGGATATCACACATGGCAGCGTATTCACTGTGGGTGAATCGTGTCAAAATATCCGTTTGAATACATGGACTTTGGAGGCATAAGGTGTTTGAGCTGTACAAGGTGTTTGAGTTGTGCAGTGAGGGTTTTGACTTCTGAGCAGTATTTAAATGCATAAAAAAGTATTAATGAACTTATCCATGCGAAAGGGGAAGAAGGATAAAACTTACTCTAATGTATGTTTAAAAACCAACAAACCATGTTATTGCAATGGTTATGCTGGGACTAGCACTCTAAGGGCATCTCCAATAAAAACAAAAAAAATCAGGTTCTCACTTGTTCTATTTGCCACATCACTACCACATATCACGTAAAAACCTTACTCGTTTTATGAACCCTTCTCCACAATCTATACTCTCCATTTTTTTTTATCTAGGGGCAAACCTTTCTCTTCTTTCTTTCCAAAACATTTTTATGGATCCTCCGGGTATCATCTTACACTTAGCAGTTACAATCTTGGCCAGAGTTTGTTATTGCTATTTACTCTGAGTGTTTTTCTTGTTACATTTTTTACCTCTTATTCAGTAGACAGAAAGCGAAAGGGGGCCTTGGCGCACTGGTTAAGGTGTTACGTTGTTGCTATGTGACCGAGAAGTCACGGTTTCAAGTCTGTGGAGTGGCCTCTTGTCAAAAATTTGACAGGGGAAGGCTTGCCCCATATAAACCCTTATGGTAGGACCCTTCCCCAGCCCCTCGTCTTTGCGGGGATGACTTTGTGCACCGGGTTGCCCTTTATTCAGTAGACAGAAAGCCTGAACAATTTGCGACTTACCGTGGATGTACTTGTAAAAAGACAGAAATAGTAATATCTTTTTTAGCAAATTAGAATCATTTTTATAGTTTTGACTTTTAGCAGTAGTATTAAAGTTTCTTATTCCGAATAGGCTTAAGTTTTAAACTTCCTATTCCTACTGGGTTTAGGTCTCATTTTCCTACCTTGTTTGGGTGCATTAATTTTGTATAAGCATTACAATAGTCTCTAGAAATTAATAACTTGAAAGTTCAAAGCCGTATCAGTAAAACTAGTACTAGTAGTTTATTATTCAATCGTATGAGTAGTTATTCTTGATTTCTCTATGATCTCTTATTATCTGGTATATTGTGATGGAGATCATGTGAGTTGCACCCTAATTAATTAATCCAAAAGGTAGTGAATTGAGGCCACTTCCATTAGATTGCTGTTACCTTCTACTTTATAAGCTTTTTTAGTGTAGCAAAACTAACTAGAAGTGTACCCATAGATGCCTTTAAATTCTTTATCAGCCTAATGTGAAAATTAATGCTACCTTCATCCCTAAATAGAGTCCCACTTTGACTGAACACATAGTTTAAGAAAACCAAAGTTTAAGAAAATTAATGCTACCTTCATCCCTAAATAGAGTCCCTAAATAGTTGAGATTTGTTTAGAGAGAAATTATATGGACCATATATTGCTTTCCTTATAAGGATGAGCTATAAATTTGGGATGAACTGAAAAGAGTGAGTTGATTATTTAGGGATGGAGGGAGTAAATTATTAATTTTCCAAAGTCGACATGTTACTCTGCATTATTGCAACAGTTACTTTCAGTACAATAGATCCAGGCAGGAAACTATTTATGGGCTTCCGGAAGGCAGTGAATTATGCTGAAGCGCAGGTCGGTGTTCAGATCAAACTTAATTACAATCAGTCTCAAAATTTTAACTTCATAGAATCCTATTCCTATTAAAATGGTTTTTTATGTTTTGCAAACAGGGTTCTCGAAATGAAACCATTGCCAATGGTGGATGTTCTCCTGAAAGTCCAGATTCTGCTCCAACTGAAAACCGTACCACAGTATGTCATCTTCTACCAGTCACCGTTTCCTTCATAACTCCTTTTTGGCTTATTTACTTCAATATTCTCCTACTTGAATAGTCATGTCAGTACTTGCTTTACAGAGCTTTAGAGGAAGTTTTTCCACACGTAACTCTTTTTCTTATATTTCATACATTTTTATAAAATTTTAACTTAAATAGTTTTAATCTTGACTCATTTTAAGCTACCAACTTTGGCCTAATAAAAATATACTAACTAGCATAGCATTTAGGGCCTTGTGCTGCTGCCCCTATAAGGACTAACGTTTAAGATTGGTTTCTCCAATGAGCCACCATCTTACATCGAATGTTACGTTTTCTCATAAGAACCAACTATATAGATACTCCGTTTTTATATAAATGGCACCACTGTTTTCATAATTGGAAGAACAAAATATAAACGGGACAATATAAATGGCACTATAAACTTCCCACTAGGAACCACTGTTTTTTTAAAGAGTGTGGTCTTCAGCACTCAATCATCTGGGTAAGAAAATCTATAGTGCAAATATATTGTAATATATGATAAATGTCATCTCTCTAGACTCAGTTGCAAAGTCTAATTCGGAGTTTTGGCCCCTTTTAGCCATTTTGCCATCTTACTTCTGCCCTCTTATTTAGAGAGAGGGGGGATGCTAAGAAAATGTATTTGCTTGTGTTTCCTTTTTACCTAGAAAATGCAAAGGAATATGAAATATGATTAATGTTCTTAATTTAACAAAAATCGTATCTTTAGATTTCTTGGTCTTTATACAAAACACACTTTTAGATTATTAGATTGGAAACATATATACACATTATCATCATTGTCGGTTGTCCTCTTAATTGTGTTCCCGTCGGATAGTTAATGTATATAAAGAATGAATTAGTTTCAGCCACTTTCACAGCTTGCGATGTATGTTCCTTAACTTGCCCTCTCTTTTTGAGGGGGAATTCACCCTTTATCTCTATTTATTAATCTTATGCTAGAAAATAACTATGATATATGTTTAGTTACAAACTTACAATAAAACTTTAGAGAATAAGAACGCAAAAGTTGTCTGCTTCTTTGACTCACTATGTGGACATTTGCTTCCAGATGTTCGTGTTCTGCCTCAAGTGAGATAATAAAAAACAACTTGATTCATTCCTTAGAGCTGGCAACAAGGATATGAATTCCATATGTATGATCTCAATAAAAAGATTTCAGTATTGCACGAGATGACTGTTTTACACGAGAAATGAAATAAAAACTTCTAAACCAAGTAAATGAAATGCCCACTCCCCCGTAAGTAAAATCACCCCGATGGATGGAAGTCTACTTCCTAATTTACCATGTACCCTCTTGCGTTGTAATTGCTCAATTCCTTTCTAATTGCAACCATCAACATTTCACGTTTGTCAACGCACAAGTTTGACTATTAATATCTTTCATTCCTTAATAGTAAAAAAATTACAAAAATCATATTTTGAAAATTTAGAATGAGAAGAATTTAACAATATTTTTTAAAAATTTAATTTATAATAGAGAAAACTGTCAAATAGGTCCTCGAACTTCCATAACTACTCATTTAACTGCACAGTTATCTTCAAGAATTAATTTGAATGCGTTCCCGATTGAAGTTTTTGTTGAAATTTGGTAGAGTAAACTAGACTTGATGAATAAGATGCTCAAAAAATTACATCAAAAAATTTCACCGGAAGCCGTCCCAAATCGCGAAGGCTGGACAAAGCCTCCTAAATAAGGACTTAATTGACTTTTTATGAAAGTTCGAGGACCTATTTGACAGTTTGACCATTATAATACGTTAATTAATAAAATATAGTCAAAGTAGAATATGTGAATAGTGCAAAAAGTCCAATATTGTAATTAAAAGAGAACGTATAAATGTGTAGCTAGATGATAGCGAAGTTTGGCGATTTTCCCCCAATTGATCCCGAGTTTTTTTCGAATTAATGTTAATTAATTAATTAATTACGAAAATAATGCTAAAAAAAAGTATTTACCAATATACTGCTGGGCCTTAACCACGGTCAGGGGTAAGTCGCCCAACGGTTGGGCGACTTATAAGTCGCCAAACCGTTTGGCGACTTATAAGTCGCCCAACCGTTGGGCGACTTACCCCTGAAATATGGTTGAAGGCGAGCAGCTACTGCCAGCCACGCACGATCGTGCGTACCCTGGGACGCACGATCGTGTCTAGGTCCAAAAACAGCATTTCAGCAGATTTTTCGCCCCAATTCAACCCGGACTCATCTGTTTGCTATAAATAAGGTCTCTCTTCTCCTCTTTAAGTGTTACGAGCCAGATACAACACATTATAAAACACATTATAAAACATACAACACACGTATTCTCAATCACATACATAACACCCCTCTCATCAACATAAAAAACACCTTGAAAATAACCGGTATAACACAGTACAATCATCCAATATTCATAACAAGTAATCATCTAATATTCAGACTCGAACACATCAAGACAACATACAAGACTTTACAAGAGAAAATACGTCAAATGTTGTAAATTGTTCCTACAACATCTACTGCATAAGAAAAACTACAATACAAAAGACAGACTACAAGTTCCCATCGTCAGCTTCGTCATGGAGATGTTGTTGCTCCTGTCTACGCCTACGCCGTTGTCGTGGTTGAAGAACCACTCTCTCATGCTGCGTCTGGGATGATGAAGCCGCCGCTGCACTAGACGTGGATGGCATCTCCTGAGATGGGGGCATGTGTATAAGATGGTCGTAGTCGACTCGCCCCAACACATCTGAACACAAGGACGCAATGCCTGTGAGAGCCTGTCCATACAAGTCCACATCAGGACTATCAGTCACTGTGGCAGTAGCCCGCTGATGTATGCGCTGCAAAGCTCGTGTCTGAAATGTGAAACACAATTACATTTACATTGAAATATATACAAATATTACATGAATAAAATGACTTACTTTACTAATTAGTAATATACTCACCCTAAGATGCAAAGCTAAGGAACTAGGCTGATAATGATGAGTAGGGAGTCTGAACGAATGAGACACAAACATACGAGTGATGCTGTAATACCATCCCATGTAGTCTCCTGAAACAGATGGCACATATGTCGGTGTCCCGGCCACAACTAGCTCAGCTCTCCTTTCCCACATAGTCACATATCGGACATGTCTGAGTGCCCAATCCTCTGTATGCTTCCCACGCCTATCCAGCCTATGCAGCTCAACATAAGTGTCGATAGGCCGTGGAACCACCTGCTCAAACCCAAACTGTCGCAAGACTCTATCAGGCAAATGAAGCTCAACAATGTTTGGTTGTTCGCATCACAACCCATGGCCACGAGCAATGTACCCTTGTACTTTCCATACAAGTGTGTCCCATCAATAGTAAGTACGGGTCGACAATGCTTAAAACCATGTATTGATGCCTTGAATGCCCAAAAAACTCTTTGAAACTGCATATAACCTGTGGGAGTATTGGGGGGTGGGTACCACTGAACAATAGTTCCAGGATTTGAATGTTGGAGCGCTATCATGAAACGGGGCAATTCAGAATATGACTTCTCCCAACTGCCAAATATTTCTGCTATGGCCTTTTGCTTCCCCATCCATGTTCTCCGGTATGATACCGTATACCCATATTTTTCCTTCAGCATCTCAATGATAGTATGCACTTTAAGAGAAGGATCAGTGCGAACAATGTCTATCACATCTTTAGAGATGAAATCTGAAGTCAAAGCCACGTGATCGGTAGTGTCGGTGTTGCCAACGCACGTAGCAGCATGAGGTCCAGAATAACGCACAATTGTGAAGGTGTTAAGGTTGCCTTTGTTCTTTGTGGCGCGTATTCTCCAGGGGCAATCACATTCTTTCTTCCTTTTGCATTGTGCCACCCACTTGTATTTATCGGACTCTATCACCCGATAAAATTGGTTCTGTTTGATAGAATACAAGCTCACCATATTGATGACTTGTTCTTTGTTGTCAAACTGTTGACCGACCTCAAACTCACCATCGGGGGTAAACCTTTTCTCACCTGATCCACTCAGCCACGCATCAGTAAACCCTTCAGGGAGATCATAAATTCTAGTAAAATGGCTAGACGGGGCTGTTTTCGTGACAGTATCACCATCATCTTCATCAGATTCTGTCATGTCATCACCATTGATGTTCTCGTCAGCATCATCATCAGTTCCCTGCCCATCCACAAATGATGCACCGTTGTGCAAATACCTACCATCTTCCTGTATAACCATGTCCAGTACAGGAGCCTTTGAGGAGTTCCCTACATTCACCCCTGCATTGACATCATGCGTAGATACGACAACATTTGATGTTGATTGAGTACCATAGGCGTCACAGGATTCCTCAATGTATAGCTCAAGCGTCGACATATCTTCCATCTGAGTTATGCCCCACATATTTGTTATAGCTAGCTCATCAATGAGGGGCATAAGCATGTACTTTCCCCCGTTCATGGGAAATTTCATTTTCAACCGCAAAGAACGGCTAAGATGAATCATTGTGGCCGCATGTATTTTTTGAAGGATCTCCAGCATGCAAGCGCCACGAGAAACCATGACAAAGCTGGTTCTACCACCTTCAAGGCATATTTGGCCAGCATCCTCATAATAGTTTTCTCCCCAATGACATATGATTGGGAATATTGAGAAATCCATATTCTAATAACAATTCATTGTCCAACATTCATGAGTAGGCATCAATATACACACTTTAAACACAATCAAATTTTCAATAGAAAAAACTACCAAAATTGTAATATATCCAAAAGTCAAAATTCAAAAACAATTCACATTTGAATATGAAACTACCAAAATTTTGATATCTACATTCACGTCTAACTTTCAATAGCCAAATTTAGCTACATTCAAGTCTACCCAAATGCCCAAATGCCAAAATACACATTCAAATTTACAATCAATTTAAAATCAAATTTCAACATTTCATACATATCCACATTTCACAACAACTGAATTCACAATCAATTCATAATCCAAAAATTCAAAAATTTGAACATTCAAAACCCTAAGGTTCCAAATGAGATGAAATGGAGTTTGATTTACCTAGAAGAAAGAAGTAGAGTGTTGAAGATGAAGATGGAGGTTTGCCGGAGTGGGGTCGCCGGAGATGGAGGTTCGCCGGGGTTGTAAATGCCTCGGTCGTCGTTCGTCCTTCGTCCTTCGTCCTTCGTCCTTGGTCGCTCGCTGCTGCTGCTGCTTTGAATTTGGGGATGAAGTCTTCTGTCTTGCTGAACCGACCCCGTTTTTTACTTAAAGAGAAAGTCGCCCAACGGTTGGGCGACTTATAAGTCGCCAAACCGTTTGGCGACTTATAAGTCGCCCAACCGTTGGGCGACTTTCCCCGACCCTGGTTAAACTGACAGTATTTTGGTAAATACTTTTAACCCAACCCTATTTTCGTAATTAATTAATTAACATTAATTCGAAAAAAAACTCATTGATCCCGTAATAACTTTCTTTTCCTCTCTATTTAATCCCAGGAGAAACAAAGATTGTATGGAAGTCTTATGTTGGTCTAGATGCATTGGCCTGTATTGCAGTTATGGGAAATGACAGCATTGGCGGCGGTGGTGGTGACTTGGGGGCTAGCGAGCCTTCTACCACAAAGCATCCTCGGCATCGACCTGGTTGCACTTGCATCGTTTGCATCCAACCACCCAGCGGGAAGGGCAAACATGATCCCACCTGTAAATGTATTGTTTGCTGAAAAAAGATTGGTGTAGACAAAATTTGTACACAAAAGTTGTACACTTGTCTGTCCCTCACAGACAAGTTATCTGTCCGGAGACGAGTTGACTGTCCACAAACAGTGCAAAATAGTATCGAAACAGTGTCGAAACAATAAAATTTACCCCTCAATAAATTTATTTACTAAAAATGTGTGAAAGTCAACTCGGGAACTTGTTTCCAGGACAGAAGTAGTAGTAAGATTTGAGCAACCAACTGTCAGTTGAAACATGAGACATGCAAAGCCTTTTTAATCTTAGAAAACTTTCCATAAACCATACTAATCATAATTGAGGTCAGACTTACTAAGGTGTAAGGATGGCAATAATGGGGGTGGGGACCCGTGGGGAACCGCCCCGTGGGGGAAGGATGGGGCGGGGCTTAGAGTGGAGCGGGGGCAGGGATGGGTGAGATATTTTTACCCCGTTAAAATATGGGGCGGGGGACGGGAATTGCTACACCCGCCCAGTCCCCGCCCCGCCCCCTGTAATGAATATATACTCAAACGTATATATACACATATATAAATAATGAACAAAAAATAAATAATGTATAAATAATGTATTAGTAAAATATAAATAATTTTCAAACATATTAAATTAAATTATATGTTGTGTACTTGTATATAACAAACGCATATACATATACATATACGTAAGTCATGGTTAGTGAATTAATACATATTATACTAGAATAACAATAAGCTAGTAATGATTAAAAATATTTATCATAAATGTTATACTCTGTATGAGTTTTAAGAGTGAGAAAGTGAGTAAATAAACACACCTACATTTATATGTAACATGTAATTAATTGTATTATAATTGTTGAAAATATATGTTTACATATATTTTTACTTTAACTGTCTTCAATTCACAAAACTCATTCAAATTGAAGAATTATTAAAATCGGCGGTATTAACTTTTAACAAACACAATACTTCAGTGTTGCATATATGTATGCGTGTGTGTGTGTGTTTGTGTGTGTAGATATATATAGATTTAGGATCAAATTAGAACAATGTTTAACGTGAGAACGTAGGAACACCACATTTACCCTCAATGTGACGCACAATGAGGCTCGCACAATGCAATTTTTCATATCAAACATAATATTTACAAAAGTGCCACCGTGATTATTTATATTAGCTTGTATTGAGCAAAGTCAATATGTGCACTAGAAGGGCTCTATTGTGTATCACATTGGATTAAATGCGAGTATTCTCACGTTCTCACGTTAAACATCAGTGCATTATGTTTGCATAAAAGAAATCCAGTTATATATTGTAGTACACTTTTATCTGGGAAGATAATTTTAATGCAAAATATTGGTATTTCATTTTGTCTTATATTTCATTTTTACATATACCAAATATATATTTGGATTAAATATTTCAGCCGTGCATCGCACGGGTGAGATACTAGTATCGATAATAACGGATTCTGTTAGCTTTTATAACTAACCGCTTTCATTAGTTTTTGAAATAAAATGTTTGTAACTTACTTGTTTGTGATTAAATGTTAAGACGCAAAATGACCATTAAAGATATGAATTTAAAAGTATATATTTTATCTTAACTTTATTTTTTTATTTTTAATAAGTCTTTGAAAAGGTTTTAAAAATTATATTTACATTTATTATAAATAACCATAGAGTAATTTTAAAAAAAAAAAACTAACAAATAATCATATGGAGTAGAATTCTGGAGTAGAATTTTTAAATGGAGTAGACTTTAAAAAATCTAATAAATAGTCATATTAAAAATATTATTACTAAAAGTATATGAATTTATATGTGTGTGCTCGCATTAATGTACATATCTTAAAAATGAGATTGTTAATAATTATTTAAAATAAACGTAAACTTAACTTTTAAAACCTTTTTCAAAACTTATAAAAAAATTAATTTAAATATATAAACTTTTAAATTCAATTTTAATGGTCATTTTACGTCTGAAAATCTAATTGCAAATTTTAAGTTACTAACATTTTATTTCAAATCGCTAATGAAAACGGTTAGTTACAAAAGATAACAGATCCGCTAATATCAATCTGTTGATTCAACCGGTTATGACCCGGCAGACAATTAATATTATCAAACTCGATCATTGACATTTTATACCTTTACTTTTGATGATAAAATCAAAGTAAAAGAACTGCAATGTCAATTCCACAATGCTTAGAATATGAAATGTCGAGAATTCTAAAGTCGAGAATCGAAAATTTATCACTCAAAAAATTGACCAATTTGTCACTAGACCTTATTTTTTTTTACCAATTTGTTTTAATTGGTTTTTTTTTTACCAATCTGTTCAATGAGCCTCATTTTTTTTTACAATTTGATAATTTGGCCGATAATAGACAGGAAGAGGCTGAAGTTGGAAAATTTAGGCTGAATGATCACGGCAAACCAAGCGTATAACTTTAGCCAATTTTGTACTTCGTAAGTTCGTAATTTTTGCTACAATTCTCACCGTTGACCGACATAATTTGTTATTGGGAATTATTTGGCTGAATGCTTTCTTTGTTAGCAATGTACATATTGTGTACTTTATACTACCTCCATCTCAAAATATAAATATATTTTTGCATTTCCGCGTGTTTAAAAATATAGAGGGTTTAGATCAATGTTCTCACAATTTTAACCTCTCAAAACATAAAAAGGAGAATTTTATTTACATACCGTTATTGGTGAAGCCGTGTCCAGCTACTTTTAAAAAGAATCTAGAAGCCTTTCCAATGAAACATTTTCCATGTGCATCATTGAAAGATTCCTGAATTTGCTCTGCAAAAACAAGAAGTTCATATCTTTATTATGAGGTTTGTTTATATTTTATTCATGTTTTAAATATAATTATGAAGCTCCTATTTAGAGTTTTCCACATTTGTGTGATATATGTGCAATTAATGGCATTCACCTGTTTCAATCTATTTATAAAATCTTACAAACACCAATGAAGGTAAGGGTACAAATGGTATTAAAAAAATGTTATTGTAATATATACATTGCATTAAGTAGTTTCACCCGTACGCTTTGTTCATTTTTTGCCATGTATCTATTTAGTAATTTTCTTCTACACCTGTTAACATTTCATTATTTTCTCCTATGGCCGTTAAACATCATGTATTAATATTTTGCCCCAAGACGCCCTTCATCCATCTAATAGATGGAACAGGCCTCCTTCACGCACCCCATACTTGCTAGGCGCACCTCTTTCTTTTCAATATTGGATAGCTTTGTCCTCAAGTGTGAACCAAATGTATTGCAGAGTAAACGTTTTACATTATTGTACGTAGCTCATAAACTTACGTGGCACGCTAAAGACCAGACCTCCTAAGTGTATTTCTTTTTAATTTAAATAAAACAAGTTTTCATATTTCTTTAAATTGTGTCTAAATTTATTCTCAAAAAATACACTCAACATCTTAATATAATTAGGATTACAAATTCTAACTACCATCAATTATATAAATATTTGTTACAAAATTTAATTCTCTTATAAGTTTTTTACAATCTTCTTGTACAAGAGGCGATGAATCTCAAGATTATCTAGAAATTGTACTCTTGAATTTCATACTTACGAGGTATTTATTTATTTCAACTTATATTAATCATTTCATCTGCCCCACTATTTGTATCTCATTTTGTGACCTGTTTCATTAAGTTTGTCGCATACAATTTACAAAAATATTTGGGTAGTCATATATACTTTTCATTCATTGGAAATTTGGAGTGTTTTCGATCTATTTCATTATGTTCTATATAACACATATAGAACATACATGTAACATAACAGACTAGTTCAACTAGCACACCAGACAAAATTTAACATAGCAAATCAGATCAGATCTTACCAGATTGGACTAGATAAAAAAAATTAATCCAATTAAAAATATCCTTATTTGTATTATAATTAAACAGTTTAGAGAATGTCGTAATGCTATAAAAAAATCCGTATGAATTTTATTGGTTGATAGATTAATAGCTTATACTCCATTAGTAACAAAAAAAAATCTCCTCACTTTCCTTTTCCGTCCCTAAACGAAAAAAATCTTCCTATTTCAAAATCTTTCTATCATACCTTCAATAATTTTTGAAAATAATACACTATTATAACTACTTTTTTTGGACTTATCATTCATTCCATCACAATAGTACACTATCTTCTCATCATACCCTCAATAGTTTACTTCATCTTTCACTATTCTTAATCTACTTACTTTTTAAATGGGAACATTTTTATGTTACGAAGGGGGTATATTATAAAAACATAAATGTTTTGTTTTTAACTTTGCGCAATTCTTGATGAGATTATATATTTGAATAAGTAAAAATTTTAATACTAGTAAACTAATTGTCTTCATATTTTAAATATTTACTTAATTTCAAAGGTGAAGGGCCCAACTTTTTAAAACTCGATCAGCACCATCTTGATTTCACATTAAGGTCATATATGTTATATCTATGAACACACATGTGAATGATATTTAGGATGTTTTTAATTGAACTGATTTTGATTCAACTAGATGTAAGTCAATCATGTCAGATCAGACTAGACTAAAGTTAAAAAACAGTAAATACACATTTATCGATCGTTCAGCAGACCAAACTTAAACATATCTAATCAGAATAATGTTTTTTAAAATTTACATATGTGATATGGGTGTCATATGGTAGTTCATAAAATTTTTATATGTGATATGGGTGTCATATGATAGTTCAAATATGGGTGTTATTTGAACCCGAGAATCGTTGTTTATTCATTTTCCAACTAAGCTATTTCTTGCCAAGCTATCGTATTCAACCTAAACTGGACACCTAGATTTTGATTTTTGCAATCCGTTATTCTAAACGATTGATTCAAATAATAGATTTAGTTCAATTTTTAATCAATTACTTGCTTGTGACGATTCTTTTTGCAAGTATAGGGAGATATATCTTTTGGTCCTATAAAAGGTAAAACCTAAATCACTTAAGCCTTTGATTTAACATTTCTTGTGAATTAACTTATGCTTAAAATAATTGTTTTCATAATACTCCGTTTTAACAGTGGTAAGGGAGAGTTGTTCAAGTAAAAGAAATTGTAAAAGGCGACAAGTGTTTGGTTTTTTATTTATATTCAGTTGCAAGTTATTTGTTTCTATCATTATAATGTCAATGATTGACCGAACATGTAGTTTTAAGCACTCTGTTATTCTTTCTTCTTCCTGCCATTCTGCATATTCTTGACACTTCACAGATTGCTTGGCATCTGGAGGCAGTTTATACCTCCTAAGTTCTCGTTTATTGCTTGACTAGTTTTCCGGGACAGATTGGCTACTTGGATAATTTGGTTAACTTGGATGGGGCTAATATTTGCAACTTCTGTCAACTGGAACCAGAATCTATCTCACACCTCTTTTTTAGTTGCCCTTTTTACTGCAGGTATTTGGCTTGAGATTCGGAGATGGCTGGGAATTAAGAGGAGCATGACAACCGTCGCTAGTACAGTTAAATGGATTAAAAAGGATTATGGAGGGGCACGGATCCGGAGTAAGGCCGTCTCTTTGACTTTCTGTTGTGCTGTCTACATAATATGGAGGATGAGAAGTGCGGCATACTTTGACCATATCAGTTGCTCCCCTGGATGTTCTCATTAAAATCAAGGCTGTGGTATATCGGGTCTTGTTTACCATGTATTCCAACGATGCAATTGATTTTTAGTTTGATCTTTGTATTTAGGTTACGCCGCCTGTTTTGTTGTTTGTTTTTTGTGCTCCTAGTCTGTTGGTCCATGTTTGGGAATTTTCTTTTTTGTACTACTGGTTGTACTTGATGTATGGTGTCTGATGTAGTTTGAAGGGTATATGTCCCATTTCAAATCACTTTGTCTTCCAGGGGTATGCCTCGTTGACCATGTATTACATTTTTGAAATAATTTCAACATGTACATTTTACCCGTTGACACTTCACATATTGAAGTTTGCAATGTTTTAATAAAGATTTTTTTCTTGTGTCTTACACCCAAGTACCCTAGAGCATTGTCAATACTCATTATCTTAGTCACTCATCCTATAACTTCATTTCAAATCATTTTCTGTTTAAATGTTGTATTCTTTCATTTATCAACATAATAGAACAATATGCCCTTAAATATTTTATATTGTGAGGTTTAAGTTCATGAGAAAACTTTAGTTGCTTTTGACAGCAATTCTACTAAGTGAAAGTTTGAACCCAAATGGAAGGGTTAGTCACCCATCCATCTTTGAGGTTCGATGAAAGATCATTTCTCCTGAGTGAAGAAATCATTTTATGGTCATTGACAGGAAAACGTTTCTGGTATATACGACATTATGACTAAACAAATAGCTCTTTGACGACCAAGTGCAATAAATGAACAATTTCGGAGTGAGAGATCCTTTGTCCTTAGTGAAGAAGTCATTGTTTTGACATTGGCCGAAGGCCCGAAGTAAAAAACTTGAGTCAAGATCACAAAAAATCGCCCCTTAAATTAGTAGATTAAGTGAACAATATGGTAGAGAAAGTTGTTTTCCCTTAGTGGAACAAACATATTTTTGTCATCAATGATTAAATCTCTAATCTATTTCAGATAAGTCTATGCTATTTCCCTATATCTATTTTCTATTTTCCAGATGAGTCTGCTATGTTCATTTTATAAAAGGTATATTGTATGAAAGACATGTTGGAAAAATGCCTTAGGACAATCATAGTTTATGATTTATCAATAAATATTTAATGTTCATTAATTAATAAAGTTGCAAACTCATTTTATGTTAATTATTATTGTGAGTTTTCTTTATTAATATTTAGTCCCTGAATATTTTGTTTAGTAGCTAATTAAGTATGTGACTTAATTGTGGAATGCTACACTTTAAAATAAACATAATATTCTAATTGTCCCTGGTCTAATATTATTAATTTGGGACATTAATAATTAATAGACCAGTATGTGGATTAACTGATGGTTATATTCCACTAGTCATGGGTATAGAGATATCAAGTTAATAACATAGATGCTTGTTAGGGAACAAGTTCATTGGACAGACCCAATTTGGGGACACTGCTAGGTTATATGTCATCAGTGTTGTCCTCAATAATGATGAGGTGCTATATTCTTATACTTGAGATAATCATGGTTACTAGCATGGGAATTAATATGTATTAACACCATTAAATGTTATCTTTAACTGGATAATTATAAAGGTGGTGATTGTACATATTATGAACCATGTAGTAGTATGTGAATTATCAAGATAGTTTTTGTCACTCTTGTACATCGAGAGAAAGATATCTATTGGGCCCCTTGACAAGTAAGATTAATTAGCATGGCCATGCTCAAATGAGGTGTCATTTGATCAAGATTAATCTTACTTGGTAATCAAGAAATATTAATTGAGAATAAAAAGGATGACACGACCTAACCTTGTCTCAATTAAGATATCGTTTGACAAAAGAGAATGGTTAGCACAAATTAATCATTAAAAGGTTATGTCAGATTTAATTGACATTTATATATTTTGGATAGTCATAATGCCTTGCTAGAGACCGCTTATGATTTGTGAAGCTCGAATTAATTTCTAGCCCACTACCAATAATATATAAACCTACAGGGTCACACACCTAAGTGATTTGGATCATTAATGTTTGTTAATAACATTAAAATAGCTTGATTAGCCCAATTCGAAATAGGTTTTCGAATGGTATTGGGCTGGGGCCTCTTTAAGGGTTTTATTAGTCATAAAACCCCTTCTTTACTCCTCTTATAAATAGGGCCATATAGACCCACGAATTTTAAGAGTTAAAATTCACTTCTTAAACCTAGAATAGAGAGGAAGAAAGAAGAGAACGCTAGCACGTTCCCTGCGGCCGATCCAGTCACGTGCGTGTGGATACCGGTAGAGCTCGGGATCGTTTTCTCGGACTGTCTGACATCTCTGATTAAGATTGTTATGTAAGTCCCTCTTAAATTCTTGTAATTTCGTTTATAATAAGAACCTCAGATCCGTTTGTTTACTTTTGGGTAGTAAAATTTTTTGTTTATTCCGCTGCGTTTTTCTGCCCGAAACACCAACAGTGGTATCAGAGCCTACGGTTCTTTATTATACTCGGGTTACACGATTTAATGTATAATCTATAATTTGATTATTTTGGGATTTATTTTCGGAATTAATTTTTATTAGTTTCGAAATTATTGATTTATTAATTTCGGAATTATATATGTGTATATTATATTCCGAATTTTTGTAAGGATGTGATATTCGAATAATTCAAACTTGATCCAATATATATTCACAATAATATTTGGAATGTTTTGTGATAATATTTATTTTTACAGATCAGATCTGAATAGATTAGGAATTGGATGGAATCCTACAGCCTAATTATTCAGGAGAGATCTGAATGGACATAAAAAATTCAAGAGTTTGAATTAGATCCAAGTTAATACTCATAATTTATGTTAAGAATATTTTATGATATTATTCATTAATTTTCGGATCAGATCTGTATTGGATTAAGAAATTTATTTTTCGTAGGTACGATATACTCCATATTTTTTGGCACTGTATTCGTACCTAATGTGGTTTCCCAATCTATTTTTATATTGATATCAAAAGTTAGTAATCTACTTTGTATTAAGATTTAGATTTGCTTTTGATATTGAGGTATGAAAGATCTAAAATATATTCTGCCTATAGTTGATTTCCGAATTTGAAATCAATAAAAGATTGAATTTGAATTAGGTTATATTCAGAATATTATCTTATTTTGGAAGATTTGGTTTCTAATTTTTTGGATGAGATCCGAATTATTTTTTGCAACCTCTGGCTGATGAGCTGTTTTGTGTATTGGACAATCTTGTTTTGGCCGTAACTTTTGACTCGTTAATCCATTTTCGGTCCATGAGTACTTTTCGGAAACGGGAAGACGAGCTCTACACAAATCAAAGCAAAGCCATGAAAAATTCTCCCATATTATAATTCGAATGGTTTTACCAAGTATTCTGCCAAATTCGAATTTTAGTGCATTATTTTTCTATTCGTAGTTATATATGTATTAATCTATATTACGGATATGATCTGTATTAGTGAATATATAATACGAATTATTTTAGAATTCATTAAATATGTATTTTATTTTTCGGATGAGATCCGAATTAATTACATATTACTTGCGGATTTTAAATTTAGTTTTCAATCCGTGCATGCACAATTATTTTGCTCCGCCACAGGGACAGCTTGAAGTGGTGGTATAGCATGATCTGAATGTATGTTTTATATTATGTTGTTTTACGGCCTGCGTGCCGTTTCCCACTATCCCCTGTAATGGTTTTCAACCCCGTAGATTTTTAGTAGTACACTACACAGGTTGAAGATGTCAAGGAGATATGAAGATTTTGGGATCATGCTATATCACTGCACTAGTTTTAAATTATTTATTTAAATATTTGATTGCTGCATGTGTGTAATTATTAGTCCCGACTAATTATAAGTCTAAATTGCTTTCCCAATATGACCACCATTTAAACTATGCTAGTCGTGATATGTGTCTGCCAAAGCAGAGCATTTCACACTATCTAAGGAAGATGTTTTGAATGATCGTCATTCTCGGGTCTTAATATTGGTTTGGACTTACAAGTCCATCAAAATGGTTTTGGGCCTTGAAGCAAGGAGTGTTTGGATAATCAAATGATGTTGACCAAACAAACCAAGAGTCATATAGGATATGATTAACAAGAGTTGTTTACCTAAATAACTAATTTTTAAGTGATAAGCCAAAGCTTACTTAAATTTTAGTGAAATGTGGATCTTGGACCACTATATTTGGGACTTTCTATTTAATATAGTGGGAGTTATTTTTGAGCATTATTTAAAATTCTTTGCATTATTTGTTGTAGTAAATATGGCCGCCAACACAACTTTTTCACTGCGATCTATCCTTGAGAAGGAAAAACTTAATGGAACAAATTACATGGACTGGGATAGGAATCTGAGAATCGTTCTCAAACAAGAGCGTAAAGAATATGTTCTTGACCAACCAATTCGTGCTGAACCAGCGGCCAATGCTGCTAGAGCCATTAGAGATGCTTATGAAAGGCATGTCCGTGATGAAGTTGATGTCACTTGTCTGATGTTAACTATCATGGAAGCTAATCTTCAGAAACAGTTTTTGAATCGTCGTGCACCTGACATCTCTAATGAACTCAAGAACTTGTTTCAGAAACAAGCACGGATCGAAAGATTCGAAACGACCAAAGCTTTGTTTCACACAAGGCTTACTGATGGAAACCCGGTTGGACCTCACGTGCTCAAGATGATTGGGCTTAGGGATCACCTGGAAAGACTTGGATCTCCAATTAGTCAAGAGTTGGCTACTGATGTGATTCTCGCATCACTCACTCCGGCATATGACCAGTTCATCATGAACTATAATATGCATGGTCTTGAGAAGACCTTAACCGAATTGCATGGAATGCTCAACTCTGCTGAGCAAAACATCAAGAAGAATCGGAGTGACATTTTGATGGTCAAAAAGGGGAAGGGATTCAAGAAACATGGTAATGGCAAGGTTGGTGGAAACAAGAAATCCAAAACCCTGGTTAAGAACTTGGGTAAAAGCAAATCGGTTGCTGGCTCTTCTTCTAAAGAAGAGCAAAAATGTTTCCACTTGGCTTGGAAAGTGTTTCTGAATGAAAGACTTGGGTGATGCATCTTATGTGTTAGGGATCAAGATCTATAGAGATAGATCTAGAAAACTAATAGGACTAAGTCAAAGTAACTACATTGACAAGGTCCTGCATAGGTTCAATATGCAAGATTCCAAGAGAGGATTCTTGTCTATGTCACATGGCACATATCTCAGCAAGACTCAGTGTCCACAAACACAAGATGAGCGAGATCGGATGAATAGAGTCTCTTATGCTTCTGCTATAGGTTCTATCATGTATGCTATGTTATGTACTCGCCCTGATATAGCTTGCGCTCTAAGCATGACTAGTAGATACCAGTCAGATCCAGGTGATAGTCACTGGATAGCAGTCAAGAATATTCTAAAGTACTTGAGAAGAACTAAGGATGTATTCTTGGTCTATGGTGGTGAAGATCAGCTCATTGTAAAAGGTAACACAGTTGCTGGGTTCCAATCCGATAAGGATGATTTTAGATCGCAGTCAGGATTTCTGTTTTGCCTCAATGGCGGAGCAGTGAGCTGGAAGAGTTCTAAACAAGACACGGTGGCTGATTCTACAACAAAAGCTGAGTACATTGCTGCTTCAGAAGCAGCAAAAGAAGCGGTATGGATAAGAAAATTCATCATTGAGCTCGGTGTGGTTCCTAGCATTGTTGGACCAATGGACTTGTATTGTGATAACAATGGAGCCATTGCACAAGCCAAGGAACCTAGATCGCACCAGAAATCAAAGCATGTACTCAGACGCTATCATCTCATTCGAGAAATAGTCAATAGAGGTGACGTCAAGATATGCAAAGTACTGACAGATTCAAATGTGGCTGACCCGCTCACCAAGCCACTACCACAAGCAAAGCATGAACGTCATACTAGTGCATTAGGCATTCGTTTTGTTCACGATTGGTCCTAGTGCAAGTGGGAGACTGTTGGAAAAATGCCCTAGGACAATCATAGTTTATGATTTATCAATAAATATTTAATGCTCATTAATTAATAAAGTTGCAAACTCATTTTATGTTAATTATTATTGTGAGTTTTCTTTATTAATATTTAGTCCCTGAATATTCTGTTTAGTTGCTAATTAAGTATGTGACTTAATTGTGGAATGCTACACTTTAAAATAAACATAATATTCTAATTGTCTCTGGTCTACTATTATTAATTTGGGACATTAATAATTAATAGACCAGTATGTGGATTAACTGATGGTTATATTCCACTAGTCATGGGTATAGAGATATCAAGTTAATAACATAGATGCTTGTTAGGGAACAAGTTCATTGGACAGACCCAATTTGGGGACACTGCTAGGTTATATGTCATCAGTGTTGTCCTCAATAATGATGAGGTGCTATATTCTTATACTTGAGATAATCATGGTTACTAGCATGGGAATTAATATGTATTAACACCATTAAATGTTATCTTTAACTGGATAATTATAAAGGTGGTGATTGTACATATTATGAACCATGTAGTAGTATGTGAATTATCAAGATAGTTTTTGTCACTCTTGTACATCGAGAGAAAAATATCTATTGGGCCCCTTGACAAGTAAGATTAATTAGCATGGCCATGCTCAAATGAGGTGTCATTTGATCAAGATTAATCTTACTTGGTAATCAAGAAATATTAATTGAGAATAAAAAGGATACACGACCTAACCTTGTCTCAATTAAGATATCGTTTGACAAAAAAGAGAATTGTTAGCACAAATTAATCATTAAAAGGTTATGTCAGATTTAATTGACATTTATATATTTTGGATAGTCATAATGCCTTGCTAGAGACCGCTTATGATTTGTGAAGCTCGAATTAATTTCTAGCCCACTACCAATAATATATAAACCTACAGGGTCACACACCTAAGTGATTTGGATCATTAATGTTTGTTAATAACATTAAAATAGCTTGATTAGCCCAATTCGAAATAGGTTTTCGAATGGTATTGGGCTGGGGCCTCTTTAAGGGTTTTATTAGTCATAAAACCCCTTCTTTACTCCTCTTATAAATAGGGCCATATAGACCCACGAATTTTAAGAGTTAAAATTCACTTCTTAAACCTAGAATAGAGAGGAAGAAAGAAGAGAACGCTAGCACGTTCCCTGCGGCCGATCCAGTCACGTGCGTGTGGATACCGGTAGAGCTCGGGATCGTTTTCTCGGACTGTCTGACATCTCTGATTAAGATTGTTATGTAAGTCCCTCTTAAATTCTTGTAATTTCGTTTATAATAAGAACCTCAGATCCGTTTGTTTACTTTTGGGTAGTAAAATTTTTTGTTTATTCCGCTGCGTTTTTCTGCCCGAAACCCAACAAGACATACTCTATAAAAGGTAGACACTTTAGTGTTCTTCAAGATTCCTTTTGTAGTGGCATTTCTTATATACTCGATCTAAGGGATTAGTACAGTTCTAATTTTAGAGAGCATTCTGTAAATTCAATTTGGTGGTGGTCCTTGCTTTGAATCAGTAGTCTTAGGATTGTGAACGTTAACAGAATTGCAATACGTGCTAAAACAAAATAGCAACAAGTTTTTTAGAGCAATAAAATGAAAAATGAGTAAATACAGGAAAAGACTCACAAAAATAGAGGCCTCAAAATAGCAATAATTCAAGGAGCATAAATTTATTTTCAAGTTAAGGGATAAACCTTATTTTGTAGTACCATATGTCTCTATGACTCTATGCAGTCTTGCTGGGAATGAGGTTAGGCTGATGTCATTTGTGCCGAGTAAAGGGTCAGTTTGGTCCTCGAAGTTGCAAAAAAGGAGTCAAATAAGTCTTTATATAGAAGATTCTGTCCGTACGTGCCATTTGAGGTGGCTCCCGGTGATTTTTTTGATAAATTTTTTTTGAGCATCTTATTCATTAAATCTAGTTTACTCATACCAAATTTAAGCTAAAAATTCAATCGGGAAGACATTCAAATGAATTCTTGAAGATAACTGCGCTTATAACGGCACAGTTATCTTCAAGAAATCATTTGAATGTCTTCCCGATTGAATTTTTATCTGAAATTTGGTATGAGTGAACTAGACTTAATGAATAAGATGGTCAAAAAAATCATCAAAAAAATACACCGGAAGCCACCTCAAATGGCACGTCCGGACATAATCTTCTTTATAAAGACTTATTAGACCCCTTTTTTGCAACTTCGAGGACCAAACGGACTCTTATCCCCAATGTATAGACTATACCGTAATAGCAGCATCTATAGACTATAGACCGTAATAGCAGCATCTTTCATGTACATTTTATTTCATTAGAGTTTGATTTAATAAAATACTAGTATCACAACTCAATTCGGTAAAATTCCTAATAAATTGAGGGGAAAATTGCACGGATCGAATACATCATTCTCTAGCCATGAAACTCAATTTACATATATAAACATGTTTTTTTCATTTCCGGTCCCTCAACTATTGGGTCAGTGACATTTTTGGTATTTGACTTTCAATTTTTCCATATTTAGTCCTCAATTATTGTGCGATAGACACTTCAATGTTTTCCACATTTAGTCTCCTGAGTATTACTTCGTATAAAATTGACACTTTTAGTCCGTCCACTATGAATTTGACACAATAAATGGGGGACTAAAAATGTCATTATTATAATAGTTGAAGGATCAAAAGTGTCAAATTTATGAAAGTCGAAAGACTAAATGTGGAAAAAAACTCAAAGTCAAGTATCAAAAGTGTCAATGACATAATAACCGGAGGACTGAAAATGGAAAAATTCAAAATCGAGTATCAAAAGTGTCAATGACATAATAGTTGGAGGACTAAAAGTGACAAAAACTCTATAAACATATATATTGAAATTTTATTATTTATTAAAAATATGAAAATCGTTATAATAAATATTTTGTTCTATTAATAAATATGTCCTTATATGTAGCTTCATACTATCCGGCCATTTTTCAGCCCTTTTTGCCAAACAGGTCTACCTCATCCAGTTAGAACTTCAGATACAGCATTTCGAATTTCAGCTCCAGACAATAGTCTTTAATTCAGACAATAACTCTTAATTCAGACAATAGTCTCCAGCTACAGCTCGTTGCATGTAGGGGCGGAGCATTGAAATATCTTCGATTTGATATATTATGGTTCTCGTAACTCATTACGAGTAAAAAATTATGACTTCTGCAAAATCAGCACTATTTAAGTTTGTAATTAGTAAAATTGTGATGCATAATATTAATTATATTCACAAAATAGCGTGTAATTCACTCGTTACTTACGTGACATGACTTACGGACAGAGCAAATACAACATATCTTACTGCCACGAGTACCTACTCAATAAATGATTCTTTTCTAGTAAGAAATCTTTATACTAAACCGAGTAAGATCGAAGAGAACCATAGAGTACTCAACTCAACCCGTATAAAACATGTTTATAATATATGTGACATATACGAAGTATATTAACTACATATACTCTATTAGTTTCATTTAAACTATCATTAATCTAAGCTACATTCAATTCGGGTATTGTCTAAAAATAATCTACCGTTTTGATTTTATGTAAATTTGATTTCGACTCCGCTGAGTCATTTTTCTGGCTCCGCCCCTGGTTGCATGTGCCAAATATAGTCTAAAACTAATTCACAACAATATACGCCGGAGTACTAAATCATACTACATCCCGTCCCATTAACATTGGCACGAAAGAAGGTGACATGATTATAAAGAAAAGTGAGTTTATGTGGTAGATATTGAATTAAAAAAGTAAAAATAAAGTAAGAATGATTTAGAGTTACACAAAATTTACTAAATTTGGTATGAGACAATCTTAGTGAGAATTTCTTGTTCTCATTTAGTCATGGACCCGGGCCGGGCCAGTTCCGGTTCCGGGCCGGTCCAGTTCCGGGCCGGGCCCGACCGGGCTTTTTTTTTTTTGGGAAGGATGAACCGGGACCGGCCCGGGTAACCACCGGGTCCGGGCCGAGCCTCGTGTCTTTTTTTTTTTTTCCTTTTCCTGATTAACCCCCCACCCCCTCACCCCCAACCACCCCAAATGGCCCAAAATACACAACCCAACCCAACCCGAAAAGTTAAAAAAAATTGAAAAAAAAAAATTAAAAAGCCCGAAACCGGGCCCGAACCGGCCCGGCTGGTTCGGCTTTTGGGTGGCCCGAGCATGCACCGGGAACCCCCCGGGCCGGGCCTACCCGGGTACTGGCCGGGCCGCCAGGCCACCGGGCCGGGTCGGGCCACCCGGCCCAAGTCCAACACTATTGTCATTCCTGAAATATGAAAGTTTGCGTTTTTTAAACGATTTTACAGGACTTTTGGGTTATGTACTTATGTACAAAACCCAGGCAAATTAATTCAATAAAAAGTTCAAAAACGATTTTGGTTCCACTAAAGACTAAAATGGGAATGGACCAGATTGGTTTCAGGCTTTCAGCCCGATTATTTTGTTTGTTTTTAATGCGCATATATTTGGGCTGGTTTGAGACCAAACTTAAAACAAGTTGTTATCATGACTAGGGATGGACTCGGGTCGGGCCAACCGGCCCGGAACCGGACCAGCCCGCTACTGTGCGGGCCCGGACCGGCCCGGTCAACCGGTTCGTGCCCGGTTCGGGCCTTCCGGCCCGGTGGTATAGCGGTCCGGGCCCGGGTCTCCAGTTTAGTGAACCGGCCCGGCCGGGCCCGGTTCGGGCCGGAATTTAATTTAATTTTTTTTTTTGGAAATTTTTTTAAGTTTTGGGTTGGATTAGGTATTTTGGGCCATTTGAAGTGGTTTGGGGTGGAGAGGGAGGGGTAGGGGGTTAAATAAGAGAAGAAAAAAAAATTAAAAATCCGGGTGGCCCGGAACTGCCCCCTACCGGTTCGGGCTCGGGCCTCATTTTTCTGAACCGAGGCCCGGCCAGGCCCAGGCCCGAACCGGAACCAGTCCACCCCTAATCATGACTGGATTGTGCTCAAAATTCATGTTGCAGTTAGGACTTCAGTAATTTGCGACGCCAAACAGACCACTTGACTAGAACTGGTCCATGTCCGCCATTATAACTAAAGAACTCTGTAGGGAGTAGGGACTGAAGAGAAATCAAAGTTTTCATATTCTAAAAATCCGAAGTAAACATGCCCACCTCCATATTTAATTTCTTGCCTCACTCTCCATTTACTTGAACGCTTGATACTTTTCTTTTTTGATAAATACTCTCTTGTTCTGCAGTAATTGACAGTTGACACATTCCTTTTTGAAAAGTTTCTTATTATTTGAGTAATTTACATAATGAATCTACGTAAAATATCTAGAATGTCACCTATCGCAGGATAGAGAGTATAATATTACATCTATCAAATTTGGAGTAACAAAAATGCATTTACTTGCAGCGTCTGGCAGAACAAATTTTTTTATGGAAAGGCTATGTCAATGCAGCTGCATTACCAACGCCCGTTTTAGCCAGTCAACCAGCCAAACCGGATCAAACTACGGCCCATAAATGGCTTACAACTTTACAATCGATCAGCCATTTCCCCAACAGGATTGGTGCCACGAGTTGAACCAATCATCATCTTGGAATAAAATGCTGGTACACAATCTAACCAAGCAAGTAGAAATGATAATGCAATAAGCTTCTTGTTTGAAGTTTGATACAGAAAACGTTGTAAACCATTTCAAGAAGACTTACCTATTATTCATATAAAGAATATCCCAGAGAACATCCCTATCGCGTCATATTCCTCCACTTGTCCTTTAAATCAACCTGAATAAAAATACTCGATCTTACTACCAAGAAGCGTATCATAATAGCCACCAGCAACATCAAGATGCTCACCTCTGTCCTTTCTTCAAAAATGTCTCCATAAGCTTGTAGAATGAGTTTCCAATTTCCCCGTCCAAACCTTCAAGAAACATACAAAATGGCTTCCTTAATGTGGATCTTAGAGTTAACATCCTATTCAGTCTCTGGACTACAAACTATTACTTAAATTAGTCTTGCCTTTCTTTCAGACACAAGTTGGTCCTCAACTTTGCAATCTAGACTTAACTTGTTCTTCGTAAACTTCTTGTTCTAAAAAACAAGGGTATTTGTATGCGCTGATGACCAACTTTTGATTTAAATTACATGATTTTGACCAAATTGAGTCATAAAATTCGAGAATAGATTATAATATTCCTCTTATTTAGAACAAAATATGCATGAGGACTAAATCGGGTCAAAATTCATAACTGAAAACCAAACTGATACCAAACAAATGGTGACAGACCAATTTCAGTGAGTTTATGGTTGAACAAATAGATCAGGTATTTGCTGAAGGAAATAGCATTGTCTTCATAAGCTAAAAACCAATCACATACTTTTGAACACCTGTCCTCAATGTGTCTTCTTCTATTGAGCTCCACTTTTTTAATTTTCTCCTCTTTTTCAAATTTTTCATTTGATACTCCTGCAAAGGGGAAACATCCTTTTTTTCTACACTTGGTAACTTAGGTCTCTTTTCACATCTGGGTGATCCTTCATACGAGCCATTTACACTATCATCCCACTGCATAGAAAGAATTGGAAGTTCCCAAACATATCAGGAAGTATGCAGACAAACATCTAATCTACCATCCTAGCGTCTACACGCTAATATGACAATAATAGGAATTATGTTCCAGTTATGGGATATATGAGCCCTAAATGCGCAAAGGTGTAAGAGTACGGGGTAGGGGTTGCTTTTTATTGTTATAGAATGAAGAGAACAATGTGGCTATTAAAGTAAATAAATGACCAAACACTTTGGTCATACTAAATGATTAGTTTATATTTTAATTTTTAAATAAACTTTCATATTTAAGCATCATATTCTTAAAATTTATTAATAACTCTTCCCCTCCAAAATGTAGTACCACATTTGTTGCAGATCCATGCTAGAAGTTGATACATTTAAAAATTGACATGTGCGCACTAATCCATTACATATATAATGGAACTAGTTCAAAAGTGTATCCAATGGACTGTTTGTATGAGGATCTTATTGAACTGAATTTGCACCTTACATTACTTAGCCCTTGTTTGGTTGGAGGATTTGGAGGGGTTAAAGGGGAGAGGTATTACTTTCTAATAAGGCTTCAAAGAAAAAAATCTTGAACGATAAAACTAGTTTATCCTTTATGTCATTCTTAAATAGCATCTATCGTTTTCGAATTTATGGATGTTTTACTTGGACTGAAATTTGATGGTCTTGTCTGGTCTGAACTAGTCTGGTAAATGTTTGGTCTCTGTATTTTATAGCTATGGAAGTCTTGTCTGGTCCGTTTAAGTTTGGTCTGGTCTGTTTAAATCTAGTCTGGGGCTAAAAATAGTCCAAGTAAAAACATCCTAAGCCGCTATTGAGAATCAATCTACTTTCCTTCCACTACAATATTCTAACTTCTCGTGGATTTGTGCAACTTACTATTCATTTCGCATCTTATTTTAAAGCATTGTTACTATAATTCTTAAAACTATATTACAGATTAAAATTAATCAGCTGCGATCTTTCATCTTTATGAGTGTATTTTGTATCATTCAAATCCGTCCGGAAGCTTTGATATCAGGCAGAAACCTTAGTTGGACAAAAAAAACTGTCTGGAATTAAAATACATAAATAGAGATAAATTAGTAAAAAACAAATCAATCACCCCCTCACGTTCTTGATAAAATCCCCCAAATAGCATTTTGATGGTTGTAGATGCCAACTGGGCAAAGTGTTACACCCATGGATCTACTGAGATACATCTGCTGAAAACAAAGGAAAAAATCTGGGATGGCCAGCGTATAAGAAAATTGCCCTTATCACAGTGTGAGCAATATCTTACATGAACTAGTGAATTCAATTCTTTATATGAGTGCCCCATTTATGGATCTTTCTGTAACAATCATCAATTATCTTCTAAATTCAGTCGCAATTCACAATTGACAAACTTAGATTACATACCTTTTCTATTGTTTGCATGGATAGTTTAATAAATTGATTATTACACAATGAAGGTACAAGAATATTCACCTCAAATACATTGGCCGTACTGTTCCGCTCCATCAACCTTTGCTTGGACGGGTTAACCTGACGTGGGCTGTTCTGGTTACTGATATTTCTCTCACTTGTTTGAATAACACCGCCAAAGCAACTAACCACAGGAGTAGTGGTATTACGATTTTTTTGCGAAGGTTGATTATCAATATTTGCAGCAACGAGTAGAGCATTTGGGAGTGGATCCATGACAACAGCTTGTAAACCCAAGGAACTTTTCACAAGTTCTTCTTGTGCAATATTGACCTCAGGGGTATCTACTAAACTATACTGTCTGTTTGATGTCTCAGCTCTCAAACTATCAGTATCATCAACCTTAGCTCCTCTAGATGTCCCGTCCAGGGTAACTCTGCGCTTACACGCAAGATGTTTGTGCTCTGCCACTGATTTTCCTTTTTTCCGGTGACGGACCCAATAATTGAATATGGGGTGGGCTGGGAGTTCTAAAAAATCAGTATCTTCTTTCTTATACAAGTTGCTCGATATATTCAAAGTTGTGCTTGACCAGATTAAAAAACCACAAAACTTCATCAATAACAAAATCAGCATCAACACTGTGTATTGAAATTTATAGTTAAGAGGTTCCATTCTAAAACATCAACCTAACAGAAGTAACTCGTAACGTTATATGTTAGCTTCTTGCATTTTGTTTAGTCAATATGGGACAAGATCTATAATAATATTAACAATATCATCTTCGGTGTACAACATCAAATAAACTTTTAAGAGAATTGTCCCCAGCCTTGTTACAAAGTGTTTTCTACACATCTATGGTACGAACAGTTCCACACTTAGCTATGCTTGCCTCGGTATTTAGGGATATGGGCGTTTCAATCACAGAAACAGCCCAAAACAGGAATTCGAAGTTTCTGAGTTTCCGACACACTTCTGAACATATTTTTTTGGACGGACAGAGTAATAGTTTTATTTTTATCAAATGATTTGGGACCTAAGCATAGTAGTCACGGCGCACGGCGACCGGAATGGCGCAGGGGTAAATTCACACGGCGATGGCGATGGCGCTAAAATGGCGTTAAAATGGCGCACCAGTAAAACACAACATCAAAAAAATTTAAACATTACCTATACACAATATACGTGTATGACTTATACACCAATTAAAGAGTTAAATTTTTAAATTGTCAAAATAGCACCAAAAAATATTCCAAATTAAATTAAATAACTGATATGGTCCAACCTTCCAGTCAACTGGCACACAAAAAATGAGAGCATGTGAAAAACAAAGAGAAATAGAGAACTGCTTGTCTGCTTTTAACTTTACCAAAAAAAAGAGAACGGGTTTTAGAGAAAGGCTTTTAAGTAATTTTGCCAGACTTCAATCTCAAAAGGAGAACTAAAACCACGAAGCAAGCAGTCTGCGTGGATGACAAGCGATTAGAGTCGGCGACCAATTTCAGCAACAATCAACAGCCACGCGACCAGCTACAGCGACGGCGACCAGGTACAGCGACTGCGACGGCGACCAGGTACAGTGACTACGACGGCAACCAACTACAGCGACTGCGACCATCAAACCGAAGTCGCGACCCAGACGCGTGCGATAGCGCCATTATTTGGCGCAAAATGGCGAGAGCGAGGCGATAGCGCACATTTGGCAGCGCAACAGGTAACCCCTGCGCCATAGCCAAAATTTGTGGCGAAGACCCCCTGAATCGCCAAAGGCGAGAAATGGCGATCGCCATTTACGCCATTGACTACCTAAGGAAGAGAAAACAAAAAAATCATAATGAACGAGTATGAATTGCTCAACCCCAACACTCTAGACACTACAATTACATGAAAACATCAGCATTTACAAGCATAACAAATTTTAACTAATAGATAAAGTAACCAGGGTGCAATTGTATAGACAGCTTGTGTAATCAATAAAAGTTGTATAGTTTAATACAGTACTGTCATAATCAATTGAGGGGATTGGTGTTTGCCACCCCACATTTCCATCTTTATTTAAGTTCTCATCCCATTTTTGTACCATTAACGTTTGCACCCCATTTCTGAACCATCACTATTTGTCTATTTGCACCTCAAATTTGAGACATTGAACCACAAATTCGAGACTTTGCACGGCAAATTCAATCCTGATTGGAGATTCCTCATTATTTGCAGAATATTCTAGCTTGTGATGCAAATATTAATGTTTAAAAAATGCCATGCAAACTTAAATATAGACGAAAAAGTTGCAGACTTCAATTCCCCTAATCAATTCTATGCATCTAATCACCACTTCTTGTAGAGAAATGAGATAAAAATACCAAACTACCTGTGTCATTGTTTGGATGGGTAGGCATTTGGGCATAACTTGGCAAAGCTGAGACCTTCCCTGCAATTTGGCCCTGGTCTTCTTCATTCTGTGATAGAAGAGACTCCCTACTGTTATTCTCTCTCCCAAGAGTCTCAGCCATGTATTCCAGAAATGAAGGGCCCATTTTCTCCATTGCTTCCTTAACAAACACTTTCACAGCCCCAACAGCATCAAGCGCTTCACTCACTCTCATCACATTATCAAAATCAATGTCTTCCCAGGCAGTTGTCTCAATTAGTTCTCTCCATTCTAACAAATCCTCGGACAAAAGACCTGCGCTTTCCTCCTTTTCCATTCTACATATCCTGCGGCTCCATATTCTCTTCACGGCATCTAAATACTCAGCTTTAACACTCTCCTCACTGCCATTCTTCAAAACCCTCACAGTGCAATCCACTGCCACAGCACAATACGCTTCCCTCAAAGCTTCCGAAGCTTTGATTCCTTCCTGAAAATCTATCTCCTCGTATTTTTCAAGGAGACCGACTGTTTTCTCAGAAACGGAACCGTTTGAAATATTTGACTCGATTTCTCTTAGAAGGACTATTTTCGCTAGACGCCGATTGTAGTTCAGAGGAGCTGGGAGCACACGAATAAGAGCCGTCAGCGTTGCATCGTCGAGCGATTGCCGGAGGATGAATTCAAGAATCCACCCTGAGATGTCGTTGTCGATGTCCATGATTTGAGAGAGAAAAAGAAAATCCTAAAGTGAAACATGATTTGAGTAATACACAAATGGAAAATGGCAGTTGTACACAACTTCTACATGTCGGTCAGAGACAATTGGTACGGAGTTGCCTGTGAACACAGACAAGAGTTGTTTGTATACACAGATAAATTTTGTCTGTCTCCACAGACATTTACTTTTTTTGAAAAAGTACACTGAGAGCCGCCTGATACTAGGGCTGTGTCCGGAAAATCGAAAACCGGAAACCGAATCAAATTAAACCGAACCGCGACCAAATAAAACTGAACTGCTAAAAACCGAAGCCGAACGTAAAAAACCGAACCGAACCGTAATTGTTTGGTTAGGTTTTGGTTTTTATCCTTCAAAACCGAACCGGACCGAACAAACCGAACTATTTAAAATATGAAATTCTATTTGTTAATTTTTAAGCATTAATCCTACTATCATCAATAGTCTTTGATTTTCATATGCTACAGAAATAATGTTTGTGTTATGTTTAGTATAGTTTAGTTTGTAAATGCATTTACACATTCATTGCCCATAATAATGTAGCTATATTGATCGATTATGTCTTTTATGTATGTATGTTGCAATTTTTTGCACGATTATTGTTTTTACTGGTTATTAGTATTAATTAAATTTTATTTTTATGTAACTTAATTTTTTATATCGATAAAACAAATAAATATTCATCTCAGCTATATATCACATAGGACGTATGTATTCATGAACTTTTTTCAAACTAGTCACAAACAATGTAAAGTAAGAATGTATACACTTATACGTCTTCCGCATACTCATATAATTCAAGACATATTTATTTATTCTTATTTTTACTTCATTTATTCTAGTATGCTTGCATTTTTTTATGTAAGATGTTTGAGCCCTCCAACTATTATATCAATTTTAAATCAAATGACAAATTTTTTGTAAAAAACCGAAAGAACCAAAACCGAACCGAAACAAACCGAACCGATCAAACTGTGGTTAAAAGTTTTGGAGTGTAAAACCGAACCGAAACCGAACCGAACTTTTACTTTGGTTCCGTATTTGGTTTTAGGTCAAAACCGAACCGAAAGAACCGAACTCACCCCTACCTGACACTGACAAGTACTTTTTACAAAAAAGTAAATGTCCGTGGAGACAGACAACTCTTGTCTGTGGTCACAGGCAACTCCGTACCAATTGTCTGTGACCGACATTGTGTGTACAAATTGTGTACCCCTAGCATTTTCCATACACAAATATACTTTTTAATAGGTTGCAAAAAAAAAAGATACGGAGTACGGAGTAGGTCACAATAAATAAACTTCAAAGTTCTAAGTGAAAAATCATACTCCATTTTCCCTACATTTGCTTTTGGCACAATATTTTAGGATAGAATAGTAAGGGTAGTGAATAATTTAGAAAAAGTAAGAGAGTGTGTAAAAGTATAAAAGCGAAGATAAAAATTAGATAAAGAAAGGTAGTTGAGTATTTTATAAAGGATAAGCTTACCTGTTGGGATATTGGGCCGAAGCCCAATAATCCGGCCCAAAATAGCTAAGGGCCCAAACAAAGGGACAAGCCCAAAGGGAACGCAGTACGACGTAATGGGAACCCGAATGGGATCCTGTCCACCAAGGGAGATACCGTTCAATATATCCCGAACAGTGCAATTATCCACCTTGAAGCAAATAACGGAGCACAGCACTTGCCCATCGGCCCGTAGGATCCAATCCTGAACGGGAAGCCCGATCGAGGAGTTTACAAGTGGCAGGCAGCATTTAATGCTAAAGTATGGCGGTGGCTAGTGGAGGCATGAGTGCTCAAGTGGCAAAGGCAGCAACCAACCGGGTTCGGCCACGTCATCACCCCATCTACCCCTTTCAAGTATAAATAGATGCATTAACTACGTTGTAAAGGGTTAGCATTTTGATACTCAGGGCCTTAGATAGAATCACTATTGTAATTCTTGAAGATAACTACGCTTCCCGATTGAATTCATTTGAATGTCTTCCCGATTGAAGTTTTAGCTGAAATTTGGTATGAGTAAACTAGACTTAATGAATAAGATGCTCAAAAAAATTCATCAAAAAATTCCACCGGGAACCACCCCAAATGGCGACGGCCGGACAGAGCCTCCTAAATAAGGGCTTATTTGACCTTTTTTAATTAGTACATGGGCCTATTTGCACCTTTTCCCAAACTAGTAAAAGTCACTTCTCCAAATCATTAAGGAAAAGAGAGACATGTCTCATTTTTTCCGTTTTGGAAAACGATTTGGTAAACACGTTTTTCTTTTTTCCTTTTTCCAGTTTTCCAGCAATTTCTTTGGTAAACACATTTCCTGTTTTCTGTTTTCCAGTTTTCCAGTTTTCTGGAAAACTGGAAAATATCTCTGTTAGTAAACAGTCCCATACTAATCTATCTGTTTTGCAACCCTGTCCAAATATAGATCAGTAACCAACTATGTGTTCTCACATCACTACATGATTCACCTTATCCCTACTCTCATACCAAAGAACCTTCCTTACTCAAAATCCCAGAAGATCCAGTTGACAACATTTTTTTGAGAAGTCAACCACTGCACTAAGCTGGAAAATATACTTGTTGATGTCCATATTCTTCACAGAAAAATCCATACCTGGACAAACCAAGTATATGACCAAACACTTATCCTATGGTCATTATGCTTATCTGATATTGAGGTTAAAAGGTCCAGAAGAGATTCAATGATATAAAGGGTGAATTCAAGCAGAATAAACACGACTGAAATCTAATGGTTTCATTAATTATCAATTGATACTCATCAACCTTGGATGATATCAAGAGGTTCTTATGAATATCAAAAGATGGATGTAGAGTTTAAATGATATCACTTGGGGATACTACTACTCTGAAAAAGGAAAGGAAAGATCAACAACAAAGGTGATAAGGACATAGAGTGGAAAGAAGAAGTCAAAACTGGAGCACTACAAAAGGGAATTCTCAAAATAGAATTAACACAGTCAAATGAACTTTTGAAGATAACGGTGCAGTTAAACAGTGCAGTATATTTCCAAAAATCATTTGACTGCCTTCCCGGTTTTATTTTTAGCTGAAATTTGGTATGGATAAACTAGACTTAATGAAAAAATGCTCAAAAAATTTCATCAAAAAATTCCACCGGGAACCTCCCCAAATGAGGACGGCTGGACATAGCCTCCTATATAAGGGGTGATTTTCACTTTTTTAGTTAGTTCGAGGGCTTATTTGCCCCTTTTCCCTTCTTACAATAATTCTAATATACTTACTGTAGAAATTACATATAATTTTTATCATCGGTCTCTGCGCAGAGATGTCAAAGAACACCTCCATAGACGGGGAGAGCATATAAATTGCAGTTGTATATGTTACAAATTTTCCATTCGACTGTTACAATTTTTTAATCAAAATCAATATTGTGATATATTGTTACATCAAGAAACTATATAAGATTGTACTACTTTTCCATTTGACTGTTACAAACATTTGGAAACATCTTTTCCACATGTTTCCCGTCACTTATCAAATTTTTAAAACGGGTGTGCCCCAAAATATCTTGTACACATTGGAACATTTTGGAAAAGATGTTTCCAAATGTTTGTAACAGTCGAATGGAAAAGTAGTACACATTGTTACAAATTTCACAATGTTTCAATAGTGTTCTAGTCAAAATCAATAGGAAAATTTGATCAGAATAATCCCAACTATTCCATGTCCGCTTGAAATAAACCCAAGTATTGATTATTTCAAAATAATCCTTCTTAATAAAAAAACATCTCAAAATACTCCCAATCCTTTGTAACCGATTGTACAGGTTAATGTATCTTTTAATTCTATCAAACTAAAGCACAAGCTCATGTTTACGTGAAGTATTACTGGTCATTAAGATACGCAGAAGAAAAAGTGTTGAGCGGGAAGGATGTTCAGGAAATCGATCCAAAAGCAAAAAATTTGCTATTGATTCAGAGAAGAAGCGACACGTCCAGGTAAAATTAAATATTGACGCCAAAGCAACCTGATTGTGAAAGTGTATAGATTCATTCCAGATGTGGTTTTTCTATATATTGACAAAGTGGCAGATTCATCTATTTGTTGGCAGTATATTTACTTTGACAAACAATGCTTTGCCACATCCTGGAATGAATCTATTCAATACTTTGACAATCTGCCCACTAACGATTCTTTTCATTGAAACCTAATTCCTTCATCCTATTATTATGACTTAACATGTACTGGGTATATCTTGTTTTTAACAAAGAGTGCTTATCTTTGCCTTTAAAATTAAAATCTACTCATTTTAGGTTATTATTTTTCAAGTCATATTGTTTTGTGTAAATTGTTAATAATATTCTATTGTACTTTGTACACAAATAATGTTATATCCTAATCCCTGTTTTTACTTTTTTTCATCATAAAACTAGGTTTTGAGTATAACATATGGGTGATTGGACTTCTGTTACTCTGAAGTATTGGTATGGAGGTGAATTTAAGAAGAATAAAAATGGAATTGTGCAGTATACTGGTGGTGAATATAGGAATTTTGCTATTGATGCAGATGAGCTTTGTTGGTGGTGGTTAGAAGAGTTTGCTAAGAGTTGTGTGAATTTCTCTGATGTAGATGAGATATATTATCTCATTCCAGGTATGGGATTTCAGGAAGGTCTACGGAGGGTTAAGGTGGATAGTGAGATTAGGGAAATGTACAATTTAGTGTTGAAAAGTAGGACTGTTGACTGCTATGTCATACATCCAACTGAAAGAAATGTTGGGCAGAATGAAAGATGGGTATTAAGTGAAAGTGGGGGAGCATTGAATCCAACCAACAACTCTTTTTGCACAAATAGTCCATCTCTGGAGAAAACCAATTCCATATGTACTAATATTGTCAAAAAGCTTACTCCGAGAAGATCTAAGCTGGGTGGATATGAAAGCGAAATTGAACCGGGTGATCCTCAAACTAATGTCACAGAAGAAGGTGATCTTCAAGAACATACATTCATTATGAATGATAATGAGGAACAAGAGGTTCATGAGTGGGAGACTCTGTAGATGGGTGTTACAAAAGAGATGCATACTTGAGGATGTATTCATGTGGGATAAGTCCTTTGACTGGGGAAAGACATTGGCCTCAAGTGGATAGACCTTTAGAGCCCCCTCCTATCAAAATTGGTCCTGGCAGACCTAGAAAGAATCGAATAAAGGCCCCTCATGAAAACCCAAAGAAAAAGGGAAAGTTAACCAAACATGGGATTCAAATGTGTTGTATTATATGTAAATCCAACGAACATAATAAGAGAAAGTGTCTTGATAAAGATAAAGTTATTGAGCCCCCATTAAAGAGATGCAGAGGAAGGCCAAGAAAGAGAGTGCAAACTGATAGTACAGAACCGAGTATTACAACAGATCACCATGAGGTAATTGCACAACCCTCTAAAATTGGAAGAGGAGGAAGGGTAATTAAGGGTGGGGTACGAAGAGAGGGAGGCAGTACGCGTGGTAGAGGCAATATAATGAAGGTACTCCAATCAACACTAAGCAATTTTGGCTTTATTTATATTTATTGAAATTGATGTACTTTTTTTTATTTTGCAGGCTCCTGGACAGCATGAAGGATCAAAGATCATATCAGAAGCAACAATTTCTCTTGACCTTTCTTCACCCGGCGCTTGAGATATATAAATTAGATCATCATGTGTATTTTGTAGTAGTTTATCGGTTGATATGTAGCACAACCTAGAAGTGTACACTATTATTTTTTGGTGTAGCTTTTGCTCAATGTTAGATGTTACTAGCTTGGTAGATGAAGCATTTTGGTGTGCATTATCGTAATTCAAATTCACAAAAAATGCTTAAAGTTTGCCTCTGAATGAGAAAGCATATTATGATTAGTTGATTACTATTGAATAGATTCATTTCAGATGTGGCTTTTGTATGTATTGTTGGCAGTGGAGTTGTGGCTTTTGTATATTTGTTGGCAGTGTGTTTTGTGCTTTGGCTGGAGCGTTGTTGAAGTTATTTTTTTAAGGTTTCATATGCATTTTTACAACCGATTGAGCTATAACCTGCAATTGAACTAGTTCATTGAAGGTAATATAACCTGCCATTAAATCCACAAGTTAGATTATCGTGTTGGGAGCAGTTGGCAATCCCTGCATGTTTAGCAACTTAATTTAACGGGCCCTCACCACATCCATTTCAAGTATGACTGCCAGATCAAGCCATATTTGGTGAATCTTTATGATGGGGTTAATATGATTGCCATTTCAGTTTACTACCAACTATTTCTTCTTCTTCCTCCCACCCCCCAACAGCTTTTGGTTTCTTGTTTGCCACTCCTTTTTCAGCATTCCAGGTTGTTTCCTTTCTTTTGGCTGGAACTGATATGCTAGCAGCTGGTTTGAAGAATGACTCTAACCGCCCCTGAGATGACTTATTCTTGGCTTCCTTTATCTTTTCTATTGCCTTTGTAACTCTGTCAATGTTGAATCCTCTATGTTAAATCTTTATAAAATGCACAGGTCAATGAACTGGTCCATTGTAAGTTCTAATTCCTCTATGACCTTTTAAGAACTTGTATATAAACCTGATAAGCCTTGCATAGTGCAGCACACTGGGCCTCAGCTTCATCTTTAAATACAGAAAATATTACATTCAGCCTACTTATCTTCAAATACAGAAAATAATAACCTGTAAATAGTGTTAATAATTCCATTTTCTAATGCAAGTTGGGACAAATACATTGAGTCAACTGCTCTTTAATATTGTGATCATGAAAGTGCACCACAAAATTAACATTACATGCAAAAAAGTCAAAGAAACTAGTAATGTCTAAAATAAACTTCTAAATAGTTCATCTCACTTCCCCCACAATATTACTACAAAAAAGATCCAAGAAACTAGTAAAGTCATGAGTGCAACTCTTTCCCCTTTTGCATGCTTAGAAACTTTAATCTTCAGTGCAATGTCAGACTCAACAAGCTTCTTTTTTTTGTTGTCTCAACTTGATTATTTTTTCTTCTAAAGCCTTTTTCTCTGCCATCAAGTGTTCAAAGAACATGTCTTTCGGTTTTCCTTTGCCATCTTCTGAAGCCCAATGGTTGTCATCAACCCACTGAAAAAATTTACAATCTGCAGACTTTCACCCAAAAACAAACATATGAATAGTTAGTTTTTAAAATACTCTAAAAAAATTACACTAACTTTTTAATTTACTCAATGTTATCCTGGAACTTTAAAGCTAAAGCATAACTTAAACCTTAAAACTGAAGCATATTCACACTCATTTACTAGGTTTTTCAGTAACGTAGACTATTGTAGTGAGATGTTTTTATTCTTTTCCTTGTTACTAATTTTTCAGAAGCTTTGATTGTATAAGTAAAATAAAATCAATAAAATTGTGAATTTCAGGCTTTACTTACAGGCCATAGTGCGCAACCATAAAATCTCCTTCCGAAATTGGTCCCTTTCTTAACAGTTCTAAGTTTGATATCCATTTTGTGGTAGCACTGAACCGTCTGAACTGAGCTTTTGCTGATATCAGCTCGTTTGTTCCAGGGTGACGAGGCAGATCCTTCCTTCTTCGAGGACGACGAGCCAGCTTCCTTCTTCGTGCTAAGTATTTCCATTCTTTTACTGTCTTGCTCCTCTGCGATGAGTTTTCAAAAATAGAAGTGAACTGGTTTTCATGGATTACCGATTGATACCGGTGGTTATCAATCAGTGTGTATTTGAGGATTTTCATTCAATAGTTAGGATTATTTTGGGAAAGTGGATAGTTCGGATTATTTCAAGCGGACATGGAATAGTTGGGATTATTCTGATCAAATTTTCCAAATCAATATGACTAGAACTATCAGATTCTACCCTAACACTTGATTCACTTCTGTATATTGTGTATAACCTAATAATACACTGATCCATTAAATTTTAAAGAAAAATATAATGTTACAAATTAAATAGGGGAAATGGAAACTAATAATCCAACCTTATAGCGGTCTTCTTACAATAATCCAACCTTTTGGTTATTCATGAATAATCCAACCTTTGCATCTCATCTTCATTCACTGGTCCCTGATCGGTTGATGACCTGCTATTCCAAGCTATTTTCTTATCTTTGCAAATCATTATACCATAAATCTCATCTTTCACAAAGATAATATTTTGCAAAGATAAGAAAATAACTTGGAATAGTAGGTCATTAACCGACCAGGGACCAATGAATGAAGATGAGGTGCAAAGGTTGGATTATTCATGAATAATCAAAAGGTGGGATTATTGAAAGAAGACTGCTAAAAGGTTGGATTATTAGTTTACATTTTCCCAATTAAATACAGGAAAACTTGTTTTAAAATGATATTTGACTAATATTTAACTTACAATCAAATCGATTCGATATTCATATATGATCCGTTAATTGTTCGTATTGTTTAACAAATACGAATACAAATAAAAAATATTATTCTTTTCAAATTCGAATTCGGATTTGTGTTCGAAAAAATTAACCAAATACGAATACAAAAGCACACTATTGGACTTGATTCGATTCTCTTACAACCTTATCCGATCCAATCCGTCTTTCTATCCACCCATCATCCATTTTTCATCCACCCATCATCCATTTTTCATCCATACATTTTTTATTTTCGTCCATAAAAACTCACCTAAAACCATTTTTTGAGAAAGGCAAATCCATTTCCATTTTTTAATAAAACAGATTATTTGTTAATTAAGATTACCAATTAACACCTTCAAATTACAAAATGTTAGTAGTAAAGTTGAAGATAATTGTTAAATTACAAAAATCTAAGTAAAGCTCAACTCACCATCACACGATTGAGAAGCTGAATTAGTATGTTACTAACGTACATACTTAGTAACGCAACCCTACAACTATGTACACATGTATTAGAAGTCTATCAATGGAAGAATTCATTTACATGAGTAGAAGTCTAAGTCTTGGTAGGATATAAATGTTGGAAAAAAGTGTGAAAAATTGCATTAAATGGCTATTTTGGGGCAATTTTTGAGTGGGGTCCACTTCCGATTTGGGTCGGGTCAAAGTGGTTTCGGATTGTCCTTGTTAAGGGCTACAATTCGATATATGGTACGCTCAAAACGGATAACGGGTGAATGAGAAATCGCTTTTCGAAGTTTACCCGTTAGAATGGAAAAACTGGGAAAAAGGATGGGTTTCTAGTGTTAATTTCCCACACCGGAAAACCCAAGGGATTTGCAACCCTTTATAAAGGGACTCCCCCCTTATGGAGTTAAGATTCTTAAGGGTAAAGACTCTCTCCACGCGCGCAGGGGGGGGGGGGGGGGGGGTGCAAATCAAATCCCGAATTCGGAGAAGAAAAACCGCGACTTGCGTGCGCGGGCGACCTGCGGACACGAATGTCGTCCAAAAATCCATCTCTCAAGAGATACGGGTAATTTTTGTTTTCTTCCCGAAACGTATATTTTTTCCCAGTTAGCAGAATTGCTCCGGGCAGAAGGCCACGACCAGAGGTGCTCCGGTTCTGATGACCGCGCATCAGAACTGCTCCAGTTCTGATGGCCTTCGGGCAGAACTACGTAGGGGTCTTCTGATGGCTTCTGAACCGTTACAGCAATAAATGCCCAACGTTTATATCTTTTAATGCAGCGTTAAATGGACAGTTCATGGACGATTCAATGCCCAACGGACTGGTCATTGATGTCCAACGTTCAGGTCCATTAACTCACTATTTTCACACAACAAATCCTCCTATATAATGGCTGGCAGGTGATTTACAACAATACACAAGTTTATACACATCCTTCACGTATTTTAGAGCTAAAAACACCTCCAGTCCTTCTGAAAATTTCTGAGTGTTCATACTTTGTTCTCGTTCGTTGGAACTCTTGTTTGTGTGCTCAAACATTAGTTCGTTGTCATCGTATCCTGGGAAACTATTGTTGCAACGCTCCTAGCACCGTGGGAGGCAACAAATACGTTTTAAGGACATCGTGCGTAGCACGAGCTTTGACAAATTTCTGCTCCATCTCCTTTCTTGTTTTCTTTGTCATTTTAATTAACTTATTTTAATTAATTTTTCTTTATTTTCCGAAACACACCCAACAATCTTAAAACGTATTTGTTTGCTTAAGCTTGTACCATACGGGTACAATCTTAAAACGTATTTTGTTGCTAAGTTTGTATCATACGGATACATTCTTCAACTGTAATTTGTCACTTCTGTGAACGAACTTAAATCTTTTTTGTGTTTTCGGAAAAAACGTTAAGAAAACGAAAATGACTTCTCAAGAAAACGAGATTGGTGTTGGGCAGAATGTTCTGAACGACAATCACTCTGAAAGCGGAGCACCGGTGAACAACAGTTCACAACGCGGTGCATCTGCTTTGGCCAACCAAAGGGCTATCCCTATGGTGACCGTGCCAAGCAACTCTGTGGAGAAACCCGAGAAATTCAATGGGTTAAACTTCAAGAGGTGGCAGCAAAAGATGCTATTTTATCTCACTACTCTCGGTCTTGCACGTTTCTTGACCGAGGACGCGCCGGTTGTAACCGGGAGTGAGGTAGATGTGCAATCTCTCAACGCGGTTGAGGCTTGGAAGCATTCTGACTTCCTTTGCCGAAACTATGTGTTGAACGGGCTGCATGATGCTTTGTACGACGTATATAGCAAATTAGCTACGGCTAAGGAGCTATGGAATGCTTTGGACCACAAATATAAAAGCGAGGATGCCGGCGCAAAGAAATTTGTTGTTGGTCGATTCCTTGATTTTAAAATGGTGGATTCGAAGACGGTCTTGAGTCAAGTTGAGGAGATGCAAATGATCTTCAACGAAATTCGAGATGAAGGAATGACGGTTAGCGAGTCTTTCCAAGTGGCGTCAATTATACATTTGTTGCCGCCGGCTTGGAAGGATTTCAAAAACTACCTTAAGCATAAGCGAAAGGAAATGAACTTGGAACAATTGATCCTCCGTCTGCGGATTGAAGAGGATAACCGGAAGAACGATGGGAAACTCCCAATTGTTCATGGCGCCAAGGCCAACGTGGTGGAGCATGCAAAAAGCTCCAAAAATAAAAATAATGGGAAGAGCAAGCTCGGTCCCAAGGGAGGCGTTTCCAAGACAAAGTTCAATGGAAAATGCTTCAATTGCAATAAAAATGGACACAAGTCCTCGGATTGCAAGGCACCAAAGAGGAAGAAAGATTCTCACGTCAACTTGGTGCAAGGTGGGCAAAAGGATGAAGACATCATCCTAGCGGCCGTGGTGACGGAAGTCAACCTCGTTGGATCCAATTCCAAGGAGTGGTTCGTGGACACCGGTGCAACCCGGCACATTTGCTCAAACCGGGAGTTATTCACTACTTTTGAGCCATCAAATGGTGAGAAAGTGTGGATGGGAAACTCGGCTCATTCCGCGGTTGAAGGCGTGGGCAAGGTGGTCCTGAAGATGACTTCGGGCAAGGAGCTGACTCTTAACCAAGTGTTGTTCGTTCCGGAGATACGCAAAAACCTGATTTCCGGTTCGTTGTTGAACAAGCATGGCTTTCGTATGGTTTTTGAGTCGGACAAATTAGTTTTGTCCAAGTCGGGAATGTATGTGGGCAAAGGGTATGCATGTGATGGGCTGTTTAAGCTCAATGTAATGACTATTATTAATAATAATAATAAAATCCCTTCTGCTTACTTGCTTGAGTCTTCCAATGTGTGGCATGGTAGACTAGGACATGTTAATTTTAATTCTATACGTAGATTAATTAACATGGAACACATTCCTAAATTCACAATTGATGTGAAGCACAAATGTGATATTTGTGTTGAGGCAAAACTAACGAAAACGTCTTTCAAATCGGTTGAAAGAAAAACGGAACCACTAGAATTAATTCATAGTGACGTTTGTGATTTTAAATCAATACAAACACGTGGTGGTAATAAATATTTTATTACCTTTATCGATGATAGCACTCGCTATAGCTATGTTTATTTGTTGAAAAATAAACATGAAGCAATCGATAAATTCATTCTTTATAAGAATGAAGTGGAAAACCAACTTAATCGACGGATTAAAACGGTTAGAAGTGATCGAGGTGGTGAGTATGAAGCACCAATTGGTGACTTTTGCGCTAGTGTGGGTATAGTACATGAACGTACCGCACCCTATTCACCTCAATCAAACGGTGTTGCCGAACGAAAGAATCGCACATTGAAAGATATGATGAATGCGATGCTAGTAAGTTCGGGCCTGCCACAAAATATGTGGGGCGAAGCGATCTTAACAAGCAATTACCTTTTAAATAAGGTTCCCCGGAAAAAATATGATAAAACTCCGTACGAGTTGTGGAAAGGCAGACGGCCTTCCTATCAATATTTGAAAGTGTGGGGGTGTCTTGCTAAGGTGCTTGTACCGACACCTAAGAAAATAAAAATAGGTCCAAAAACGGTGGATTGTATTTTTATTGGATATGCACAAAATAGTAGTGCTTATCGGTTTTTAGTGTACGATTCGAATAATCCGGATGTACATAAAAACACAATAATCGAGTCAAGGAATGCATCATTCTTTGAAGACGTATTTCCATGCAAGTCCAACGATGGACCTAGCACGTCAAAACGAACATTTGACGTAGCTATGGAAAATACTAGCGAGGGATCCGGTGAAGAATCCGAACCCCGACGTAGCAAACGTGCTAGAGTTGAAAAATCCTTCGGACCGGATTTTCTCACGTACTTGGTAGAATTCGATTCGAATATTCTAACTTGTATGGTAGAAAATGAACCGGATTTTCTAACATGTTTGGTAGAAAATGAGCCACGGACTTATACGGAAGCCGTAACGTCTACCGAAGGACCTATGTGGAAAGAAGACATCAAAAGTGAGGTGGATTCTATCCTAAAAAATCACACATGGGAATTGGTTGATCTTCCTCCGGGATGTAAACCTTTGGGATCCAAGTGGATTTTTAAACGTAAAATGAAACCTGACGGTTCCATTGATAAGTATAAGGCCAGACTTGTAATCAAGGGATACAAGCAACGTGAGGGCCATGATTACTTTGACACTTATTCTCCTGTGACGAGAATAAATTCCATTAGGATGATACTAGCAATTGCCGCTTTGCGGAATTTGGAAGTTCATCAAATGGACGTAAAAACCGCTTTTCTAAATGGCGATATAGACGAAGAAATCTATATGGAACAACCCGAGGGTTTTCGTGTTCCAGGCCAAGAAAAGAAGGTTTGTAAATTAATTAAATCATTGTACGGATTGAAACAAGCCCCTAAACAGTGGCACGAAAAGTTCGATCATGCAATGTTAATTAATGGGTTTAAAATAAACGAAAGTGACAAATGCGTCTATGTGAAAAGCACGGTAGACGGCTATGTCATTTTATGTTTATACGTGGATGATATACTCATCGTGGGTAGCAATAATCTAATGATTAATTCTACCAAAAACATGTTAAATTCTAAATTTGACATGAAGGATATGGGGCTGGCCGATTTAATCCTTGGGATTAAAATAATTCGAGGACCTGACGGTCTGACGCTAAGCCAATCCCATTACGTTGATAAAATCCTTAATAAATTTAATAAGGATGATTATCAAGAGGCAAGGACGCCATTAGATAAAAACGTACATCTGACCAAAAATCGTGGAGAGTGTATTTCTCAAGTAGAATACGCTAGGATTATTGGCAGTTTAATGTATCTAATGAGTTGTACCAGGCCTGATATTGCCTTTGTGGTTAGTAAGCTTAGTAGATACACTAGCAACCCCGGTGATGAACACTGGAAGGCAATAGTAAGGGTTTTGAGGTATTTACGAAAAACCCAAAACCTTGGACTGCACTACGGAAGATATCCAGCTGTACTTGAAGGGTATAGCGACGCTAGTTGGATATCTGACATTAAGGACTCAAAGTCCACGAGTGGATATGTTTTCACTTTGGGAGGTGCAGCCGTGTCGTGGAAATCCTCAAAACAAACGTTGATAGCTAGATCCACGATGGAATCTGAGCTAATAGCCTTGGATAAGTGCACTGAAGAGGCTGAATGGCTACGCCATTTTCTCGAGGATATTCCAAGTTGGGAGAAGCCTGTCCCTCCAATATGCATACATTGCGATTGTCAAGCGGCAATTGGAAGGGCACAGAGCAATCTCTATAATGGTAAGTCTAGACACGTTCGTCGTAGACATAACACCATTAAACAACTTCTCACAACGGGTGTTATCACTGTTGACTACGTGAAGTCAAAGGATAACATAGCGGATCCGCTAACCAAGGCATTGGATAGAGAATTGTTGGAGAAGTTGTCACGAGGAATGGGATTAAAGCCCGTGAATTGAAAAGTTCTATAGTGGATACCCAACCTAGTTGGTCCTAGGTTCAAATGGGACAACTAAATTATAGAGCGAAGGATGGTCACTGTGGGGGTCCCGGACTCCTACCCACTCCTCGTTGAAACAGTGACTCCCGCACGAGGTTAGCAAAAACGTTTGCTTTAATGATTCTAAAATGTTGATCTACTCGATAACATTGGAAGAGTATGCGGGATACTCGTGAAAGAATCACCTATGTGAGAGAGAAGAGGGCCGCTTCAAAGGAGAACTGTAAAGGCTCAGTTCTTTAGAAACTCTTGCAGAACCAGGACGGTGACCCATGGCCAAAACGGGCACACCCATGAGAACGGAACAAAGTTGGAAGGTTCTTGTGTAAAGATAAGTCAATGTTTACACGACGGCAGTATAGTTCAAAGACATCGAGTCTACTAGACAGCCAGTAAATAAACGTGTCTTTACGGCGGAAGGTTCAAAGGATTAAACCTACCTCTCCGTATACAAGGATCATCCGGTGAACACAACGTGTCCTCCTATCTTCGTGTCTTTTTAAGTCTCGAAAATCAATTTTCATTCATGTGGGGGATTGTTGGAAAAAAGTGTGAAAAATTGCATTAAATGGCTATTTTGGGGCAATTTTTTGAGTGGGGTCCACTTCCGATTTGGGTCGGGTCAAAGTGGTTTCGGATTGTCCTTGTTAAGGGCTACAATTCGATATATGGTACGCTCAAAACGGATAACGGGTGAATGAGAAATCGCTTTTCGAAGTTTACCCGTTAGAATGGAAAAACTGGGAAAAAGGATGGGTTTCTAGTGTTAATTTCCCACACCGGAAAACCCAAGGGATTTGCAACCCTTTATAAAGGGACTCCCCCCTTATGGAGTTAAGATTCTTAAGGGTAAAGGCTCTCTCCACGCGCGCAGGGGGGGTGCAAATCAAATCCCGAATTCGGAGAAGAAAAACCGCGACTTGCGTGCGCGGGCGACCTGCGGACACGAATGTCGTCCAAAAATCCATCTCTCAAGAGATACGGGTAATTTTTGTTTTCTTCCCGAAACGTATATTTTTTCCCAGTTAGCAGAATTGCTCCGGGCAGAAGGCCACGACCAGAGGTGCTCCGGTTCTGATGACCGCGCATCAGAACTGCTCCAGTTCTGATGGCCTTCGGGCAGAGATGCTCCGGTTCTGATGATCGTGCATCAGAACTGCTCCAGTTCTGATGGCCTTCGGGCAGAACTACGTAGGGGTCTTCTGATGGCTTCTGAACCGTTACAGCAATAAATGCCCAACGTTTATATCTTTTAATGCAGCGTTAAATGGACAGTTCATGGACGATTCAATGCCCAACGGACTGGTCATTGATGTCCAACGTTCAGGTCCATTAACTCACTATTTTCACACAACAAATCCTCCTATATAATGGCTGGCAGGTGATTTACAACAATACACAAGTTTATACACATCCTTCACGTATTTTAGAGCTAAAAACACCTCCAGTCCTTCTGAAAATTTCTGAGTGTTCATACTTTGTTCTCGTTCGTTGGAACTCTTGTTTGTGTGCTCAAACATTAGTTCGTTGTCATCGTATCCTGGGAAACTATTGTTGCAACGCTCCTAGCACCGTGGGAGGCAACAAATACGTTTTAAGGACATCGTGCGTAGCACGAGCTTTGACAAATTTCTGCTCCATCTCCTTTCTTGTTTTCTTTGTCATTTTAATTAACTTATTTTAATTAATTTTTCTTTATTTTCCGAAACACACCCAACAATAAATTGTGATAGGTTTCATTGAGCATTATAAAGTTGTTGCTTTTGATCTCAAATATAAATCTGTTGAACCAAAACAACGTTCAATAATCTATCAAAACCATGACAACAATCTATCAACAGTGCAATAATCTATCAAAATCATGACAACAAGGAAGGGACACCATGAACGTGAGAACTCAAAGTTCCAAAAAGGGAGCCTCTGATCTATCAGATGAGATCAACACAACTTCCCAGAGAACAAGAATAGTACAAGAAATTGTCGCCCTATCAAGATATTGAACTTACCCACTACTTAGGCGGTGTTTGGATCTGATTCTCAAAACTGATTCTGCTCCCTGAGGGAGCAGAATCAGAAGCTGGAGTGTTTGGGTGAAATTCCAGAAGCGCTTGTGGTGCTCTAATTTACTCCCAGAATCAGTTTTTTTAGAAGCTGAGGGGTACCAGCTTCTGAAAACTGATTCTGATTCTACTTCTGCTTTTAAGAAAGAAGCAGAAGCAGAATCAGTTCCAAACACCCCCTTAATATGCACATACACACACATAAATATAGCAAGTAAATTTCATATTCTACAAATCTACTAGGCAAATCTATATCTACAATGTGTTCCGTCCAGTGCACTTTGTTTTGAGTCAGTGGGAGAGATTTGAACCTCCTGAATCTTGTTGTCCATACCCTTCCTTTCTTGGCCGGTAGTATCCCAAATCTCAAACATAATTGTTGTTGAATCCTGCTTGTTTGACACCGAAAACAAGCCCAATAGTGACCTAAAAACCAATCAACATAAGTTTGTTTATAAATTTTCAAGTTTGCTTCCTTTTCATCTAAACAAACAAGCCCTTAAAGGTAACTCCCAAATAGAGCCAAAGAACACAACCTAATAATGTCAGGGTCCAACCCCTTAGGTTCTATTTATTGATTTCTGCCAGAGCTTCTCTCATGTGTTTCATGGTATGTGAAAATTATAGAGAATACAACTTTGCTAGTTTTAAGTGATTTATATATTATGAATAGACTTAAATTAATTGTAAGTTTAAAATATTTTTGACTAAGCGTCGAATGATTAAGATTCTGAGCACTCCTTTAATTATATAAATCCAGAAGATTGTAAGATTTGAATTTTTCAGTTTTATACTTATAGTGAACATTGTTTGCAGTTCAAAAGAAAGCAATAACATAGTTCCTTGTGCAATTCAAGAGGAAGAAGAACATGTTTCTCCTCCAAAATACTACATTGAGAAAGCTCTCAATCTGGGATCGCACAATGAGGTGGAAAGGAGACTATGAAATAGGCTAATATTATTAAATCAGCAATCAAAGATTTGAAAGTCGTGGACAATTTAACAAAGGTCGTGTTTAACAATGTAACACTAAGCAAACCAAAAACCCTGCAACAGATAATTGAAACAAAAAAGGTTGTAGCATAACTAGGTTCTTCAATTGATAGTTATTGAAAAAGAAAATGTCTCATGAGGAGCTTCAAATAAAGAAAGTTTTGAAAAGATATGAATACACTGGTGACTCAAAGAACTTATGACTTATCAGCCAATGGATAGAAGTATCAAGGCCGAACTACTGGAATACAAATACCAGATGTAATTACAGTAATTGATCTTTTTTGTATATTTGTATGCATATGACTATAGTCATTATACTAATAATGCTAACACATTTACATTTTTATATTTTAGTGAATGTTTGTATCTTGTAGACCTCCAAACAATATGATTCTCGATGAAGTTGAGGTTGCTATCATTTGCTACATTTTTCAAATTACAACCAAGATAGAACCAGAATTTGGGTATGAATACTTAAAAATTCATTTTCTTAACACTAATACAAGAGCCACATATGAATTGCTACCATTGTGTACTCGTTTGATTAGGGAAGAGGTTCTGATTAAACCATTTTTTGGATTTTGGAATCCAGAAACGACTTTTAAGTCTCATGAATCAAAAATTTGTTGATCAAGAGGTTAAGTTTATAATTGAACAATTTCCAATTATTCATTTCAACTACTTATTTATAACCCATGATTTTGCATGTACTCAATTTACATGTTTGCAATCTGACCTTTAATCAAAGAAAGTTTTCGAATTTTGTGTCGGCTTGGTTCTTACCTACCGGATTTCAGTGAAGTAGTCAATATTCATTTCTTATTGTTTCCATTCAATTTTATCAAGACGTGAGTTCACTAATAAATTGTTCAATGTAATTGTAAAATGTAGCAATACGTGTTGCAAACAAAAAAAAACGGAAAATGTAATTCAGAAATATCAATAGAAATTCATGGGGAACGCAAGTCATTTGCGAAAGGTGTGTACTTCGTATAATGCGATTATATAACATTCAAATCTTATGATGACAGTTTCTAAGTACATTTCTTTTGAATTACAGATATTTATTCCTATTAATGATGACCATATTCACTAGTACCTCCTTGTGGTAGACATCAATTCCAAAACACTCAATGTTTTGGACTCATTGTCATCTCGTTCTAGAAAGGCCGATATAAGGCGGAATGTTAGAAAATTGGTATTAAACGAACACAAAAAATCTATACAAAAAAATATTATCAATTATACTTCATATTATATAATTTATTAACATTCGATGTCCTTGATAGGCAATATTTTTAGAAGAAATGTTGCTGAAGTCTTCATTTTATGATTCTTACAACGTTAAAATGCCTTTAATATCCAATTACGCCTTGGTTGGACCTGAATGACTTGGGCAACAATTGAATGGATCATAAAATATTGAATATAATTGTTTGTGTTAGGTCATGTTAGCGATGATTGCAGAGTGTGGGTTGTTAAATGGATGTTAGAGTGCATTTGGTCCAACAATTGTAACCAAGTTTCTGTAAGTGGTTATCGTGAATTTGTTTTTACAAAAGTGAAGGTATCCATTTTGTATTTTGTATCGATATAGTGTGCTAAAGTTATTTTGTAATTTATATTTCTTTACAACAGGTTTGTTACTAACTTAATTTGTTATTAACAGGTCACACCTGACACAAGGATGCATACAACCATTGATCTAGTTTCGGATTCAAACAATGAAAAGAGGAATGAAGTTATTCAAAAAACTTTACACACTTGGAGGGAACTTCACTGAAACACGAAGAAACTTGTGAAATTTTAGCTTTAAATTTGAAGTAATTCAATACATAAATTGTGTTTACTTCATGTTGTTAGAAACTGAAATCTGGATTTCAACCTTCCATGTTATTGATTGATTTTAGCTTTTCTGCATTTATTTAACCTAAATTATATTATCATAAGACTTATTACTTATTTCAATAAGTATATGTTTATGTAAGTGATTTTACTGTTTTTTTAAAATTCTTTTAATGTTTTTAATTTCATGTACGTAGTTTAATATTTGGATAAGTTGTGTTGGTTACTAACATCATTACATATTCATAGGTCAGACCTGACACGAGGATGCGTTTGGCCATTGATCTAGTTTTGGATTCCTATAATGAATTGAGGGATGAAGTTGTTCAGAAAGCTTTCAGGAGTTGGATGGAACTTCAGTCAAATAGGAAGAAGCTTGTTCAAGTTTAGCCTAAGATTTGGTGTTTTTTCGACATTAAGTAGTTTATTTCATTGTAGTAGATAGAAACCTAATATCTGGATTTGAACATTCCATGTTTTTTAATTCTGATTGAGCTTTTTCGGATTGATTTAACCTAAATTATATTATTATGAACCACAGGTGGGTTGCAAGCACAATTGATGAGTGAAGTAGCGAACTGGTTTTTCCTAACAAGTCCAAATTAAAAAAGGAAAAGGGAAAAAATTAGAAGAATGTGTGGACCAGAATACAAGATTTTTTTGTTCCAAAAAAATGACACACTTTTGATAGGCAATTAGGTTATAGAACATGCCTTGGCAAGCATGAAACATATGAGGAAGCGCCTCATGAAATCGATAGCTCCTTTGTTGTTCCGACTTCCGACTGCATGTGTACTACTTCGTTCAACAACACATTAACCAAATGTCAAACTATTCTCTTCAGAGTTCTTTCTTTCCCTTCAATTTTTATTTTTGCAGAATTTCTTTCCCTCTAATTATTTTATATTATATTTATTTTACAAATTAGTACAACCTCTACCACTTCTCATATAAGGAAAAATCCCAGCAGAGGAAAATTAGTTTACACACAATGACTATTTGTTCTTTGTTGGTCCCAGTTTAGTAGACTAACGATCAGCTAGATGAACATCATCGATAGACAGAAGAGAAGGATTTCATATAATGATATAAGATTTATCGAGAACAGTGAAACCTTCTTTCTGTAGTATCGAGAAGTAAATTTGGCAGCGTAAGGCTAATGTGTATTGATCGATATCGGTACCTGTACACAAGGCGCATATTTATAGGCGCTGTACAGGTTACCGATTTAGGTAAACCTTGGAAGTTGGGCCAAGGCCTTTTTGGGCCTTATTCCCTTTACCTTATTTGCTACATAATAAATACTAATCTAATACCATAAATGGTATAACTAGTCTACTTTATTTAAACAAGACATTACAGACAAACTTGACCCACAATAAAAGTTCTAACAATCTCCCCCTTTGTGGTCAAGTGCCGTCTTGCTGGGTTTCTTCACTTCTGAGCTTTGTAATAGTTCTTTCTGAGATTAAGTGCGTGCTCATAGTTTCTGAGTGAGTTTCTTTTATCAAGTTGTTTCTGGATAGCCTGTAGAATTTTGTCTATTCTGTGTGCTTCCTTTAATTCGGCATCTGTCGCATCTGCATACTGTTGTTGTCTTTCTTTGAATGCTTCTCTGATCGGTTGCAGCTTTTCTTTCACAATCTTCAGGGTTCCGTCACAGTACTTGTTGATTTCATCAATGAATAGCATACGTTTCTCACCATTATGATTTAGATAGATAAGCGTGATTGGTCTATCAAAAATGTAATACTCAGGGAAGTCCTCAAGTTCTTGTCCATACAGCTTTGGCTTTGTGAGATTTGTCTTTGGCATGTTTGTTTCAAGCGCCATCTGAAGATCATGAGAGGCAAAGAATTTGATTTGTCTGAGCATAAAGCGCTTGAGTGCATCCAGCCCATTCTGTGTAGTTGTGTCACGAGTGCCCGGAATTTCTTGAAATGCAAGATACATCTGATATATGTCATCCATTTTTAGCATATAGAGATCATTTTCCTTGCACGTGAATTCTGTTCCGTCAGACCGTTGTAGATGGTAGACAGAGAGTTTGATGTCTTGGGAGTTTGTTTCACCCACGTTGAGAATAGCCCAGACTGGGTCTTTGGCAGTTTGAAGTTCGTGTTGCCAGACTTCTCTCTGTTGTCCCATATAGTGATGACTGAGTAGAAATAGTTGTCCGCCCTTGTTTTGTCCTCGTAGATGGTTAAGACCACAGATCTTCAGTTCATCCAATTCTCTGACCTTGTCCTCTTTTCGCCAGATGTTTTCTCTGATTTCTTCTTGAAAGGGGGCGTTGATGTCGATCCTTTCCCAGGGCTTCTCATTTCTGGGCATTTGAGCCGCTGTTTGTCTAATGATTGACTCAAGCTCCTTGGGTGGTGTCTCGTAGTTTTCTCCCTCCCTGAGTTCGTTTCGATCAAGTAGAATCACGTCAGTAGCGCAGTTGACTAAGAGATCTCTGAGGTATGTTCTTCGCTGTGCTTCATCTACATCTGTCCAGAGTTCAGACCATTTGTTATGCACCAGCATTTCCTCAAGTTCATCGTGCATTTGATCATTGTAGTAGCTGGAGGAAGCCTGTTGCTGCTGTGGAGACACGTCTGGCGTAGCATCGGGATCCTGGTGGGACTTACAGGGATCCTCAATTATCTCAATACGATGCTCTTGCGCAGAGACCAGTCCTCTATGCTTTGTTACATGCGGCCAATCCTCCCTTGGTTGAGACTGGGTGACTCCGGGATCCTCAGGATTGCCCGTTGACATCAGTTTCGAACTAGGTTCTAGCTGATGGCCTGAGTAAGAAGATGTACTCGTGGTAGCATCATCAGGACTTCCATTCCGTCCTTGGTTAACATCTATAGGAGATGCACCTCGGGATGTTATGTCTAGCTCGACCATGCTAGAGAGAGTGGCTAGGGATTTATGGCTAGCTGAAGTAGTGGGTTGCTCATTGGTAGAGGTAGATGGTTGGTTTGGCTTTGACGGTTGGCTAGTAGAAGCAACATGCTCAAGTATCCGCTGGCGCTTGTTCTCCCCCTCATGAGAATCCGAATCATCAGGATCCTCATGTGAACGTTTAGCGCCACGGAGACTGTCACGGCAAGTGTTCTGTGTATCTAGAGCATGGAGAAGGGCTTCTTGAAGAGGGGTGAGGTTGCCTTCTTCCACGTCTAGTATACGGTCGTAGATCTCAGCTACAAGATCCTCGAAGGGTATGGTTGTTAGGTTGGGTTTGGTCGTTGTAGGGGAGAATACTAGTTCTGTATCCTGGGTTCCCCTTGATGTGGATGGTTGTTGGTTTTCTATAGTTAAGGGTTTGGAAACAGGTATGGAAATGGTTGGGGGCTGGGTTGTTTGAGGTTTGGGTGGTATATCCTGAACAACTGGGGTACTTCCAGAGTCTTGTGCATTAGCGGTTATTGCTTCATGCACCCATGGCTTAATGGTAGACTCTAGAAAGCTGTTCAGATATACGAGAATGTCTTCGGGGATAATGGCACCAGTTACGGGGGTTGTAACTGTTGTCACAGCATCAGTGAAGATAGCTGATGTGTGGCCTGCGTTCAATGATTGAGGCATTGTTGGCGTAGCAGGGCTTCCGACCATCATAGTTTGCACTCCGGTCGTTGCATTCAGGGTGAGTGCACCTGTATGTGCAGTGAATAGTGTAGGTGTCCTAGAAAAATGTGAAAAAGTAGGAATGGTGACACCTAGACTCGATGTGATCGAACGGATGGGGGTAGTGGTCCGGGGCTGTTGACCACTAAGTCTCTCAGCAGATTCGGAAGGAATCAGTGAGGTCGGTGTAAGTTCCCCTTGAGTTATTGAAACCCCAGTCTGTTGGGAGACTGGAGAGTGGATGGGAGATGGCTGTGCCCGCGCAGTTGAACCAGATGCTGCGACTTCTACCCGGGAACTGACAAGGTCAGCTCCTGCTCCTAGGGGCGTGGTTCGGTCTATGGTGACAAAGGTGTCGCAGTCATCGTATAGTGCCAGCTCCTCCTCCACTGCACTCTTCTTTCTTAGCCTCTTCTTAGGCTGTGATGATGCAGATTTGTCGTTGTTGTGTTTGGAGCGCTGCTCACTGATGACAATGCCCTTAAGTGGTCGGGACATGTGAACAGCCTCTTCATTGTCCGATGAGGAGTTGGAGTCTATCGGAATGGCCCTCTTTCCGGCTCTTTTCCTGTTGCTGATCAGGACTCCCTCCATGTCATCATCATCATCTGCATCATCATCATCATCTCTTCGTTCATTCCCTTTGGCCATGCTATCGGAGGCCTCACCACCAGCCTTATTAGAAGGGGCCTGGCTTGATGGTTCATCGGCAGTGTCCTCAGCATTAGGGTGGCCCTCAGCAGTCTGGGTCCTCTCGGAAGAGTTAGCAGACTGATCATCATTAGGCCGGGTTGCCACTGGTTTCTGTGGCGGGGCTCTCTTCTTCTTATCCTCACTCGCTCTCGGCTTGGTTCCCGGGGAAGGTCCAGCTGGGTTTTGCTGAACCATAGGGACCGTTCTCTTCAGCGACTCTTTGTAGTCGATGACTGCTTTATCCCTCGGATTTGCAAGGTCAAGTAGAGAGTCCGGGATAGGCAGTGCTTCAGCTTTGTTGCTGTCCTTCTGGAAGTATTTGAGCTTTGGGGCGGTGAAGTGCTTGTCCTCCTTACGCTTTGGCATTGAAGGGGTGGCTTCCAACATGTTGTGAATCATCAGCGCCAGCCACCGAGCGTAAGGAATCGTGTTGCCCTTGTTGTTCTCCTTCATCTTGACCTGGTCCATCAGCTCTGTCCAGAAGAGCTGTGCCATGTCGTACTGTTTGTCAAATGCGATCCCATGGAAGATTTGTAGGATCTGCTTGTTGCATTTGTCATGTCCGGCGTGCTTAGGAGACAAGCATTTGTTGACCAGGCCGAACAGACTCTTCCATGGGTGGGGCAGGTTGGAGATAGTGAAATTTGACAGCAAGGGCAGCGGGCTGTCATAGCCTAGATCCTTCATCCCCTTTATCAGCTCTTCGTTTGAGGGGAGTGATGCGTAGTGTTTGAGCACTGGGAGCTTCAGTGTCTCCCTGATTGTTGATGGTGTCAGCACCACTCGCACGTCATTCAGTTTGGTCATTATTTTCGACCTGTCCTTCTCTGAGGCTGTGTGCATCAGGCCCCAGAACTGTTGTAGATACACCTCTGGCACTGGTTTGGCTTCATTAAATGCAGACCAGAGGTAATGCTTCTGTAGGATTGATAATATCACTGGATCCTGGCATTTGAACAGCTTTAGGTCCAGTTGGAAGTTGTTGTCGTACAGTGGGACCCATTTCTCCTTTGGGTACACTGCGTTGCTTGGTTGTGCAGTTCTATCTGTTCCTGACATTGTTAACTGAAAGAATTGGGTCAGCACATTGTTCATTTGAAAATTTTATTTTTGTTTTATTTTGCAATTGTTCAGATCAGGTGTGTTCTGGTGGGGCCTCGAGAAAAATTCTGAGTGTAAATCACGAGAACCAACTTCTCGAGATTTGAATATCGAGAAGTAGGTTCTCGAGGTTTAAATACCGAGAAGCTCTTCTCGATACTCAAACATCGAGATCTTGGTTCTCGATGTGAGAATATCGAAAAGTCCTTCTCGAGATCTAAACTTCGAGAACTTCCTTTCTCGATGTTTAAATATCGAGAACTGCTTCACGGTATTTCAAACTTCGAGAAGTAGGTTCTCGGTATTTAAACATCGAAAAGACCTTTTCGAGGTTCAAATATCGAGAACTGACTCTCGAGGTTTGAAATATCGAGAAACAATTCCTCGAATTCAAATATCGAGAAAGATGTATTCTCGAGTTCGTGCTCAGAATAAATGTCGAGAACCACCTGCAATTACACATTCATAAAAATATCAATAATAGATTTCGATGTTTATTAAGACTCAGTTCTCGATATATCACTTCGAGAAATTCCTTTTGAGTTCGAGAACCGGTGCATTTTGTGCGAGAACCATTTTATTCAAGATTTTCATCGGAATCACTACCTTTAGTGCAAAATGTGTGAAGTTTTGAGAAAGTTTTTGAGGAAGACGGTTGAGAGCTCTGGACTTCGAGAACTTTTTAGAAGAAAAAATATGCGAGAAGAATGAGTTGTCTAGTTCTCGAAGTCTTCTTATATGCGAGAAAATCCTGGGCCTTGCGAGAAAGTAATCTGGACCCAAAAGTTTGAGTTGGGCCCGGTTCCGTGTTTAAAATTATTTTGAGCCCCAAACGTTTATTTATGTACAGAAAAAAACTCCCCCTCAAATTGTGCATGAGAGAGAAAAAAATGTACACACATACTCACTCTTTTTCTGATTTTCTTATTTTCTCACACACACACACACTCTCTTTTTTTTTTATTTTCTTATTTTCTCACACACACACACACTCTTTTTCTGATTTTCTAATTTTCTCCCCCTCAAAGTATTCCTCTCTCTTTTATTTTCTCCCTTTTCTCCCCCTCAACACATGCAACGCACACCACGCACACTCACACATTTTATTCAGACCATGGAGATAACACAGTTACATAGGATCGAGATTCAACATGCCTAACTTAGATACTAGGAACTGGAATCTCTTGTCATCCAGTGCCTTAGTAAATATGTCAGCCAGTTGAAGCTCAGTGCTTACAAAGTACAGATCAACATCTCCTTTCTCCACATGGTCCTTGATGAAGTGATAGCGCAAATCGATGTGCTTGGTGCGCGAGTGGTGAACGGGGTTGCTGGTTATGGCGATTGCACTCTGGGAGTCACTGTAGATGGGAATATGGTTGAATAGGAAGCCATAGTCTCTGAGTTGTGTCCTCATCCATAGGATTTGTGAACAGCAACTAGCAGCCGCAACGTATTCTGCCTCGGCTGTAGAAGTTGACACGCAGTTCTGCTTCTTGGAGGACCAACAGACTAGCTTCTCTCCCAGAAATTGAGCACCACCGGATGTACTTTTTCGATCTAACTTGCAACCTGCAAAATCAGCATCTGAGTAACCAACAAGGTCAAAACCCGTGTCCTTGGGATACCAAAGTCCCAAGTTGATTGTTCCTTTCAGGTATCTCAGGATTCTCTTTACTGCATTCAGATGTGATTCCTTTGGATTTGCTTGAAAGCGAGCGCACAGACAAGTTGCAAAGACAATATCCGGTCTACTAGATGTCAGGTACAGCAAGGAACCGATGATAGCCCGATAGTTGGTAGCATCGACGGAAGTCCCAGAAGGGTCAGAGTCGAGCTTTTGTGAGGGAGACATGGGGGTTTTCATGGTTGACTTGCTGTCCATCTTGAATCTCTTGAGCATTTCATGGATGTATTTTGACTGGCTGATGAAAATTCCGTCTGGCATTTGCTTGATCTGTAGCCCTAGAAAGAAGTTCAACTCTCCCATCATACTCATTTCAAACTCAGTGTGCATCAAGTTGCTGAATTCTTCGCAGAAGTTCGGATTGGACGAGGCGAATATGATGTCATCCACATAGATTTGTATCAACATGATGTCACTGTTCTCTCGCTTGATGAAAAGAGTTGGATCTATCTTTCCCTTCGAGTAGCCTGAGTGTACAAGAAAATCAGATAGTGCATCATACCAGGCTCTCGGTGCCTGTTTTAGTCCATACAGAGCTTTCTTCAGCTTGTAGACATAGTGTGGGCGTTCAGGGTCAACAAAGCCTTCTGGTTGTGCCACGTAAACCTCTTCTTTCAGTTCTCCATTTAGAAATGCAGTCTTGACATCCATTTGATAGACGGTGAAACTCTTATGAGCAGCATAAGCAAGGAACAACCTGATTGCTTCAATTCTGGCCACTGGTGCGAAGGTTTCATCGTAGTCAATGCCTTCTTGTTGATTGTATCCTTTTGCAACCAGTCGGGCTTTGTTCCTTATAATCACACCGTCTTCATCTTTCTTGTTCTTGAAGACCCACTTGGTGCCAATTATTGTTTTCTTTGGGGGTCTTGGCACCAGGGTCCATACATCCAATCTTTCAAACTGATTGATCTCCTCCTGCATTGCTATCACCCAATCTGAATCTGCTAGAGCTTCAGAAACTTTGGTTGGTTCAGATTGGCTGATGAAGCAAGAGAAGAGACATTCATTTGCTGTAGCCGTTCTTGTGCAAACTCCACGACTTGGATCTCCAATAATTTGTTCTGCAGGATGTGCTTTCGTCCATTTCCGCTCATGAGTTAGAGGGATTGGAGTTATGATGGTGTGATCCGGGTCCTCAAAAGTAGTAGATGTGGTTTGTTGATGAGTGGAGTGCTCAGGGGTTGAGTCAGGTTCTGTGTTTGCTAGAGCTGGTATTTCTGAAACTTGTGCTGGTGAAGTTGCTTGTGTTGTTGCTGTGCCATGATCCTCAGTTTCTTCGTGATCTGATGTATGAGGTGAGTCAGCTTCTTCCTCACTGAGGTCAGGCATGAATGGTGGTTGAGCAGCTTCTGTTGGTAATTGTTGGTTGGCAGTGCTTGCATCTTCATAGAAATGTTCAAAGAGAGAGTCGAGAATTGCACTGTCAGCCGTTGTTTGCTTTGTTGCTTCAGCTTCATCAGGTTGCTTCCTTTGAACAGAGAGTGTGTTTTCTATCGAGAAATGTTCAGAAGCAAAGTCAGCCATTTCATAGAATGCAACGTTGACACTCTCAATGACTGTTCTGCGATCACGTAGATAGACCCGATACGCCTTTGATTGCGTGGAGTACCCAATGAATACTCCTTCGATGGCTTTCGGATCCATCTTGCTTCTTTCATTTCTGTCATTTAGAACAAAGCACTTGCAGCCAAACACTCTGAAGAATGAGATGTCAGGTGTTCTGTTGAAGAGTATTTCATAGGGGGTCTTGTTGAAGCGCTTGTGAATTGATGTTCTGTTCTGAGTAAAACAAGCGGTGTTGATTGCTTCAGCCCACATGAAATGGGGAAGCTTTGACTGAATAAGCATGGTGCGTGCTGCTTCAACAAGAGTTCTATTCTTTCGTTCAACGACCCCGTTTTGTTGTGGTGTCTTTGCTGCAGAGAATTGTTGTGTGATACCCTGAGTTTCATAGAACTCAGCAAGAGACTGGTTCTTGAACTCGGTACCATTATCTGTTCTGATGATCTCCACACTCTTTTGTAGAAAATTTTGGATTGTCCTGATGAAGGTTATGATGGTTGCAGCTGTTTCATCCTTTGTCCTCAGAAATTTGGTCCATGTGTACCGAGAGAAGTCATCCACAATGACCAGTGTATATTTGCGCCCATTGATGCTTTGGACTCTCATTGGTCCACACAGATCCATGTGAAGTAGTTGCAGCAGTCGGGAGGAGGATGGAACAGGTTTTAACTTGTGAGAGCTCCTTTTCATCTTGCCTAGTCTGCAGGCATCACAATGAGTGTCAGCGGAAGTCTTCAGAGGAGGCAGCCCTTTCACAAGTTTCTTGGAGGACAAAGTAGTGAGATATTTGAAGTTAAGGTGAGACAGGCGTCTGTGCCATAGACTGTTTTGTTCAGAGGAAGCTTTGGACAGCAGGCAGATGGCAGAAGGTAATTGTACGCTCTTCAGATCAATGGTGTACAGGTTGGAAGTTCTTGTGCAGGTCAATAATACCTTCCCAAACCTGTCCAGCACACAGCATTGTCTGGCTATGAACTTCACTTCCATGCCACTATCGCAGAACTGTCCAATACTTAGCAGATTGTGCTTTAGTCCTTTCACATATGACACAGCCTTGATGGTGACACTTGCACAGATGACATCCCCATATCCTAGGATTGGAGAGGCCGCGTTGTTTCCAAATCTCACATTTCCTCCGTAGCATTTGGTGTAGTTGCTCAACAGGTCCTTTATTCCGGTCATGTGGGTTGAGCAGCCAGAATCTAAATGCCACACATGACCGTTCTGCAAAACAGATTAAGGATTTTTAGGTACCCACCGCAGGATGGGTCCTTCCTTATCAATTGAGAAAATCTTTTTGAATTTTTCTTTCAGCTGTGATCCAAGGTCAACAGCCTTTTCAGATAATGTTCTTTGTTTTTCAAGTTCAGCTTTTGGTATCCATTTTTGTTTGATTTTAGGAGCAGAGGAGACAGAGTCATTGTTACCATGTGTGAATGGCTGGTTCGTGAGATAAGGTTTGAAAATTTCTTCTTTAGAGAGACGTTGTAAATGTTTCTTCGAATGAACTCTAAGAGGATATCTTAAATTTGGAAGATTATAGGTACCCTCTACAGTTCTATTCTCAGACTGTTTTCTTTGTTTGCGCTCTCCTTTTTCTTTCTCACGTACAGCATTTACATCATGATCAGAACCAAAAGTATCATTGCAAGGATTCACAAACCCAGAAGTAAACAACTTTTCATTGAGAATGAAAGTATCAGATTTAAATTTAGAATGATTCAGCTTGGGACACAAGACTGAACTGGAACTACATGACTGTGACATAGAACTAGATCTACGCTTATTTGAATAGAAAACAGCATTTGAACACGACTTTTTATTCTCAGAAAACATCTTCTTCTTTCCTTCAGCTATCTCAGCTCTCTTTAACTTCCACTCTCTTCTCCTTTCCACTCTCCGACTTACTTCATTTCCTGTTTTCAAAGGAGAGTTGGAGTGAGTGGGTGTCCTTTTGAATAGATTAGTTTTGTTCAGAATTGGTTGAGATGTATCAGTATCGCTAGATGATTGAGAAGTTGTGCCAGATTGGGAACTTTCTTTTAAAATGGTCAGTTCTCTCAACAACCTCTCCCTCTCACTTTCGAATTCTTTTCTCTCTTCTTCAAAACTTTTTCTTTGATTTTCTAAAGAGATGTGTAAGTTTTCAAATTTCCTGATTAATGGAGGGATGTAGGGTTCTTCTTCATTTGAACCTGAGGTTGAAGGGGTTTCAGGTTCTGACACAACTTCCTTCTCAGAAGGATAGAGATTCACACTCTCGTCAGTTGACAAAACAGGTTCAGCGTTTTCATAGCTTTCGTTCAGGGAATCATAACTGAAAGGAATTTCGGCTTTTGAAGGATTTGACCGCTTTACCTCTTCTTCTTCTGCGGTTTCCTTTCCGTAGGTAAAAGCCATCAACTTGGTCAATCCTAACCCCATGTACTTTATGTTGTAAAGTTGGAGACAATCAATCTTTTTCAGATTGTTGGGGTTAGTAAATCCAAGACCTTCCTTTGAGTTATAAAACCGAGTGTCCCTGTTTTGGTTTAAGAAGATTGTTTGTTCAGTTTGTCCTCTTTTGACCAGCAGGTCTTCTAATTCTTTGATTTTTGTGTAAAGAGCACATCTTTGTTTGCGTAGAAAATCATTTTCTGCTTTTGCAACATTTCGTTCGAGTTCTGTGTCACTGACCTTCTTAGTTAGTTCAGCAATTTTCTGTGTAAGCTTTTCTGCTTCTAAATTTTGTTTCTGAACTCTTTCTTTCTCATTTTCTAGTTGTAACTTCAGGGAGTGACTTTTGTCTAGAGTATCAAGTACTACTTTGTAGTAATGATCTAACCTGCTCTTTTGCTCCTTTATGGTGTTATCCTTTTCACACGAGGAATGAACTTTGCATATGCATGAGCAGGAAGATTCAGAAGTACTTACAGTGGTGTTTGAACTTGAACTTTGACTTTTTCCGGGGATCGCAGCATCACCCTTTTCCTTTTCTTCTTCTTCTACAAACGCCATCAGGGCCAGATTCTCTTCTTCTTCATCATCGGAACTCTCCTCCTGCCATGGATCATTCTCTGTAGGAGTTGCAGCACTATCATCATCTTGCTTGGCCATGAGCATCTTCTGCTTGTTCCACAGCATCTTTTGCTTGTAATAGTTGAAGTCCCTCTTCTTTGGTAAGCGACAGTCCTTGATAACATGTCCAGCTTTTCCACAGTTAAAGCATTTGAGGGGGTCTTCGGCTGCAACAACTCTACTAGAAGAGTTTTGATCATTGGTTTTTGTTTTGTAGTTTGCTGAGGAGGTTCGGAGCTTGTTTGATGAGCTTCCTTTCTTGGCAAACCTTTTGTTGAACTGATTGGTAAGTAGTGCCATCTTCTTCTGTAGATCGGCCAGCTCGGATTCAACATCCATTTCTTCTTCACTCTCTTCTTCTTCTGACTCTATCTTGACTGCCTTCTTTTTCTTCGAACCCTTAGATGAACTCTTTGATTTAGCTTCAATCATCAGTGCTAAAGGATTAGCGGAGAAGCTTCCTTCCATCTCAACAGTGTCATTAACAAACTGCTGTAGATGTTCATGGACAGTGCAGAGGTCAAGTTCATCCAAGTCTAGGTGCTGTCGTAGATTCTTAACAGTTCTTCTCCATTCTGGCGGCAGGCTCGACAAGAAACGTATGTTCATTTCCATGTTAGATTTGACAACTTTGATCTTTCTCATCTCATTGATCAGTTGTACGAATCTGTTATACGTCTCATGGAGCGCCTCACCAGGTAGGGCTTTAAAAGCATCATAGGCGGTCAAGATGTTCGCTTTCTTTGTCTTCAAGCCAAGATCAGTTCCAATCATTAACTTCTTCACCTCATCCCACATTTCCTTTGCTGTCTCCATGCTGTCTATCAGAATGTAGATATCATTGGGAATAGCTTGCAGCAGGTAAGTTTTTGCCATGAGATCAGCTTTGATTCTCAACCTGTCAGCCTCAGTGTATTCGCCTTTTGTCTTCAATCTTTTCACATAGTTGACAGGGGGGTTGTTTACATCTGAGGTATCTACATCAGTATAGATCTCAGCAGGACCTTGTGTGAGTGATTCAAGCATGGCAGATGAATTGTCTTTCCCTTCCAGAAAGTTCAAGAATCTTGTCTTCCACATCTGATATTCTCCTTTTCTGAGGATGGGTGGTCTGTTGTCATTTCCAAGTGCTAATGCTTCCATCTTTGCTGATTGAGCCTTAACAGATCGGTCGAGTGTTTTGATCAGAAAAAAATTTAAGATGCAGAATGTCGAAAACCTAATTCAAGAAAGAAATTCGAAAACTAGGGTTCGAGAAGTTCTATCGAGAACCAGTTTTCGATAGTGGATATCGAGAAACTGTTTATCGAGAAGCAGGAGTCGAGAAGCTGTATCGAGAACTTCAGTATCGAGAAGCTAAGTTCGAGAACTTAGTTTCGAGAACTGAGTGTCGAGAAGCTGTATCGAGAACCTGCAATTCGAAAAAACAGAGTTTTAGATATTTAGTATCGAAAACTGAGTGTCGAGAAAGCAATCTCGAGAACTCAGTTCGAGAACTTGTATCGAGAACGTAGTATCGAAATCCTGCAAATCAAAATTTCAGATTAAAACAGTTTAAACAACTTTTCTGTGAAGTTTTCGATCTCGAGAGTCTTCCTGTATAGTTATCGTCCTGAAAAACCTGCTTAAATGTCGAGAACCCTGCTTTTCGAACTCATACTATCGAGAAATCAAAAATACTGAATCTACTGAAATCGAAAAGTAAGATATACCCTTGGTTCGTTTCTGAATGGCGAATCCAATGATATAACTTTTACAGTTTATCGATCAGAAACAAGATTACAGTGATTACAAAGAAATATATCGAAAAGTATGAAAACAGAGAAACTTCGAAAACTTTTCTTCGACGATCACACTCGAGCAGGCTCTGATACCAGTTGTTGGTCCCAGTTTAGTAGACTAACGATCAGCTAGATGAACATCATCGATAGACAGAAGAGAAGGATTTCATATAATGATATAAGATTTATCGAGAACAGTGAAACCTTCTTTCTGTAGTATCGAGAAGTAAATTTGGCAGCGTAAGGCTAATGTGTATTGATCGATATCGGTACCTGTACACAAGGCGCATATTTATAGGCGCTGTACAGGTTACCGATTTAGGTAAACCTTGGAAGTTGGGCCAAGGCCTTTTTGGGCCTTATTCCCTTTACCTTATTTGCTACATAATAAATACTAATCTAATACCATAAATGGTATAACTAGTCTACTTTATTTAAACAAGACATTACAGACAAACTTGACCCACAATAAAAGTTCTAACATTCTTCAAACTGAACTTCTTTTTCAAGTTTTTCTCTTTTCATTATGACATATTTCTTTCCCACTTAGTACTTACCAAATACAGTTTAAAGGCATTATCAAATAATGTATCAATATACATGGACATGAGAACTTGTAAAACAGTGTATTAGTAACCATTTCAAGACTAAGGCAATGTTTTAGCAAAAACACATCGTATCTTGAATTTTACCCTCTGTCGCTAGTATGTAATTGAATGCTTTTAAAACATGAACACAATACTTAATGGGGAAAATGGAAAAGAACAATATATTCTTTCATATGAAAGCAAGTTTGTCAAAGGCGAGCTTAAATGACAAAACACAGATGAGCAACGAGCTCAGGCGTGTTTAAGTGTTTCTGTCTTAACCTTGCACAACATATAATTTAATTACTCTCTCCGGTCCCAAAACAACTTCACACTTTACTTTTTGGGTAGGTCCAAAACAAACTTCATACTTGTAGTTTTGGCAACTTTTAAATGTAAAGTTATCCTTATACCCCTACTTTGTTACCTACTTTACACCCATTTTCTCTCTCCTACTACATTTTATCTACTTTTTGGGGACATAATTAGAAAGTCAAAACAAAAAAATCACTTTCTTAAAAACCGTAAAGTCAAACTATGAATTTCTTTTGGGATCAGAGGGAGTATATTTCTATGAAGTGTGACATATTGTGAGAAAAGGACACTTCGCTTAGTGCTTTCGCTTTTAAAACTTCATCTCATCTGTTTGCTTTAAAATAATTTGTATAAAGTAAAACATGCCGTATAAAAAGGTCATTATTTCCTTTTAAAAAGTGCCCTACAATAGGGGGTAGGATAACTTTTCATTAATTTTTTGTTTTCTAAAACAGAACATATTTACTTGCAACACAGATGAGGCATCTTCTTAAATAACACAACTGCCAGTTTTCTTCCCAACGTAGAACTCATTCATTTCTTTAAGTAAATTATTAGTGTTCCCTTTTTAGGGAAAATGTCCTATTTCGAATTGAGAACAAAAGTGAACCTATATAGGAATATGCTTTATGCTTCAATTGTATTTAGTGCAATTTCTAATGTATTCCCTTGAAACTAGTAAAAAATGTTAAGTGGAGCTCAAAATACCTCAACTCGGACGCTATTCTCACTGTCATTTGGACTTTGTGAGCTTGAAGCTTGAAGCAACACCTAGGTAGAAAATAAAGAAAAAAAGGAAAAGAAAGGTATCAAGATCTGCACTAACAAGAATGTTCAACAAAATAAAAGGTCATGATAATAAATGAATTCTTCAAACATTTATTACTAGCTCTGATAGTCTGGTTTCTATCTTCAAGCAGCTTTCTGGAGGATACACTACGGTGGAAGTCAAAGATCCTAATGAAACTCCACACACAACCTGTCTGATCTCTTTCATAACGTAAAGAACACCTATGTGCTCTCTTGGCCATTTCTTGAGATCGTTTTATGTGTTGTTTTTGTTTAGCTAAGGTTCTACAACTCACCAATCTTAGCCAAAATAAGAATGGCCAAAAGAACGACCAATTTCAGAACTTGGTTATGTTAATGTGGATCCTGAAAATCACAACCTAGAAGTTAAATACTACGTACATTTAAAAGTGACTTATCCAATAATAGCAAAACAGGAAGGAAATGAATCTGCTATGAGCCTTATCTCTTCCATTTCAAAGTAAAATAAAAAAGTATTCCTCACGAACACAAATTGGATAATGAGCTTCTGTGAATATGATAAAATATGAAATTCAAATGAAAAGCCTCTCAGATAGTTTCACCTCGCATCGAATCGAATTAAAGTAAGAAGGCAAAGAAAAATTAGAGTGATCTAGACAATGAAAACAAATAGTATTAGCAAGTTGAACTAATGCAGCGTAAAGGAATCACTTAGTAGTAATGACCAAAGATGTGTAAAATATTTGCTATAAATTAATTCCATTACACTACAACTAACCAAATATTACCTTGAGTTTATCAACTGGTCAAGCCAAGTCTATTCTACATTTCTACTAAACACATCCATTCACCATCGGTCCTTCTCCGCGCACCTCACACATGTCTAAGCGCACCCCTTTTTGTCCAGACATGGACAAATCTGCCCATCTGTATGCGCTTCACGTTTTTCCTTTCCCAAAATCCATTTGTTTAATTATACGAAATGGAGTACGTTGGTAGTGGATCAACGTTACTTCTCTTTTTCTCCGTTCTCCAAGTTCCTTCCAATCTTTAATTACTTTTATTATTTTAAAATTATGGATGTTCAATCTAATTGTCATTTTAACAAAAACTATAGCTGAGGTAACATATAACATATCTATATTTTAATAAAACTAAAAGAAATACTCCCGCCAGCAGAATCAACAAATAAAATTAAGATATATTTGTTTCTTACATTGTCATCTTTTGAATTAAAATATATTTTAAAAATAATTTTTTTCTTAAATCAGTAGAATCAGCCAATGCAGCCACTTCAGCCAGAACTTCATAAATTTCAGCAAAATCAGCCAAAACAGCTGATTTTGGTGCTACCAAACGGGTTCTATAATTAGTACATATCTTATCCCCAAATAAACAATGACAAGAGGAAAATCTCACCTTTTATTAGTTGTGGGATAAATAATTTATAAAGTGTAATAAAAATAATAATAAAAAATAAACGAGAGGGTACATGACGGGTAATGGGGTGGACATCTATAAAATTGTAACCACCACGTTACCCATAAAAGTAAAACGGTTCTATATTATTTTTAAATATATCCAAACTGTTGATATTATTTAAAAAAAATCAAAGTCTGTATTATTGGACATTGGTTATGGCTTATGGTTGTATTATTTAAAGTGATTATCTCATTTTTTGAATTTTTTATAGTTATGCGATTTGAATCGAAAATATCCATCCATAGAGTATGGGTAATTTTTTTATAATTATATTGGATTAAGAATATTGAGTATGCCATTATTTGATTCATTGTGTAATATTTGTTTTATGTTTATACTTACATATACTACCTCCGTCCCATATTAAACTTCCAATTGCGGGTTACGAAGTTTGACCATCGATAAAGTTAAATGATCCCTGTGAAAACTAAGATTATTTTTAGAAAATAAAATTTACATATTCAGAAATTACATCAAACCCGCTACAAAGCCTGCAAAAAATAATTCACTTTTCATAAAATTTTGATGTATAAAGTAAGAGTTTAAATGTGATTTAAGTTGACACTCGAAAAGCGAAATGGAAGTTTATTTAGGGACGGAGGGAGTATAAAAATACTTCTTACACAAAATAAATACGGAGTATGAGGAAAGGTTTTGTACGTTGTACGGCACACCTGCCCTATTCGGCTATTCCTACGGATGCATTTTACTACTACGTATAATCTGTTTTTTGAAAAAATATAAAAAAAAACACAGTAAAGGATATTTTTGTCAAGTATAGGTGCGCATAGCAATCGGAGAGGTGCGCGAAGCAATGCCCTTCACCATTTGACATGCCATGAAAAGACAACTCCAAAACAATACTCTAGGATTCAAAAATATATTCACAAGACTAAAATGTGTGTATGTGGAAGTAAACATAGAAAAAAATTGTAAAGAAGATATCACAAATGTAGAAAATTTACCATAAAGGGCATTTAAATTTAGAAGATACAACAACAAAACTGCAAAGAACAAACCCGGAAAAGGGTACTTTGAGAATATGGATTTCTATAACGTGGGAGAATGCTTAGTTATAAAAAATATAGGGATATATCTATAAAGTTTTCAATAGACAGATATGAATTTATTTTTATTGGGATATAAGTTATATTGTAAAGCAAAATACTTGTTGATGTTGAGGAAGAGACTGAATGGTGTCTACTATTGGGGATTTGTACGCGTTTGATAAAGCACTAACAATGTGGTTACGTGATCAACCCTAACCTATACAAACTGACACCATAGTAAGATCAAAAGCCCAAGTTGAAATCAAATTTTCCATAATAACCTTAAGTGACTTACAATATTGTTATTTGATATCCTCACAGTAGCAGTATGGGGATTACAAACTACTGTCTTAGTTGTAGACAAACTTAGGTTGTTGATGGAGTGTCTATTTAAGCTTTTAACATCTCGATTGCACTCCTAGAAAGCCAATAACAGGTACAAATAATTTTTGACTAGTTAAATTCTAATGTGAAAAAGTAGAGGTGATGGTTAATATTAACCACAAGGTAGGGAATATCTTCTTTTTCACTTGAGTAGCAAAAAAGTTGCAAAAACCTGCAATCGTTGAAAATGTAGGTTAAATTCCAACAACCTCGAAGTGTACTCAATGAACCTGCAACTTGAAACAAATTCTAAGCTTTAACTAACAAATCAATATCTAATATCATTATATTGACAACAAATAAGATCATAATTAGAGAAAAAATTAGGGCTACCATATCTGACTCACAAATTAGATAAACGATTGGTTTAATATGAAAGGATTTCATATGGAGAAACATAAAAACATAAAAAAGTAATCTTATCTGATCAAAGTTTTAGTGGTGAAGGAGGTGATGACTAGATTGAGCGACCACTTCCAGATTCAACCTAGCCCTGCTTGTAACCTAGTTCTGTAACGCCCGTACTTCTTATCTACTCTTTATGTGTTTAATTAATCAATATAATCATGCCATAAGTAATAATTTTGTGTATTATACATGTAAGTTAGGGATATTGTGTGATTATATACTCTGTGATATATATATATATATATATATATATATATATATATATATATTTGAACTTACATGCTTGTATCATGTTTGAATATGACAGGCGACGGTATCCGATGAACAACGAAACTACACCGTAATGATCATTTCTATTCTAGATGAAATGGTATTAAGTTAGTTGTCATGTTAAATAGTATTTGGTTGTTGAAATGTAGTTTAAAATGTCATCGGAGGTCTAGGATGTGAACGGCAACAATCGGGGTCGGTTTAGGGCGAAAAAAGAGCGTTTTTGGCGTTTTCGGCACCCGATTGGCCTCAAACCGGCGCCGGTTGGACCCGGACCGGCGCCGGTCCAAAACAGAATGTCTAAGGCGTCAAAAACACATCACAACCGTCGCCGTTCAGGGGCAAACCGGCGCTGGTCCGGTCAGTTTTGGCAGGTCGGTCAAAAAACTGTTTTTAAGCTATAAAAAAAACCCTTTTTCGACCCAAAATCGATCCCAGCTCACTCTTCTCTCTATATACCAACCCTAAGACCTTCTTAAAGTGATTCAAGGCCAAATTAAACATCCTTCTTCATCAAAGATCATCACTTGGTAAGATTTATACTATACATAAAGAATTTCTTCCCTAATTTGATCTAAGGTTCTTGTTTTGGGTTAAGCTAGGGTTAATTGATTTTGTGTGGATTCTTAAAAACATAATGGTTTTTTCTAGATAGTAAGATGATTGTGAAGTTGTTGTTTAGTTGGAATTTAACAAACTTCAATTTATTCTTGAATAATTAGTTAGCCCGAAATTGATACCAAATTGATGAAAGAAATTGGGGAAAACTTATTTCTAGTTATGGACTGATTTTAAATAGATACATAGAACCCATAATAGAATGGTTATGGGTTAGTTGTTGTTGATTCTTGGGTGTAAGGTACAACCGAATTTAGGTTATCAAGCTACCGGGGGATTTGACCGTTTGGAATGTAGGAATTTCTGAATTTTATCATGTTTGGGGGCTGGGTTTTATTGAAGTTTCTCTTGTTCCCAAGCTTTAAGATGTGTATAAAAGTATGAAATTAAGTTGATCAAGTATAATCATATATAGTTGCTCATCGAAGAACCGTTGCTCGTGGACGCTCTACACACACCGGTTAATTACTCCGCGTGAATGAGGTAAGTCATCACCACCTATACATGATAGTTCTAAATAAAGCATGGAAGTCTAGCTAATTATGAGTTGGATATGTTTGCTTGAATACTTGAATTTGTATGATATGATGATATGTGGACTATTCGCTTTGATACTTAAACATGTATGACATGATGTTATGTTAATTCCAAATGATATGGAGGCATTGACAAGTGGAGTTAATGGTAAAATATTGGAATAGTAAAAGCAATGTATTCATGCTTTTTTTTATTGTAATTGGGTTCATATAGAACCAACGATGAAAGGAAGTTATGTTGATAATGATATGAAATGAAAGATAAGTAATGTTACAAGATAGCCATGCCCCCAAGTAACTACCTGAGCTGAGCGTAATGGGATCTCCTTCCGCGGGGAGTCTCGGGGTTGCTTCTGATGGTTGAGGGCTAGCTACCCGAGGTCATCAGCGAGGGGCTAGGACACGAGCTATGGGCCCATAAAGTCAAGGAATAAGATAAGAAGGAAGAATGATGAATAAGGAAATCTTTTAGGTTTTGTTACCTGAAGTTGTGTTATGTATGATATTAGTTTGTATGTGAATATGTTATGTGAATTGAGTATTCTAGCTGATGTATCTATGTATGGCTAGCTAAAACTCCGTCATTTTAGTGGATGAAATGGTGACTTACTAAGCAAATTTTGCTTACAAGACTTCTATTTTCTCGTGTTCTCATGTATAGGTAATGAATGAAGAATGGAAGCCTAAGAGAATGTCCAGGGCGGGTGGCGAGGCCGTGGATGGGTTAACGGAGAAGACCTAGTTGTGTCTCATGTTTAGTTTTTGTACTATGACACTTTTATGAGTTGTTTGATGTTTTGTTTTAAAAATCCTGATCAGGTGTGATAAACTTGTTTTTAAGGGTGTTGTTGTTCGTCGCTTGACGTTTTCGTTATGAAGTTTGCTTATGTATATAAGAAATAAAGTTTCATGACGAGACTTTGTATCTTTATTCTCCGCTTTGTATATTGAGTCTTGTTTATGTTGAGTATCGTAATGGCCGTTTGGGGACGGTCATTACAAAGTTCCGACAATGAACATTTATGAAAGCGTGCAAGACTGTGCACGCACAACCGTTTACAATTGAATTCCTGATCTCTGGCATGTTTGTGGAAGACATAACAAAATGGGGCGACGATGGGGAACAGTCGAGTCCAGATGAGAGGTGAATGCCATGACATGATGTTTTTGTAGTGCAAGGATCACAATGCATTTTTTTTAAAAGATGACTTATGTGGATATTATTGCCAATGAGTTTTAGACACATGGATGATGCATGAAAACATCGCCTAGTAGTCGTGTACCGAAGAGCTCCCCTTCCCACAAACCTCAACATTTTTTTTTTGATGATACATGTGTATATGATGACATGTATTTGTGATGTGGCGGGTAAATGACTTGGAAATGAATTTTAATTCGGGTGCTAGCGTGGCACGATGACAAAGATTAAATACCCCTATTTAGGAAATAAGTTTAAAAGTACTTCAGTTTGGGAAATAAGATTACAAAGTACCCATCTGCGGGAAAAAAACTCCACACACGTTACTTTTCTATTTGCAACATATTTGTTGTGTATTCACACAAAAAGTATATTTACACGCACAAACAATTTTTTGTTCATAAAAACAATATTTATCATCAAATGTCTATATTCATACTTTTTTCATCATTTGTATGGAGGGAAAATAAATAGGTGTAATGGAGTATATGGCCCACGAACCCCCGGCCCATAGACTCCTGTTTCTCCTACACTGGTCCATTGAGCTCAGGAAACAACTCAGGCCCAAATACGACGGCCCAAGCCTCAAAGTGGCTCAGAATACACACTGGGGTGCCTTCGGCCTCCTTGGCCGAAGGCTCCAGAACCCACAGAATAGCCTTTTCGGCATAGGAAGCTACTGGGAGAAAACGGGCGAAGACATGAGCCTTCGGCATTGTTACGCCCTCGGCATTGCTACGCCTTCGGTCACACGGGGCCTTCGGCCGTACAAGGGTCCTCACCACATGGAGCCCTCGGCTGCACAAGGAGCCCTCGGCTACATCAGGAGCCTTCGGCTACACCGGGAGCCTTCGGCTGAGCTAGCTCAATCATCGAAGATTCCTTTTAGAGACAGCCAACCACCGCATTTAATACCACGTCACATCCGCCAACCGCATTCAATGCGGTGGACGTACCACTGCCGGTGCCAACCGGCTGATGTGACCCTTCGGCCGTTGGATTACTGACACGTGTCCTCTCATCGCATTTATTGCTGCTATAAATAGCAGCCCATTTCTCCTTGTAAACAACACAATCTACATCTCAACTCCACGCTGAGTTCATTTAATAAAATCGACTCTCTCTCCTCCTATTCGCTCTGACTTCTCTCTAGTTATTTCCGCAATAACCCTTCGGATAAGATACCCCCCGGGTAGACCATCCATCATTTGGTGCTCTCGTTGAGAGGTCTGAACTATCAAGTAAGAAACCCTCCCCCTCTACCAAACACTAAACACTCACCAAAAATGGGAAGAACCACCCGTGCCCAATCCAAAACCCTTGAGGAGAACCACGTAGCCCCCGTCGAGACTAACGGAGCTGAGACCTCCAACAGGCTCTTAGTACCCGAGGGTGGTATCATCCTCGAATTGGAGCAGGCTACCGCTGACCTCCGTCAGCAGCTACAGAAGAACACCCCTGATGCCCGCATTGGCCTTGATAATCGAAGGAGGGATCGGAGTGAGAACCAAGTTCCCCCTCCGGCCCCGGCCATCGATCTTCAGGCTGCCTTTGCGGCCTTTGTTCAAAACATGGCTCTCAATTCCGGAGCCCTCGCCTCTCAAGCACCCCTTCAGCCCTATGCTGGAGGGAATGTTATTCAGTTACCGCCGCTCCCTCCTCTGTTCAACAATCCTCCTCCAAGGATTGGAAACGCCGAAGGGGTCATGGCGCAGGATACCGCCTCCCAAGAGGCCCAATCCAGGGATAAACGTCCCTTGGTGAAGGAGAAACCCCGGACCTCTGCACTTGAGAGGCTTGGGGGAGCTCCCGTACGCCGAGGGGTCCAAGACCGCCTCGGCAGACAGGAATTCAGCAGGCCTCAGGAGAGTGGAGCCTCCATCTCGGGAGCCGAGGGCATGCCTCCGCCCCGGAGCAAGGGCAAAGCCCTCCTCCATGCCGACGACGCCAGACACCAAATCAATCAGGCGCAATCCTTCCGGGCCAACTCCCAAGGGGTTGCCCCGAAGGATCCCAAGGACGAGATTATCGAGGCCCTCCTCCGCCAACTTGAGGAGAATCGACAGGCACCGCCGACGGCTTCCACAGCTAGGCCAGATCCGGAGTACGCTGACCTCCGGGCGCAGGTGGAGGAAATGAAGCGTAAGCTCGCCGAAGGCTCAGGCGAGCCCCTCATTCAACTCCGTACTAGAACACCCTTCACCCCAAGGGTGTTGGCGGCCAAAATCCCCCACAAATATCGGGGGCAACCCATCAAGCCGTATGAAGGGAAGACGGATCCCCAAGAGCATTATAGCCGCTATCAAAATAGCATGATGATGATGGGGGCCTCGGATGAATACTTATGCCGTTGGTTCCTCTCCACCTTGGAGGGACCAGCGTATGAGTGGTTCAACCGGTTGCCCGAAGGCAGCATTGATTCTTGGCAAGAACTTGCCCACCGCTTCCTTACGCAATTTGCTGGGAGGCACCGCTCAAAGAAACACTTCTCCCACCTCCTAAACGTGAGACAACAGAAGGAGGAAACCCTTCGGAGTTTCCTGGAACGCTGGAGGCAGGCCTCCCTCGAGGTCGAAGGCGCCGATGACAGGACGCTGATGGCCCTCTTCCACACCGTCCTCCGCAACGGTAACTTCTCTCGGAGCCTTATCACTGATCCCCCCCGCGATTATACAAAGGCCCTCCAGCGGGGGGACCGATATGCCGAAGCAGAGGAGATCGAGAAGGACCGCCGCAACACGGATCCTTCCCAGAAGAATGAAGGCAGGAATCGGCCCGGAGGACCTCCTCCTCCGGCCAACCGCGAGGCTCAGTATAATGATCGCCCCGAGGTGGCCAAGCCAGAACCGGGGGCGGTTACAAAAACAACCCGAAGGCATGGGCGCAACCCGTCCTCCTTGAGCACCCACGTACTCCCTTGACGCATCCCGTCAGCGTCATTCTTGATCATGCGGAAGAACGGGGGCTCGTGGAGCGAGACTCCCGAACACCCCTCGAAATTTATGCCATCGGCCCCGATGAGCCCTATTGCCGCTTCCACCGCCACCATGGACACAAGACCGACGACTGTCATCGGCTGAAGAACGCCATCGAGAGGCTGATACAGGCGGGCCACTTGTCTCAATTTATCAGGGGCCCTCCTCCCCAGAGCCCCCTTCACCATCAAGGGCCGCCACCAAAGGCAAACAAGTGGGTGAACCCCAACACCATCCCCTTGGGGAACCCACAGGGGAAGAAGCGAGAAATTGGGAGCCTCGAAGATGAGGGGGAAGGCTCCCATCAACAGTACAAGCGCCACATTCACATGATCAACGGCGGGAACACCGGAGGCGATTCAACAAGCCAAAGGAAGAAATGGGCGCAGTCCCTTTACATTGGGGAAGTCAATCACATGCCCCCGGCTAAGAGGCCGAGGGCGGATCCCATCTTCTTCACAGATGCGGACCTCCCCTCGGGTTCTCGCATAGGGATGCCCTCGTCATCCGCACTGAGATCAACGACGCCATCATCCACCGGACTTACGTCGACACGGGGAGTTCGGTCAACGTCATGTATCTCAGCACTTTTCAAGAATTGGGACTCGACAGGGGGTCCCTTCGGCACATCAACACCCCCCTCTCCGGATTTACGGGGGACAGCATAGACGCCGAGGGCGTCATCACACTCATGGTCGAATTCGGCGACGGATCCCATAGAGCCAAGCTCGAAGTGGAGTTCGTCGTCGTCAACCTCGACTGCGCGCACAACATCATCCTCGGCCGGCCTGCCCTCGAGGACTTAGAAGCCATCATCTCCATGAGGCACCTCTGCCTCAAGTTCCCCACACCCACCGGTATCGGTTACTCGAGGGGGAATCAGAAGCTCTCCAGGGCCTGCTACCTTCAACTTACCAAGAAGGTTAGTAAAGCAGAGTTGCGTGTGGACACCATCACCACCAAGGCCTTGGAGGAAGAAGAAAGTAGGCCGAGGGCTGAGCCTGCCGAGGAGACTGAAGACCTGATACTCGATCCGGCCAAGCCGGAGAGAGTCCTGAAGATCGGAGCCAAGCTCCCCGAAAACCTGAAGGCTGGCATCACCGAGGCTCTCCGCGCCTACTCCATTGTTTTTGCATGGGGGCCGGAGGATATGCCAGGAATTGACCGAAGGGTTGTCACCCACCGCCTTGCGGTGGACCCTTCGGCCAAGCCAGTACAACAACGGAGAAGACCCCTCTCGGCCGAGAGAAGGGAGTTCGTGAAGAAGGAGATATCCATGCTCCTCTCCATCAAACACATCAAGGAGGTGAAATACCCTTCTTGGTTGGCAAACGTAGTCCTCGCACAAAAGCCTCCTACTTTCCGCATGTGCGTGGATTACACGGACCTGAATAAGGCATGCCCTATGGATCCCTTCCCCCTGCCAAACATTGATCAACTAGTGGATGAGACCGCGGGATGCGAGATCATGTCATTCCTCGACGCATTCCGCGGGTATCATCAAATCTTCATGCATGAGGAAGACGCTGAGAAAACAGCCTTCATGACACCCGAAGGCATCTTCTGCTATCTTGTGATGGCCTTCGGCCTCAAAAATTCAGGCGCCACCTACACACGCATGGTGGCTAGGGTCTTCCAAGCTGTCCTAGGACGCACTATGGAGGCTTACGTTGATGACATGATCGTCAAAAGCAAGAAGGCAGGCACCCACGCCGACGACCTCCGGGAGATTTTTGCCATCATGCAAAAGTTCAACCTCCGGCTAAATCCAAAGAAATGCACCTTCGGCGTGCAGGGAGGAAAGTTCTTGGGCTACATGGTCAGCCGAAGGGGTATTGAGGCCAACCCCGAGAAGATTCAGGCCATCATCAACATGGAGCCTCCACGCAACATCAAAGAAGTTCAACGGCTAACGGGTCGCTTGGCGGCCCTCAACCGATTCCTCTCTAAGTCAGCCGAGAGGGGCCTCCCCTTCTTCCAAATCATGAGGAAGACGGCGGGTTTTCAATGGACATCTGAATGTCAAGAGGCCTTCGACGAACTCAAGAAGTACCTCTCTTCTCCCCCAGTGCTCTCCAAACCAAAGGTGGGGGAGACTTTATACTTGTATCTCGGTGTTAGCCCTGCGGCCATCAGCTCAGTGCTAATCCGAGAGGAAGACGGCATCCAACATGCCATCTTCTACGTCAGCAAAACCCTCCGGGAGGCCGAACTCAGGTACTCTCCCGTCGAGAAGACGGTGCTAGCCATCGTTTGGACCGTCAAGAAGCTTGGTCACTACTTTCAAGCTCATCCGGTCCAAGTGCTCACTCATCAACCCCTCGGCGCCCTCATGAGGAGTCCCACTAGCTCCTCCCGGATGGTAAAATGGGCCATCTTCCTCAGTCAATACAACATCGATATCCGTCCAAGGCCCGCCATTAAGGGCCAAGCCCTGGCAGACTTCGTAACGGAATGCACCGCGAGATCAGCGACAGACGAGGAGCCTTCGGCACCCCTTGATGAGTGGTGGACCCTCTACACCGACGGCTCCTCAGCCACCAAAGCATGTGGGGGAGGGGTAGTCCTCATTACACCCGAGGGCTTCCGCGCCTATTATGCCATCCGCTTCTCCTTCAAAGTCTCCAACAACGAGGCCGAGTACGAGGCCCTCCTATGTGGCCTTCGGCTGGCAGCAAATCTGAAGGCTAAGATGATCCACGTCAAGTGTGACTCCAAACTTGTTGTGGGTCAAATTTCCGGGGAGTACGAAGCTAAGGAAGGAAGGATGAAACAATACAAGGAAGCGGCTAAGGAGTTGCTCAAAGTGTTTGAGGCACATTCTCTCACCCAAATACCGAGGGCTCAAAACTCCGAGGCCGACATTCTATCCAAGCTCTCGGATGAATCCCCCGAGCACCTCTCAAAAATTGCAAGAATTGAGGAACTCAGCCTCTCAAGCATCCACGCGAGCCCCGTCATGAACATTAACCTGAGACCGGAGGATTGGATCTCCGACATCATCGCCTTCATCACCACAGGGCGACTACCCCAGGACGAGGCCCGCGCCAAGTTAACTAAGCTGAGGGCTCCCAGTTATACCCTCGAAAATGGGAGGCTTTACAAGAGATCCTACAACGGCACCCTCTTTCGGTGCCTTCATCAAGATGAGGCCGAAGTCGCCATGGAGGAAGTGCACAGTGGCACTTGCTCAGCTCACCAGGGACCCTTCTCCATGTCCCGAAGGCTCATAGTTCAGGGCTACTTCTGGCCCACGATGGCTAGAGATTGTGCTGATCTAGCCCGAAGGTGCACCGCTTGCCAACATTTTCAGAAGGCCCCCGGCAGACCAGCGGTCAACTATGCTCCCATCAGCACCGCTATACCTTTCTCCAGATGGGGGATTGACTTAGTAGGCCCTCTGCCGAGGGGTACCTCCAACAACAGGTATATCATTGTGGCCATTGACTACTTCACCAAGTGGGTAGAGGCCGAGCCCCTCGCCAGCATCACTGAGGCCCGGTGCCGCCACTTTGTTCTCAAAAATATTCTCACAAGGTTTGGCGTCCCCCAACAAATCATCTCCGACAACGGGACTCAATTCGAAGCAGCCCCCTTCTGTGCCCTCCTTGAGGCTTGGGGCATCAAGCACACATTCTCTTCCGTTGCCTACCCTCAGGGCAACGGGCAAGTGGAGAACGCCAACCGAACCCTACTTGAAGGATTGAAGAAAAAGCTGGAGGCCGAAGGGGGAGGCTGGGTAGAAGAGCTCCACAACATCTTATGGGCCTACCGCACCACCCCTCGGCGTGCAACAGGCGAAACCCCCTTCTCCCTATGCTATGGCTTTGAGGCTAAGGCTCCCACAGAAGTGACTCTTCCCACCCGAAGGGTTGAGCAATATGAGCCCGAGGCAAACGAAGCCAACATGGCCCTCGACCTTCATCTCATCTCAGAACGCCGAGAGCAAGCTTTTCTCAGGGCCGAAAACTACAGGAGGCAAGTCAAAGGATACATCGACGCCAAGGTCCGTTCCCGGGAATTCCAGGTGGGAGACTACGTCCTCCGACGAAGGGAGGCCAGTCTACCCACCGAAGGAGGAAAGATGGCACCCAAGTTTGAGGGCCCCTACATCATCTCAGCCATCATCAAACCAGGGACATACAAGTTAAAACGTCCTAATGGGACAGAGATTCCTAGACATTGGAATGTGCACCACCTAGTGAAGTTTTACCAATGAGTGGCAAGCCCTCATCCTCAACAAGTGTAAATGATCAATGGCCCAAGGCCCCATCTGTTTTGAAGAATAATCAAAAGGCCAAGCCTTCATCACCTACATATTGTACAAACGGCCCAAGGCCCCCCTCCCCTCCTACACATGAGTGGCCAAGCCCTCATCTCTCCACCGAAATAGGCCCAAGGCCCTTCCCTCTGATGAGGGGGAACAACAATTTAGGTGACATCTTACCAAGTGTATGGGTCACCCCCATCACCCCTGGAAAACACCAAGTGTTTTCTCGCTAAGCCGTACCCCACGAGGACGCAATCATGCATACATTATGCATATACATACTCTATCCTCCTATAAAAAAAAAAAAAAATGGGGGGTGAAACACCCCTCGGCTCCGGCTGGTACCAAGTGCCCCCGGCTATTTGTGTCCCACACACAAATAAAACCCTTCCCAGGAACGCTTTCCGCGCCATCCCCCAAGGGGAGGCAGGCAACGGACCATGTCCCGGGCCCAGGATTCGACTTCCACAAACGAAACGCTCCCCGCGCTATCCCCCAAGGGGAAGCAGGCAACAGACCATGTCTCGGGCTGAGGGGACGACTTTCAAAACCGAGGCGCTTTCCGTGCTATCTCCCAAGGGGAAGCAGGCAACAGACGATGTCTCGGGCCGAGGAAACGACCCTCAAACCCTTCGGGATATCGGAAGGTCATTCCCGAAGGGGGAGCCAACGGTTTATTCCGTTGCCTCCCATATAGGCCAAGCCTTTCCTAGAAACCAAGTTTCTAGACGCCTCTCCTACACCATCTAAAAAAAAAAAAAAAAAAAAAAAGATGTGTAGGGGGGAAGGAACTCCCCGGATACTATTCTCCCCGGAGGCTCAAAACACTTTGGACATATATTCCCGAAGGATCCTACAAAGACACAAGAAGATCTCAAAACAACAAATCATCTGGCTACACAGCCGAAGGCTTTATTACATGGAGCCTTGGAGTACAAGAATTCCACCGGAGACCCAAGAAGAGCAAAACTTCACCTAGATCAAAATTCGGTTGGACCAAAGTCAACTATGTGACATGCCGAAGGCCACACTAAGTTCTAAGGGCAAGCTAAATCCATACCTACACAAACCGGAGGGTTCATGCCAAGGGAAGAAGGATCACCAAGCTCATTCAAACGATCTCAACAAATCTCAGAATTTCACCAAGTCCATAATCCTGGACCCCTCGGCAACTGTACACATCGGGGGCCCAAGCAACTCTCACGCCCGAAGGTCCACTACGGCACCTATCGAAGCTTTATGGAAATTTGCCTAAGTCCACGAATGTGGACCCTTCGGGAGGACGATTCTCCAACTACACACTCATAGCCGATGGCCCCTAAACTACTTGGCGATGACCTAAAGCTACACTACAAACGAAGGCTCAGCATTTCCGAGGACATAAGATACAATTTCATCCCTGGAGTTTTGCACCACATCTGAAGAATGTTGACAAAAGTTGTACTTAGAAAATTTCCTAAGTTCGCAACAACAAGCCCCCGGCAACCGCAATATACAAATGAGGGCTCATCATGGGATTTACAGTTGGAAAAGAAAGAGGGCATGCATTCATGCGCAAACATAAAGGAGACGAAGGCATTCATTCATACATAAAACCCGGAGGCACATCAGTCATTCAAAAGGAAAATGATTAAAGTATAGAGAGTGTTTGTTTACAATACATAGCCAAGGCCGGAATCACTAATCTATTACAAAAATTCCTGAGAATATGTTTCTTAGTTGTCGGCTCCTTTGACTTCTCCGACGGGCTTTGAAGAGGCATCATCATCAGCTTCTTCCTCATCATCCGAGGCCAGCTTGTCCATCTCCGAGTCCTCAAGCAGAGGCCTCTCTTCGCCTTCAGGCATGGGGGTTTGGAGGTCAGGAAGTAGAGGGGGAAGTCCATACAGGGCCGGGTCAAACTCCTTCGGGTCCACCCCGTGGTGCCGGGCCAACTTGCGATAAATCAGGGCTTGAGTGAAGTACTGTCCGCCTTCGAAGAAACTTTTTCCCTTTCGGGCCAGCCACATTGCCCCGGGACCCTTTACCCAGCCGTCAGCAGAAGCCTCCACCACCGAGGCCACCCACTGCTTCCGCTCTTCGGCCTTCCAGCCATCAGCAATAAAAGCCGCCACCGCCTCTTCCTTGGCGTTGGAGATGGCCACCGCTTTCTGGGCCTCAGCATCCTCGGCTGCTCTCCTGGCGGCCTCGGCTGCGGCCTTCTCCGCCTCGGCCTTCCCCTCAGCCCGAGCTTCCTGTCTTGCCGCCTCCAGCTTCTTCTCGGCCACCCGGAGGGCCTCTTCCAAGCATGCCAGCTGCCGTATGGCCTCGGTATTGTTTGCAACGAGCTTCCTCGTCACCTCGTCGGATTTGGCCTTCTCGAGGCGGTGCTGTTCTGCCCTGCGGACGAGCTCCCCGAAAGCCAGACTAGCCTGCAAACGTAAGGAGGCGCTCAATATAAACTATTCAAAGGAAAGAAGAGAAAAGCTCCGAGCTCTTACAGTGGCCGAAGCTTGAAGAGCCTTGAGCTCGAGGGCTTCATCCCCGAATCGGCTAAGGGTGGACCGATCCACCGAAGGGGTCGCACCCCTCAAGAACTCCCTCGGGTCGAGGGTGCCATGCATAATGGCTGTCCCCTTCTTTATGGGGAAGTGTACGGTTTCAAGGGGCCAGGCACCCTCGACGAGGTCCTCCAAGGGAGCGGAGGCCGACGGCTGGTCGGTTGGGGGATCGTCAATGATCACCAGAGGGGTATCCTTTGGCTCAGCGTCCCCCTTCGATTTCTTCCTTTCCGGAGGCTTGACGCCCTTCCCGGCGTTTTTTCGCTTGAGCTCCCCCTCCTTGGAGCCTCCGGCATCAGTACCGGCGCCAGCGATTGCAACCCCCTTTGGGGGGCCTTGACCCTCAGGGGTCTCCTGCTTCTTCAAAAGGGCGTCCACCTGCGGTTGCGCCGGAGGCCTCTCCTCCTTCTTTTTCTTATCCTTGGCCAGTTGCCGGGACAGCTTGGAGAAAGCTTTCGGATCCATAAAATCACCTGCAAAAGAACAAGAAGAAGGAGTTAGAATCAAAAGCAAATCAAAGACTTACGTCTCTAAGTACTAAACAACAAGGGCCCTCGGCAACCACCTCTGATACCCGGAGAGCCCCGGTTAAGGAGAGGATATCTCTCGTCTTTCTCCCCTGGCAGGCGATACCGCCGGAATTCTAGCTTAAACAGCTCTTCCGGGAGCGTGGCGGCCTTGATTGTTATCAGCTTCTCTGAACCCGGAAGCTTCGCCTTCAGCTTTCGTCCATCACTCTCAAGGGCGGCGTTGCCTACCTTGGGGTGCCTCCGAAAATGGTTGCGGAGAGGCCTCGGGAAGTCAGCTCCCAGCATCCTGAGGTAGCAGAATCGGTCCTTCCATCCCTTATGGGACGAGGGTACCTCTGAAAACAACCTCCATGCCGGCAGCTGTTGAAGATTGGCAAACCCCTCACTGTTTGCGGCCCCCCCTCGGCAAAGGTTGAAGGACAGGAAGAACTGGTCAAGAGAAGGTTCCACCCCCCGGGAATCACACAGAGAGAGGAACCCCGCCAAGTATGAATGGCTGTTAGGGGTTAACTGACAGGGAGCGAGGCCTACGAACCGAAGGTATTGCACGACGAAGGGGTGCAAGGGGAAGCGGAGGCCCAACTCCACCGAGAGGATATGCACAGCAAAGCAGCCTTCGGGGGGAGATAACAACACGTCGTCGGGACCTGGGACTACCACCTGTGCCGACGGGCCCACCAAGAGCTGAGTCTTCAGATACTCCGCCTCCACAGCCTTCGTCTTCAAATCCAGCGCGGCTGTGTTGAGGTAGGAATGTCCTTCGGGAATTCCTACCGGCTGTCCCGCATCCACCGCAGCCTGTTTCTTCTTCGGGACGGCGTTCTGCTTCTTCCTCTTCTTCCCGGAGGCTACCCGGAGGGGGATGGCGTCAATAGGCCGGGAGCTACTCGCTTCACCGGCGCCTCGCGAAGGCAGGACAGCAACCGTGACTCGTCGCCTCTCTTTCTCCTCTTCTTCCTCCGCCACCTGAAGCGCGAGGGCCATCTCCTCGTCCTCCGCTACTTGCTCAAAATCTTCGGCTTCGGCCTCAGCATGAAGTTTGCTTTGTACCTCTCTCGCCACCTCAGAATCATTGTTGGACGAAGCCTCACTTGATGACTCCATGCCCGAGTAGCTCTCGGATGGGGCGGGGGCTTCCTCCGGGATGTTTTGGGAGTCACTTGCCGAGGACATCTTTCCGCAGAATAAGGAGGAAGATTGGAAGAGGATACTAACTAGGGGGAACTAAAAACACTCAATCTAAGGCCGAAGTAGCTAAGTATACTGAAGAAACGAAGAACTGAGGAAGAACTGACCTTAGAAGTATGGTTTGATCGAAGCAAGGACTTTCTCTCTCTAGAAATTTTGGCAGAGCTTCACTATCGCATAAAAACGCACAAGGAAACTGAGCTCCGCCTTGGGGTACTTATAGGCCTTCAGCCTCGAGAATTGGGCCTCGATTTGAAAAGCCCATCATTACGGGCCGCCGCCTCAGCCAATGAATGGCAGCCGCCCACCCCCAACCAACAAGGGCACGCCACGTCAACCCCTCCTCCAACGGCTATATTACAACGACTATATTTCGGCACCACTGGGGTGCCTTCGAATGATAGCCTCCGGCTATCACCCACCACACCCCACGGACAATTAATTCCACCAAACGCCTTCGAGCCCGTAGCAGCATAAGCCTTCGGCTTGTCAATATACAACCCCTCGGGGGATCATCAACTCATCATAACTCCTTCAGCCCGAACTCGCCTTCGGCCTAAAGGAGTGGGGGACTGGCATACACCCCTCGGGGATCATACACACCAAAAATTTCTTCATGCAACAATTTACAATTGACGCATACGACCTCTGGGCAAACATCACAGTACAACCCCTCGGGTACATGCTCCAACACACCCCTCGGGAATCACACTCTTCGGCGGAGACAGAATATCAAAAGTTTCCACAAGTCACTTGCGGAAATGGAGCAGCCCTCATCACAACACGATACATTTATGCTTTCCCCAGAAAACCCTCGACATGTGGGGGACTGAGGAAAGCCTTCTGCAGTCATACATGTGTTATGCTACCCTCAGAAAACCCCCGACATGTGAGGGACTGAGGGAAGCCTTCGGCAATCAGCAGAAGACAAGTTCTCCAGCAAAGGCACCCAGCGAAATGATGAAGCCTCCAGAAGAATCAACACATCTACTCCTTTTCCCTCAAGTACCTTTCGGCAAAAGGAGTGAGGGACTCCTAATGGAGTATATGGCCCACGAACCCCCGGCCCATAGACTCCTGTTTCTCCTACACTGGTCCATTGAGCTCAGGAAACAACTCAGGCCCAAATACGACGGCCCAAGCCTCAAAGTGGCTCAGAATACACACTGGGGTGCCTTCGGCCTCCTTGGCCGAAGGCTCCAGAACCCACAGAATAGCCTTTTCGGCATAGGAAGCTACTGGGAGAAAACGGGCGAAGACATGAGCCTTCGGCATTGTTACGCCCTCGGCATTGCTACGCCTTCGGTCACACGGGGCCTTCGGCCGTACAAGGGTCCTCACCACATGGAGCCCTCGGCTGCACAAGGAGCCCTCGGCTACATCAGGAGCCTTCGGCTACACCGGGAACCTTCGGCTGAGCTAGCTCAATCATCGAAGATTCCTTTTAGAGACAGCCAACCACCGCATTTAATACCACGTCACATCCGCCAACCGCATTCAATGCGGTGGACGTACCACTGCCGGTGCCAACCGGCTGATGTGACCCTTCGGCCGTTGGATTACTGACACGTGTCCTCTCATCGCATTTATTGCTGCTATAAATAGCAGCCCATTTCTCCTTGTAAACAACACAATCTACATCTCAACTCCACGCTGAGTTCATTTAATAAAATCGACTCTCTCTCCTCCTATTCGCTCTGACTTCTCTCTAGTTATTTCCGCAATAACCCTTCGGATAAGATACCCCCCGGGTAGACCATCCATCAAGGTGTAACCCAAGGTGTGTCTCAGGGTGTACGCCTAGCATTATTGGGAGTTAAGGATGTTTCAATCATACTGTTTCAGTTTCAGACCAAACTTAAAGACCTGACCAGACCAGATATAAACAGACCAGACCATGCATACTTTCATAGTTATAAAATACACACATATCACACATGTATCAGATCATACCAGACTAGACTGGACAACACTTAAACAAACCAGGCCAGACCAACAAATTCCAGTCCAAGTAATAGTAACATTATAAAGACAAAGGAAAATTACCCTAAATAAGGCTAAAAACGTTTGTATATTACAAAATAGGACTATCATATTTTTATATTTCCAAAATAGGACTATCATATTTTTATATTTCCAAAATAGGACTAATTACTGTTATGTTTTGACAATACTAAACTTTAACATGATAATTTTTTCTAAACTTGACAGTAATTACTCCTATTTTGATAATAAAAAATGACAATTTTATTTTGGAATTTTTCACTTTTTTTACTCAGGAATTTTCCCAAAGTCAAATCCATCAAAAGTTGAAAGAAGACTGTAAATTTGCCCGAGAAGAAAACCCTGCCCGCGCCCTAACGGCCAGTACCTCTCAGCTTATTTGAAGTAGAGGTACAAAAGTCAAAAGAGTATGCTCTCAGCCAGCAGCCAAGACAATCAGAGAAAGGCTTGGACATTGAAGACGGGGACCGGAGGAGTGCCCGTATAAAGTTCAATCGCGCTTTACTCTATTCAGTGTGCTAGACATGGCGATTGGCCGCGTCACTTTTTCTTCGGACGACCTAGTGAAAACGTCTCCGAACGATCAGAGATCTTACCGATACATTGAGCTTTCTAACGGTCTCTGTGCTCTAGTAATTCACGATCCAGAAATTTCATTGGATGGCCCTACGGAAGTTCCCGAGAACTGCCAAGGAACTGAAGACTCCGAGGATGAAGATGACGATGAAGATGAAGAAGAGGGAGAGGATGAAGATGAAGAAGACGGAGAGGATGAAGATGAAGACGAGGAGGAATCTGAATGGGGAGATGGGAATGGAGATAAGAAGGCGATAGATACTCATAAGAAGGTCATTCTCACCCGCTACTCAATCATTAAGCATCATTGTAAGCTTTAGAATTAGATTGAGAATATAGGTTGAGGTGAGGTTATGGGCTGATTCTCAATGTTGAGCATAATGTGCGGTGATTTTGTGGTAAAAGATACCACGTATGTCATTTATTTGATATATCTATTTTATTGGCAGGCTGCAGCTGCTATGTGTGTAGGAATGGGCAGCTTCTCGGATCCTTATGATGCTCAGGGTCTTTCACATTTTCTTGGTTTGTTCCTTCAAAATTTACTCCCGAATTAAATTTATTTCCTTGTTTTCTTCATGGGATATAACCAATCAGCTTTCTTTTTCAGTAGGGTGCATTTTACTACTCTACTAATATACATTTGAATTTCAAAGTGTGTTCCGAGCTTCTAACTATTATTCTGGTTCCCCTTCTCATAGAACACATGCTATTTATGGGGAGTACTGAATTCCCTGACGAGAACGAGGTATATTCTTGTTCCTTGTGCTTGTACAGGTTTATGTGTTCAGCATGTTCTTTCTCTTTATTTTTTATTTAATATTACTGAATACTGATAATCACACACACACACACATACATATTCTATGTTTCTGAAAGAAATGCTTGCGCTGGGATCATATCTGCAGAACTATATTGTATGGTGCTTCACTAATGTTTAATCACTCTGTAAAACTTTAACGCTATTTTTCTGAAGATACCTTCACTGCTAAGAGGTGACTATGAATTACCCATTTGGACTCCCCAGATGACTCTTTGCTTAAATAGTATGACAGCTACTTGTCCAAACATGGGGGTTCGTCAAATGCATATACAGAAACAGAGCATACTTGCTACCATTTTGATGTTAAAGGAGAGTTCTTTTATGGTGCCTTGAAGAGGTATCAGACATGTATTTGTCAAATCATGTTGCACTCACTGGTTTTTCTTAGATAGGATATATATAATTAACACCAATATAATTCATACTCAGATTCTCTCAGTTTTTTGTCTCACCATTGGTAAAAACCGAAGCCATGGAGCGTGAGGTACTTGCTGTTGATTCAGGTTTGTCAATGTTGTTTCAATTTTCATAAAATGCATTTCCCCCTCCGTTTTTCCATTGATTCCCCACTGCATTGTTTTCCACTTGCTGCATTGTTATTTAACCTGATTGCTAATTTTTTCCTGATGTTATTCCTTATTAACAGAATTTAATCAGGTGCTGCAAAATGATCTATGCCGTTTACAGCAATTGCAGTGCCATACATCTGCTCCTGACCATCCTTTTAACAGATTTTGTTGGGGTCAATTCACAAAACCCAGGGCTTCTTTTTCCTTTGCTTTCTGAGTGATCACTTAAGCCAATCAAATTGTTTCTTGACATATATCTCCTTACTTGAATGAAGGGAATAAGAAGAGCCTTGCAGATGCCATGGAGAAGGGAGTCAATTTAAGGGAGCAGATTTTCAAGTTATATAATGACAATTATTATGGAAAAAAGATGAAACTAGTTATCATAGGTGGAGGTACGTTCCTTGTAAAAGTGTAAAACCTTAAAAGAAATAGTATGTGGAATTTTCAACTTTCAAGACCATCAACTAGAAATTAATGTTGTGAATAGCGTTAGGCACTTTCTAGTTTCTAGGATCAGACTAAGGCCTAGCATGTAATGGAGGATTATTCAGAGGTAGGCGAGCTTATGCAGGAAGCCCAACAATGGCCTACCACTTAAGTGGATTGACTCGGAAAATTGGGGAATTTTACAATAATGTTTGAAACTAAAAGTTAGTTTAAGACGATGCTTGACTCGAATATCGATGATTTTATCCGCTCAGTTGTCATTCTGTGCTTGCACTCGCTCGCTAACTCCCTCTCCGCATGAACACTAACATAGCTACCTGTGACCTTGCTTATATTATGCATAAGTCTCATGTTATGTTTAATATTTATATATTATACATGATCCCATATCAAATCCCAACATGAGGTTAGACGTGTTTGGAAGTGTTTGGTGACATAATTCCTACAGCTAAGCTCACTATGGTAGTTGCTGCTGCAGAGACTCTAGATGTTCTTGAAAATTGGGTTCTTGAGTTATTCAGCACTGTCAAGGGAGGCAATGTTGTGGAATCTGGAGAGAGATTGGAATATCCTATCTGGAAATCTGGCAAGCTGTATTGGTTAGAGGCAGTTAAAGATGTTCATATCCTAGATTTATCGTGGACATTGCCTACCCTTCAGAAGGAATATAGGAAGAAAGCTGAAGACTACCTGGCACATCTCCTTGGGCATGGTATTTGATATTAAATTTCTAGGCGGTTATATTTCTCTGTTTTTTATTCTCCATGCCTGGAATGTAAATATTTCCGCATTCATTAAGTTTATAGTAATGATTATCTTTCTCTATGTAAGTGTAAGTAAGGTACATTTGTTATGATATTTAAATGCGTAAACATGGATAACTTTTTATTCAGAGGGTAGAGGGAGTTTGCTTTTCTTCTTAAAAACCAGGGGATGGGTTACCTCTATATCTGCTGGTGTTGAGGAAGACGGAATGCATCGGTCCTCACTCGCTTATATTTTTGGCATGTCAATACACCTAACAGACTCTGGTTTGGAAAAGGTTGCTTTCTTCTCTATAAGTTGTTTGGTTTTTCATCCCTCTACTTCCCAATATTATAAGTTGTATGCTGAACATATTGACTTACGGTGTGCTACCAAACATTTAATTTATTTTCTTATTTTCATGGTTTCTTTGGGCTATTTATTAACATTAACAATTGAACATTAACATTAATTGGTTTCACTTATAGTATCCAACTTATTTTTGTTCGTATGCATATCATTTTTTATTCATTTTCTAATACTTTTCCTTGTGGAATAAGTGCTGTCTTTGGGGTTGCAGATATTTGACGTCATTGGTTTTGTCTATCAATACCTCAAGTTACTGCGGCAAGTTTCCCCACAGCAATGGATATTTAATGAACTCCAAAGTATTGGGTATATGGAGTTCAGATTTATAGAGGAGGAACCTCAAGATGAATATGCTGCAGAACTTGCAGGTTATCTACTTTTGACTTTCTTCTAATTATCTATGTCACGATCCAAGTTTTGGTTAATCTTAATTTACTGAACATGTATTATTCCTATGGAGTTCATTGCTGATATTGCACATAAATTTTATGCAGTTCTCCTCTTCCAATCTTTATTGTTCCACGGAGTCATAATTCATAAAATTCCCTTTAGAATCCAAAAGGATGTTCTTGAATATCCTCATCCTTGGCCTTGTATGATTTTTATTATACTGAAATACTGAATCATTATGATATTTTGTTTGCAGAAAATTTGCTTGTTTATCCTCCTGAGCATGTTGTTTATGGTGACTATGCATACGAGGTTTGGGATGAGTTGCTGATAAAGTACGTTCTAGGTTTCTTCAGGGCAGACAATATGAGAGTTGACATAGTAACAAAGTCATTGAACGATTCTGGTGGTAAGTCTTTGTGATGATCGGTCAATGTAAGGTTTCGTTTTTATATTTATTCTCGTGTGCATTTCAGAGTCAATTATATTTATTCTCATGTGCATTTCAGAGTCAATTTGATTAAGGGGCTTCAGCATAGGTTTTCATCTTAATTAAAAATGAAACAAAGTTAGAAAAGTTCAAACTTGCTTCTAGTTTAGTGCCAATGACCCTTTGTGCTATCATCTTAATTAAAAAATGAAACACAAGTGAGATTTTTTAAAATTTGGTTTTAGTTTAGGATGTTTTTACTTGGACTGTAATTTGTCCCAGACCAGTTCAGACCAGACCAGACCAGACTTGGATAGTTATAAAAATACAAAGAAACCAGACCTTACCAGACCAGACCAGTTCAGACCAGACCAGACCAGCAAATTACAGTCCAAGTAAAAACATCCTTAGTCCCAATGACCCTGTGTCCCTTTTTATTAGTCACAAACTATGTTGTTATGAATTATGATATGCGTTACCTATGGAGTTCATATAAAAAGATTACAACAAAAGCCATATTTATAGCTAGAACTAGGACTAATCGCTAACTACACGAAGTGGGCTAAGCCCAATACAACTAGGGTTAGGGTTTCAACACTCCCCCTCAAGCTGGAGCATAAAAATTATATGCATCAAGCTTGTTACAATTTACAAATGTTATTTATTCTAGGACCTCAAAGAGATTTTATTAAAACATCTGCAAGCTGATCTAACGTGCTGACACAACTTGTGATAATTTGTCCATTTAAAGTCTTCTCTCGAATGAAGTGTTAGGGTTTCAACACTCCCCCTCAAGCTGGAGCATAAAAATTATATGCATCAAGCTTGTTACAATTTACAAATGTTATTTATTCTAGGACCTCAAAGAGATTTTATTAAAACATCTGCAAGCTGATCTAACGTGCTGACACAACTTGTGATAATTTGTCCATTTAAAGTCTTCTCTCGAATGAAGTGACAATCAACCTTAATATGTTTTGTCCTCTCATGAGATACTGGTTAGATGCAATGTGCATTGCAGCTTGATTATCACACATAAGTTGCATTGGTTTCATGTTTCTGTATCTCAATTCTTGAAGGAGGTGCTTCAACCACAAAATCTCAAATGCAGCAAAGGCCATTGCACGGTACTGTACTTCAGCACTTGATATCGCAACAATATCCTGTTTCTTACTCTTCCACGAATTCAAGTTTTCACTAATCAAGGTACAATATCTAGAAGTAGAATGTGTATCTGCCGGACATCTAGCCCAATCTGCATCACAATACCCACTTGACTTGGTGTTTTCTTTATTTATTTCAAGACTCGGGTAGTTGCATGCCCATGGCCATCACCTAGCTTATCCAGAAACTGACTAAGCACAAATCTTTTGTTTGAAATATTTTAGCTTCCCCAAATCTTTTGTTTGAAATTACTAAAGAGATATTTCTTGAGTTGAGTGATTACCTGTTCACCATCTATTCATAATGACAATGTCATCCACACATACAAATACAACTAAATAAATGCACCTGTTTCATGTGGAATGTCTATAGAAAATTGAATGATCAACATTACTTCAGATCATGCCAAATCCACGAATGACGTCGCGAATCTCCCAAACCATGCACGCCGAGATTGCTCCAAGCCTACATCCCATTGAAGGAATGACGTAACTGTCAGAGTTATGATATCTAGCACGCACACACAAATCCGAAAAAACTTGAAGAAAAATGAGAACGGCACAATAATTTAACGTGGTTCATCCAGTAGATGTTACTGATCTAATCCACGGGGGCAAAATTGGTTTTCTTTCTTATTAGGTGATGAATGATACAATCCATTATTTACAAGTACGTAGTCAATATATATATATATATATATATATATAGACAAACAACTCGGGTAAACTCTTAATTAAACTCTGGGCTCGACTGCCACTAAAGAAAAAGCCCAACTAGGGTCGGCTGATCATTTAGCTAGGGCCGGCTGCACATTTTGCTAGGTCCGACTGCAGCTCCTTGTTTATTATGTTTATTTGGCCGAAGCCTACACTCCAACAATAACTTACTCACAAGACCAGACTCCCCCTGAGCAACAAATCCTGGTGGTTGCTCCATGTAGAAAAGAGTAATATGGTCATCACATGCACCCTGTGGAAGGCCGGTTGGAGTGTGTTAGAGATCACCATAGTGTACTCGGTGCTCATTGAGAGAGAGCTCAGTGACGTCCTGGCAGACCACCATGTGAGAGATGCCCGAAACATCAGTGCCACGACCTTGCCATTCTACTAATTGCCGTTTCAGGTAAACTGCATGGATAGTATTGAAAAGTCCCGTTTGATGGAGCTAAACCCACAAAAAGCCATAGGACACCCAACTGACCCAAGATCATTTAAAACCTGGACAACGGTAATACATAAAATCTTCATGCAAGTGATTGTTGTTAAGTGTGAACAGAAGGCGCAAACATGTACCAGTGATTGGTGCCAGGTCTTCATTGGCCACAAAACATGTAGGCATGCAGCACGCTCGTGGGAATCCAACGTTTCTGGATAAAATTTTGAGTACTTCCTGAGTCAACCAAAACTGTCATTTATTGTTTGGCCAAGATTGCGTCCAGATGTGTGGTGGATTGTGATCTGAACCTAGTCATTGCATTGAGGGACAATGAGGGCTCAGCCTCAGTGTCAGGGGCATCTCCGAGTTCGTCTTCCACAATCTCAACATTAGAAAATCTTTTGCACATGTGGCCGCGGATCCACTTTACATCACAGTTGTAGCAGTCCTTTTTCTTGTCTTGCAGCAGCTTCGGTTCGGGTTAGTTTTTTAAATGCATGGTTGTAATTTTTCTTTACTGGTGCCGACCCTGTGAGAACTGAGTGATTTGGGTGAGGATGAATTTGAGTTCCTGACCTAGATGTTCCATATGTACTATGGTTTATTGAGGTTGCAGCTGTGAGAAATTTGCGCTTGCTTCTTCGAGAGAGCATCATGGCCCTGTTGCGATCGAATGTTCTTGGTTTTCCACCTCCAAGCATACTGTCTCTCGAAGTCCAGCCATAAAGATGTTCATTAGCATGGGGGGATAGATTCTCCAGCTCTACGGGCTAGCAATCACTGAAAGTTTTTTATATAAGATTCTAGGTTGTTGCTGCTTGGGGCTCAAATCTTTTGAGCAACGAAATATAGTGATCTATCCATGTTAGTCGGTTAGTCCTACTACTGCTGGATCCAACTGCTCTGTCCAGAGTTGGGTGTTATCAGTCATGTGAAAAGTAGCCAACCCTACCTGATGCTGGTTCTGTCCTACGAGGGAAACTCCAACTTCGAGTACCGTGAAACCATCGCATCATCTGAGCAGCATTGGCGGTGATTTCTGTGTCGTAGCCGTCTGGAATGTAGACTGGATGATGGTGTTTGAGAGGCTGGAAGCTGATAGGATTCCTGCCAAGTGGGTTACCGTGGTCTTGATTTATGTGAGGCATGAGCTGTTTCAACGTCAATTGGTTGCGTTGATCGACTCCTTGTATCAAGGCCTTCAGCCCCTATGTTGTAGCCAATGACCCAGTGTTCCCCATTGTGCCCAAATCTGATGCCGAATTGATAAAAATGTGAGAACTAGCCCTAGATGCGGGATGTGTTTGAGAGATTAATCGGGAATTCGGGAAAGAGAACCGCTAGAATTCAACAAAGTTATTCCTACTCTCATATTAACCGGTGTCCGACATGATCTGAGAATGAAAAAATTAAACCGGTGACCAGTGGCAAATGTAAGAGCAACGACCGGCAAAATAAGTCATGAACCGGCAAATGAAAAAAGAAATTGTGACTGACATAAGTGGTTGGTGCCTAGCATTTGGCAGTCATTAACCGTGTCATGGTGTAATTTCTCAAGTTGACTGTCCAAACTTGGAACTGATATACATTTTAGTTCGAGGAAGAGTGTTGAGTTTAAAGAAGTGGTGTGCTTGTCCTTCAATATTACCTCTGTCTGAACTTGTGATATCCCATACATTATTGATAAACACAATAATAATATACACAATAGTTGATCAATTTCTAATAGCGGGAGATGCCTTGTAAATGTTGCCCGCTATACCAATTCCTCCCACAATCAAAGTCATCGAGTTATTCTTTTGGTGCTATGGGTTTTCTAGTAGCCTCTGAACGTTTTTTCTTTCTTCGCTGGTTTATAATAAGTTCTTAGATCCCTTCATGCCATCTTATACTAATGTGAGTCGTTTACAATGGATTCCTACTTTGCTAGACATAATGCTATATACCTATACCTGCAGTATACAATACAGTGCAAGTTACTTCATAAAAATAATATATATTGAAATCCCAAATAATTATTTTACTTTGATGTCACTTCTTTGTTCAGATGTTCAACACGAACCGTGGTTTGGATCACGGTATATTGAAGAAGATATACCCCCGTCTCTGTTAGAATTGTGGAAGGATCCTCCAGAGATTGATGTATCATTACATTTGCCTGTGAAGAATGACTTCATTGCATCGGATTTTTCAATTCGTGCTGACACAGCTTCTTGTGATGGAGGGAACGCATCCTCTCCTAAATGCATTCTTGATGAACCATTGATGAAATTTTGGTACAAGCTGGATAGGAGTTTTAAACTTCCTCGTGCTAATACATACTTCCGTGTTACACTTAAAGGGGCATACAGTAACTTGAAAAGTGCTCTGCTTACTGAATTGTTTGTCCTTCTTCTAAAAGATGAGCTGAATGAGATTGTCTATAAGGTTAGTCACCCCTCATCTTCAATTGAACTGCTTTAAAACTTAAGCTTTGGAGCATACTAATTATAGTAGAGGTATATTGTCATTTAAGTATGTTCATAAAAATAATCTCTACTTTTGTACTTATGTTTCCAAGTCGCTGTCTTATAATAATACCATACTACATTGCAGGCTAGTGTAGCAAAATTGGAAACTTCTGTTTCATTGTATGGTGACAAATTGGAGCTAAAAGTATATGGTTTCAATGACAAGCTGCCAGTTCTGTTATCAGAAGTTTTGGCAACAACCAAGACCTTCTCACCCAAGGATGACCGCTTTTGGGTATAACTAAAGGCAAATAATTACATTGCCTCCTTCACTGCTTTTCTATAAACATCTTATTTCTACATGTGTATGGTTTTATCATTATTAGCATCTCGTGTTTGTCCTGAGAAGTTTTGGAGAGCATTGAGGATGGGTGAGAGTGATGAGAAGTAAGAACTGAAAAAGAAAATATGTTCATGTCTGCTTGTGTAAAGCAGTATCGATGCAGCAGAACTCTTTTCTGTCTATATTGATACTGATCATGAGGATATATTTTCCTTGCTAAACCAATTGCAGACTTACAGTTGCATGTGTTCATTAGCGTCAGTGCCCTATTGTAAAGCCTCTATTCATTGCTTTGGTGGAACTTATGATAGGTTATCAAGGAAGATATGGAAAGAACTTTGAAGAACACTAACATGAAGCCCTTGAATCACTCATCATACTCGAGACTCCAAATTTTGTGCCAGACTTTCTGGGATGTGGAGGAGAAGCTATGCATATTAAATAACTTATGTGTGGCAGATCTAAAGGCTTTTCTTCCGGATCTTCTTTCCCAGGTTTGGAAGCTAATAATTCATTAAAATGTCATTCTATATCGATTCTTGTAGCTACTCTCCAGTCATTGAAAACTTCTCAAGAACATTTCTTCTTCTGATTTTTATTGATTCACTAGGATGTTTATTTTTCTGTTAATGATGAAATGATAGAGAGCATCCCCATATGTGGTTAATATCAGCCATCCATGCATTTATTACCATTTGATGGAAATGAAAATTTCTAATGGACATTCATTTCTCTTGAACTCCTTGTTTGTCAATCGCTGCCCCAATTATGCACATCCATATGATCTTTCACAATAGTAATGAATTAGTAGTATTAGGATATTGAAGTCCTTAGTATTGTTAGAAGCAAACAACACATGTACTAGAATTGTTGGACAGGTTGAACTTTTAATAACAGATTTGTTTCTTTGAAATCCTTGTATGTTAGTTTGAGTCTCATGTAACCCATATTTATATCAACAGGGTGTTTTTTGAAAATGTAATATTGTACTCCGTAATAATTTATAACCGCAATGAATTTTTAAGATAGTAGTTATTGCTCAGGTTTTCGTGGTTCTTTTTTGCTCATTGAAAAGCTTCTGAAAAATGTGCGTCTCTGCGCTGCTACTTAGTTCTACTTTTTTACCAGTGGACTAAATATGTATTTTTACTCCCACTTTCTGTTGACCTGCTTTGCCATGTCAATATGTTGAAACTTGTACGTAGAAAGCAGTAAATATGTGCAATATGTTTTTAAGTTACTTCTCAGAACGCTAATCCTTGTTTGTTGGTATGTGTCCTTATTTAACATGCATTTATTTCAATAGCATGGTCGTTTTGTAATAGTATAATGATTTGTAATAATAGCAATTAGATTTGAAACTAATAATATGGTTTTGGTGTTGGTGCTTCCTTTTGGTCATCAATTTAAAGCTTCTGAAAAATACGTTCGTTAGTTCTACTTTCACCGCAATGGACTAAATTTATTTTTACTTCCACTTTCTGTTATCCTATTTTGCAGTTATATATTGAGGGACTTTGCCATGGCAATATGTTTGAAGAAGAAGCAATAAATATATCCAATATATTTAGGAATTACTTCTCGGTAGCACCACTTCCGGCTGAAATGACACATAAAGAGTTCATTGTATGCCTTCCTTCTGGGGCTGACCTAGTTAGAGACGTAGCAGTGAAAAATAAACTGGAAACAAACTCAGTGGTTGAGGTAGTACAAAGCAAGAAGATGATTTTTCTTTTAAAATTTTATGTATAAAGTGCAACGATAAACTGTTCACTCTTACCACCGTTTCTCTCTTCAGCTCTATTTTCAGGTTGAACCTGAAGTAGGCTCAGATTTGACCAAGTTGAAAGCACTGTTAGATCTTTTTGATGAAATTGTGGAAGAACCACTCTTTAACCAGCTAAGGTATAATAAGATTAATATACTCTATATACTAGATGTCATGATGATTTTCACCACTTTGAAAATCAATTAATCAGCCTTTTGGATTCTCTTTTCAACCTTGACACAGGACAAAGGAGCAACTTGGCTATGTTGTTGGGTGTTCCCCAAGGGTAACATACCGCATACTAGGCTTTTGTTTTCAGGTTCAATCTAGTGAATATGATCCTGTGTACTTGCAAGGAAGAATTGATAACTTCATAAATAGTGTGAAGGAGATATTGGTATGCGTCATTATTTCTATTCCTAACTTTTACTTTGGTTGTATGCCAGTACATTTAGTGTTACTCCAATAATCATGCATTTGTACTATTGAGAGGGTTTGCCTTGCCCACTTATAAACCAGAGACTTTCTCTGACTATGTAATATAGTGGAAAGCGCAAACATGTATTATGTTTCAAGTGATGAGTTCATCTAGACATCTACACACATATACACACACAAGCTAGATGCCTGGATAGACGATGAGCTGATATTTTGATTGCAGTATTTTTTTTTTCTCCGGAAGGCAAACCACCAAACTCAATGGGGTAAATTCCGGAGTACATTTACCAGAGTATTATTAATGAGAGAAACAATACAAGAGGGGGACCAAACCAAAACCTCTCAGAAAACAGAATAAAACAAACAACAGATTAAAATCTAAGAGAAGGAATACCAAAAAAATCCATCCAATAAGCTCTCTTTGCAAGATCAGGTAATTTACCCGTATCAGAAAAAATAAGCAATCTATCCGTTTGGACCTGGGCCAAGTGGTGCGCAGCCCAGTTCCCTTCCCTCATACTATGCCCGAAATTCACCTGCTTCCTGAAAGCCAAGAGTGTACTTTCCTGAATTTCAATCGCCCATCGTCTTCCAACCTAACCAGCCAGATAATCTAACGCCATGGCTGAATCCGTTTCTATCTGAAAATCATAAAACCCTTCGTCGGCCGCCCATCTAATAGAGAAGAAGATGGCCCTGAGCTCTGCTTCAAGCGAGGACTGAGCTGCCACTGGGAAGCTAATCGCCACCACGAGCTCTCCTCTTCGATTACGCATAATCGCACCTCCAAAAGCCTTATCAGCTAAGCTAAGTAACTGGCATCTACGTTTAACTTCATTTTTTGTGTAGGAGTGTTCCATCGGATTATCTGTGGTTTAAAATACCTAGGTTTGTAGTGAATAGGAACCAAACCTTCAGCAACCAAAAAGTTCCCCATTGAACGAATCTTTGAAGAGGAAATACCACTAACCCAATTCTGAGAATCAAGCTTAACCTGCAGAATCATGTACTCGAATTTGGGGTGTTCCCTTCATTTCCCCAGATCTGAGCTGATTGATTGCAGTATTTTAAATCTAGAAGAGGAAATACCACTAACCCAATTCTGAGAATCAAGCTTAACCTGCAGAATCATGTACTCGAATTTGGGGTGTTCCCTTCATTTCCCCAGATCTGAGCTGATTGATTGCAGTATTTTAAATCTAGAAAACGTTTATCTGCCCTGGATAAGTGAGAGGGTGTTGTAATGCCTTTGGTTTTTGAGTAACTGCACTTGGTAAATATTTCACACTGTTGATTGCAGGATGATCTCAGTGACGAATCTTTTGAAGGTTACAAAAGTGGATTAGTCGCAAAGCTTCTTGAGAAAGATCCATCACTTCAATATGAAACAAATCGCCTATGGGGTCAAATAGTAGATAAAAGGTATATATTGTCCACATGCAGCCATATTGCTACTCTTTCCGTCCAAAAAGATAGTCCACTATTCCATTTCCGTTCTTTCCACAAAGATTCTTGATTTACCATGTGAAACACATCATCATCATCATTACCCCAGTGCCGCAAAGGCTCCCACCTACGGCGGGGTATGGGGGTCGGATGTACGCAGTCTTACCATGTGAAACATATTAATTTTTTTAGTACCATAGATGCCCTTATTCAATGCATCTTGGTATTTTATCCCACGTGAACTGCGCTAGTAATGTAGCGTGTGTGGCATCACTACATTAGGGTATATCATCATCATGAACATTTGCTTAATCTTAACTATGTTGTGGTCGTTTGACATAATTTTTTTTTTTTCGAAAAATTGTCCAGCATTATTTAGCTCTTTAAATCATGCAAAAAGGACTTATAGTTTTTTTCCGGATGCCCTTAGTGTTGGTATGTGTTCATTTATTATGATTTTTTTGTAATTGTATACTGGTTTATAATAATAGCAATAAGATTTTAAGCTAATAATATGTGTTCTGTCTGTCCAGCTTAATCTTCTCACTTGCCTTTTTTGAATGTCCTAGCTAAAGCTTTTCATTTCTATTTTAAGAAATAATTAGTACTCTTAAATGATAAATTAATTATCAAATATTAAAATAATGCATTTATAACATCACAATTATCATCTCCTCATTATATTATCACCTCATTATATTATATATCGTCAAAATTACTTCTGAAATTATGTTCAAATTGCTTTATTTAATTTTCTAAACAATCGTGTCATTTTTCAATGAGAAGCTTACTTGGGACAGAGGTAGTAGCTACTTTTTCAATATGTCTTCTATAAATCATGTATTAAAAAAAGGATTTTTTGAAACTATCACCATAAGTTTTACATTTTTAAGCTGACGATATGCATCGAGTTGCAAATTAGGTATTTAAAACATTACCGACGATAAATATAAAATTTAATTATTTAACTATATCATCCATCATTTCCAATGGAGTCAAAGACTCGCTATTTTTTAGCATGAGAATATGATGGAATAAGCAAAATGGCTCACTAAATTTTATGCGCTTCTTTGTTATGAAGCAGTCAGTCCATGTAATTTTGGACGAGATTTTATTATGGGTCATCCAGAAACAGAAATAGTCTCTCTGTGCTTTGCTTTAGTACATGTGTAAGGCTGCGTACATCCGACCCCCTTACCCCACATTAGGTGGGAGTCTTTGTGGCATGGGGTAATGTTGTAGTTGTAACTATATCATCCATCATTTCATGATTGGTGTACAGTTCATAGTACTAATAATATTGGTGAGCATGATAGTAATAATAACACCAACAACAATAACATTAATCCGGAGTAATACATTGTTTAAGGCTTCTTTGTTTTGAAATACTTTTACTGTCACTGGTTGTGGATAATTGTGAAGTGCCATTAATTCTCAGGTATATGTTTGATATGTCCGAGAAAGAAGCAGAAGAGGTCAAGAACACTCAGAAAAGTGACCTAATCGAGTGGTACCATACTTATTTACAACAACCATCTCCTAAATGTAGGAGACTTGCTGTGCGGGTTTGGGGTTGCCACACTGATCAGAAAGACCCTACTGAAACCGCTGCTCAGGTCATAAAAGACGTGACTGCCTTCAAAAACTCATCTCCCTTCTATCCAAACTTTTGCTGAAACCCACATGGTTCTTTACCGGCTTTCATGTCTAAAGAACAGCACCACAGAACATTTTTACAGCAAGTACTTTCTCTATTCTGTCACCTTGAGCATATGCTGATCCGTTATTGCAGTTTTGTCTCAACAGCACCACAGAACATTTTTACAGCAAGTACTTTCTCTATTCTGTCACCTTGAGCATATGCTGGTCCGTTATTGCAGTTTTGTCTCATTTTGATGGAAATCATATGCTTAAATTGCTACTTCTAGTACTTTGGGAGGGTCGTGTACCAACTTGGGTTATAATCGCAATGAGTCGATCTCAACTGGAATATAGGTTCGATGAAAGCATCAAACTGTTTGAGCTAAGCTAAAATAAAAAAAAATCATTAAAGAATTACGTAGTATTATAGGGAGTTTACATATTTTAGATCTAATTATTTTGCTAAACCAGACGCCTTCAATACACACAGTTTTAAAAATTCAAGCTTTTGGGAAACATTTATGAATAAATTGGTACTCCAATTCTTGGTTGGTTATATACTTAGAATTGGCAATTCTAAGTTGTTATACAGTGATCGAGCATTTCTTTAGCGGGGATTATTGGTGGTGACATTTGAGAGATTATATCGTGCTTTACCGACATCTCTTTTTCTCACGTTAAACGATCAGCGAACAGGGCGGCTCACGAGTTGGCTAAAGCTGCATGTTCTTTGTCTGATTGTATCTACTGGAATGATTTTTCTCCTAATTTTGTTTCTCATGTATTGAGCATTGATTCCATGAATGAAAGTTAATTTTCCCCTTTTCAAAAAAAAAAGTTGTTATACAGTGAGATCGACAATTCATGCGCAAGGTAGCATGTTTTCTTTTGGATTGAAATTTGCTAGTCTGGTCTGAACTGGTGTGGTCTTGTATGGTAAACGTTTAGTCTATGTATATTTTATAACTACAGAAGTCTGATCTGATCTGATATGGTCTGAGACTGAAAACAGTCCAAAAGAAAACATCCTTACTGTAGGCAAATTTTTGTGGATATGTAGTGCACAAGTGTTAGGTGTACCTCAGGGCCTCGGGTTATACTTTGATTTAGCTCATTGATTTTTGAGCCCGTTTGGTAACACTGAAAATGGTTGGATTGGCTGATTTTGCTGAAATTTATGAAGTTCTAGCTGAAGTGGCTGGATTGGCTGAATTTGTCGATTTATAAAAAAGTTATACTTCAAATATTTTTCATTAATAAAATAAAGTAAAAAGTATATGAAGAGCTGCTAAAATGACCCTTACAGTAACTACAGTCAATACAGTCAGAAAAGTAAGTTCAACATCACTTTTTTATTATTATTACGCAATTCAACGTGCGAAATCAAAATTTATGTGTTTGGTAAATATGTTGAGATAAGCTGAAAAAAGGGTTATCAAACATGCTCTTTGTATAAATACCTTTATAAAGGATGTAAATAAGTATGAAGTGTAAGAGATTTTAATATAAAAAAGGAAAAATTGATAGTAATAATCCCAATTATTGGCGGTCCGCTCATCATAATCCCAACTATTGATTATTACAGAATAATCCCAACTTTAATGACCTTCCGCCAATAATGGTCCCTATGAATAAATTCTTGTAGTTTCTAAAGTGGATGATATGAGATATAACAAGTAATCCCTATAAATAATCTCAACCTTTAATTTTTACGCTTAATTTCTATTTAAAATTCACTTTTTATAGAGGTAGTATATGGTCATGGACCATTATTGGCGGATAGTCTATATAGTTGGGATTATACAAAAATAATCAATAGTTGGGATTATTTTCAGCGGACCGGTAATAGTTGGGATTATTATTTTCAATTTTTCCTATAAAAAATTTATATTTGGTGTATAAATGATACATTACAATGTAAATGTTATAATGAATGTTTTACAAAAATGTTTTATAGTATAACTGATACTTAAACTACCTCTGTTTTTAAAGAGATGTAACATGTTTATATTTACATTATTCACATGTTGTGTGTTGACTGTTAAGTGTTGACTGCATTTTATTTATTAGGAATTAAGTTTTTGAAAAATATTGTTAAATTCTTCTCACTTAAAATTTTAAAAAATTGAAATATTTTAATTTTTAATAATAATGAATTAAACGTTCAAAATAATAATAACGATGATGATGATAATAATAATAATAATAATGGATTAAATATAACAATGTTCAAAGTTGTGCATTGACATATGTGAAAACAAAAACGTTGCAATTAAAAAGAAAGAAGTAAGCATTATTTATTGATACAAAGTCTAGGCCTTTTTTTAATCAATATTACTAAAATAGATTCAAAAGTCAAAATATGACTTCATAAAAAAAAGTCAAAATATGGCATGTTTTTGAAAATTTCCAAAGTATGACTAACCATACCATTTTTTAAGACTACGTATTACTTTTATTATTAGTGTAATATTCTATTTTTTTAATTTTTAATTAATCAATGCCAGCCTTCTAGGCCAACTTCTAGCCACCCGAATGACCGCCATCACCATCATCACTGCCGCCGCCGCCATAGTGACATTGTTGGTTAGTGATTCTATCACCCTATAGTGACACCCGTCCAAAGCGGCCAACACCGCAATAGTGACTCAACCAATTAGTGATTCAATGGTAGTGACTCCACCAATTAGTGAATGCCCTGGCCTATGACTGTCACCGTTGTTGTCACGTAGTGCCCACAGCCAGTGACACTGCCAATAAGTGAATGCACCGGCCAGTGACTTCCGCCACCGCCAGTGACACTGCCAATAAGTGAATGCACCGGCCAGTGACTTCCGCCACCGCCATAGCTGGTAAACACTGTCGGTGTCACTGTTCGCCGACAGTGACTCTACCAATTAGTGATCGCCTCGTTCTGTGATTGCCCCCCGTGTAGTTAACATTGTCATCGCCACGACCATAGGCCACTGCCGCTGCCCAGGCCAAAGACCACTACGGCCGTTGTCCCAGCCAAAGACTATTGTCGCCGCTGCCCCGCTCAAAGCTAAATGTGAGCCGCCCCAGAAAATACCTTTACCCCTGCTGCACCACACAACCCCGGTCACTGTCCACCCCACCAACCCAGTGGTCATCCCCCGCTGTCATTCCTTGCTGTCATTGCCCGCCACCATTTCCTGCCGTCATGCCGATAGTATCAGTGGAACGTCGCTGTATGAAGTTAGAAGCTTTAAGATGGTATAAAGTCCAACGGTGCAAGTCATATCAACTTTAGCTTTTAAGGTATGTTGTGTTAAAAATCACACCATATATGAGAATTATATGAGAAATAATGATGGTGCTTAAAGGATGGAAATTAAAACGGCAGCCATATGGAAATTAACTATGTGGCCATATGGAAACTAATCTTAACCTATCTTATAAAGGCCACTTTTTGTTATTAAACTAGTATTCTACCCGTGCGATGCACGGGACAACAAAATTTTATAATTAAGAATAAATTTATTAATATAAACTATTTTCATATAAACGTGCATTATTATTGCCAAATATATTAAGTGGAAGAAACGTTTTATGTTTTCTATGGACTAAAGTTTTTTAGGGTCTCAAAGATTAAAAAAAAATGCCAAATAATGAGAATATTCTTACGCTTTTCTGTGGCCTTAAATTTCTTATTTCTAGTGTCTCATATTAATATTACAAATATTTATGTGTATACTTAGTCCATATTAGTCAATCAAAACATCTTGATAGTATTGAGAGTGAGAATTTGATTGATGCTATAGCCAGAAACTCTTCTACCGAATTTCTTGATGTCTAATATGAAAGCTATGTGACGACTTGAGATGAAGATACAATAATGTCACACCTAATGACAAAAGGCGTGTAATTAACCTCACATGGCATGATATGTTTTATTTTCAATATATAAGGGAAAATGTGGCCATTATATTCAAAATAATTTATGTGAAGGTATACAAATATATATCTGAAATTCTAAAAGGTACAAAAATGCCCCTAGTATCTTTAGTCATTTCGTGCACGGGACAAAACGGTTTTATTTTAGTTTTACTATATGTGCGTGCGTGCGTGCACTAACATATTTATGAGTTATTAGGACTAATTGAAAGTCACTTATTTAGTCGATCATAACATTGATTGATATGAGTATTTGGGTATGTCTTATTTATTAACTAATTATCTAAACATGTTCGCAATCTATATAATTAAAAGAGCCAATTTTTCTTGTTGCATCCAAATGAACTTCGTATTTTCAACCATCTTTATCTAAACAAAAAAAAATTGTTCAATGCCTATTTATATACATTAGATTTCATTCGTAGCTTACTGTGTTTACTAATAACTACACATTTTTATAATGTATTTATTTAATGATGGGTGTTGTCATTTTTTGAAGACATTAGTCCTTCCGAGATTTAGTCCTTCTATCTCCTTCTTTAAGAAAAGAATTCAGAACATATACTTTTGTGACATTCTTATTTTAATGAAGGTGTTTGCTACGGCATCAGGCCGGCTGCATAACGCGATTGGTAGTTAATTTCATTTATTTGGATGTAATTGTGACGGTAAAGATAGTTGAAAAGATTAATTTCATTTGGATGGAATTGAGAGTTATAAAAATTGCTCATTTCATTATAAAATATAGTCTGGAAAATGTTTAGATAATTAGTTAAGAATGCTTTTTCATTAGAAAATATAGATTGCAAAAACGTTTAAATAAGTATTGACTTGGTGTACGTTAAATACTACAGAGTATTTATTAATTCCAAGTGAGCTCGTAATAAAAAGTAATTATTAAATTAGTAGGGAATAAGAAGATAATGAAATTATTAGTAAATAAGAAGATTAATAGTTACAATCGATTAATAATTGTGTATGAGTCTAGTAAAAATGTGTTAATTTTATAACTTGTCTTTGAGTGGAATTCTAGTAAAAGAGCCTACTAAAATTGTGTTTGAGTAAAATTGTGTTGATCTATGTTAGAGTGAAATTATATTGTGTTTTCACATGTAAATATCATGTAAGGGTGTTTTAATTGGTCTGGAAGTTTGTTCTAATTTGATCTATTTAAATCTAGTTTGTTCTGATTTGATCTGAACAGGTCTAGTCTAGTATATATTTGTTTTATGTGTATTTTACAATTGTCAAAGTCTAGCATGATTTGATCTAGTATGTTATGGTTTGAGACTGAAAGTAATTCAATTAAAAATATCCTAAATATTCTAAAAAAAGTGGACGGATATATCTAGGGAGAAGAAGACTTCAATGAAATAATTATTAAAAGAATAAAGAGTATTAGTTATCCTTTGTAAATTAATTATAATGGCTGAAATCCCAATTAAATAAAAGTTATTTAGATTTAGTATAATCATTTCAATTTCAATTTAACTTTTGATTCTGGATTGAACTAATTTAGTTTAACCGTTATTTCAATTTAAAAGTTTTGATTCTAAACTAAATTGAACAGCTTCACATGAACTATATCGACATGGTAAAATAGTCTAACTTTTGTTTTAACATATTTAAATATTTAACTTAGCAGTTACCAAGAAAGGTATGCATCAAGTTTAATGGATAAAAAGAGATAGTGAAAGTATAAACGGAGATTTGCTATATACTGCATTGTTCTATACTACAGTTAGTGTTTTGAGCATTTAAGGTCTCAATGAATCATATGACTTTGATTCATTTATCAAACCATGATTATTTTGGAGAAATTTCTCTGCCAGTTTCATAGTCACTGTGATGTAAATTTTGAATACAATTATGCCTATTAAGAGAAACTAATCGTATAATGATATTTGTTTCTTGCATTAATATGATTACATTTAGAGATTTTTTCATTCTCATTTAATATATTAAATGAGAAAAAAATCATGCATTACCTCTGTTTCAAAATCTTTGGCACACTTGGATTTCACAAAGATTAAAAATTTACTGAGGGTAAATTTTACTATAGAGTGCACCGTTTTGACACTATTTTGCACTAATTTGCAACGTTTTGTATTGTATTGATATAGATTTGTTTATCAAATGGGAAGTGCGACATTCATTTTGAAACGTCCAAAAAAGGAAAGTGTGTCAATGATTTTGAAACGAAGGTAGCATAAGTTAACATAAAAATATACTCCATAATAGAAATTTTAAGCTAAAAATTAAAGGTAATTTTAAAAAAATTTAAAATATTTAAGAAAAAGATGAAACATCCAAAAAAACTCATAATCATTACCTGTATATTATTAAATTAAATTATTGGGGGGTTTATAGTATACTTCATATATGTAAGGATTAAGAATGTTTTCAGTCCCAGACCAGATCAGACCAGTCAAGATCAAACTTTCATAGTTATATAATACACAAAGACCAGAAATATATCAGACCAGACCAGATCAGCAAATTTTAGTCCAAAAGAAAACATACTAAGTTTCCAAGAATAATAATTATTATAATAATTATAGTACACTTCGTATGATAATTATTGAAATGGAACGTATGTAATAACTTAGCTTTCTAAATATATATGAACAATATGGTTATAATAATAATAATAATATATACGGAGTAAACGGAGTATATGAATAATGAATTGAAACGTATGAACTAACTTTCCAAATAGAAATGAAGACTAATTAATATTACGGACTACGGAATACTCGTATTAATTAGATAGATTCTATGGTACTCATAAGGTACCATACCTTTGTCCACATGAACCAATGAGAATGTAGCAGTTGAATTATTTAAATCTAAATTAAAAATGATAAAGTGATGTGGTCCAATCAAATGAATGATAAGTACGGTACCCCATATTTTAGAAAGGTACCGGAGTTGTCACCAATTAATTATGTAGTGTCATGTGTCAAATAGTAGCTAAAAGAATGACATGTGGCAATGATACATAATAGAATGACACATGGCAAAGTGACTTCCAATTGTATAATATATAGATGCTCATTGCTTCTACAAGCTAAGCTATATAGTATAGTACCATGTGTTATTTGAGTGTCTCATACACTTGCCGTTTCAGAATTTATAGTTCACCGTCCAGCTTGATAACTAACAGTGTTAAGTTCGTTTACACACTGCCAGGAGTTATATCGCCTATCTACCCACCTTTTCATTTTTATTTATAGTGCACCTCATGAATTCTTCCTCTTCCTCCGCTCAAGAAGATGTAGCGTTTGTTATCATGGTCGTTGTTATCTTCCTCATGGATTTTACATTTGTCTCTGCCAGATATATAATGAGTTTCTAACTTCCAATTATCCCCATCTCATGGTCGTTGATAAAAAATCTTTTAGGTATGCTATTTTGTTGTTTATTGTTTCAGCATTCTTCCTTGTACCCTGTCCATTGCTTAATTCAGTTCAGTATTACATTTTTATATTTCATCTTTAGATTTTAGTTCCCTCCTATTAAAATATAAAGGGAAAATGGAAATTAATAATCCAACCTTTTAACGTTCTTCTTACAATAGTCTCACATTTTCGTTATTCATGAATAATCCAACCTTTGCACCTACTTCATTCACTGGTCCCTGACCGGTTGATGACATGTTATTCCAAGTTATTTTCTTATCTTTGCAAACCGTTATACCATAAATCTCACCTTTCACAAAGATAATATTTTGCAAATATAAGAAAATAACTTGGAATAGCAGGTCATTAACCGGTCAGGGACCAACGAATGAAGATGAAGTGCAAAGGTTGGATTATTCTTTGAATAACGAAAAGGTAGGGTTATTGTAAGAAGACTGCTAAAAGGTTGGATTATTAGTTTTCATTTTCCCAAATATAAAACAGTGTTTAAGTTTTAGGTACGTGAACTTGGGATTCTTCTGTGCTTTTTAATTTGTGAAACCAAAAAACTCTCACCTTTTACGGAGTATTAATTTTTTTGAATAATTACGGAGTATTAATTAGCACTTCCATGTTATTAAGGTCTCCAAAAGTTCATATCAAACAAAACTAAAAGCAAACTGCACACTAGTTGTCTTCCATAGGCCTGGGACCGGTTCGGTTCCTAGGCAAAATATGTGGAACCGTTTGAAAATATGAAATTTGACTAACGGTTCGGTTCTTATAAATTATTTTAAAGAATCGATAAGGAACCGAACCGTTCTTAACGGTTCGGTTCTTGTCATTTAACGGTTCCTAGTCTTTGAAATTTTTTTTACAAATCACGACTAAATTTTTGCCAAAAAGACATTCAACGTTGGAAATCTCAATACATATATGTTGAACCAGTTAAAGAGAATAATAATTTTAAATACTCTGTACCTTTCGAGTTCTGACCAGCTGGAGTTTGGACCTAATGAGAGGCCTAAGAAGCCTAAGAGAACCGGTTGAAATAAATAATAGTTTTAAATAGTTAAATAACTAAACTAAAATAATGAATATAATATAAAAATAAATAAGTAAATATACATTACAATATATATATTCATAAAAAATATATTTAATTTTAATTATTATATATAACGGTTCCTTAACGGTTCCTGATACATATTTTTTTCAGGAACCGAGAACCGAACCGTTAATAAAAATTAGGAACCGAGCCGTTAACAAATAACTAATAAATGTTGGAACCGAACCGAACCGGGTCATAACGGTTCGGTCCGGTTCGGTTTTCCGGTTCTTGGTTCCAAAGTCCCAGCCCTAGTCTTCCATGTTTGATTGTGTGTTGCCTAGTTAGTTAAATACGGTACGGGAATTAAACGAGGTTTAATACGTTTGCGTTTTATTCGGTAACATGAATGAAAAAAACGGTAAAACATTCGTTGAAAAAAACGTTGACTTTTATAAAACGTGTAAATACGTATACGTGTATAATACATTATCGGTTACAAAAATTCGGACAAAAAAATACGGGGCATTATTTTGAACATTTAAAGTATATACTTTATATAAAACAACATATATAGTACAAAGAAATAAAAGTACACACATATTCATGTAGCAAATTCCATTACTACATAAAAATAATTCGTAATTCTACCGGAGAGCCTCCAAGACAAGGAGGCAAATTCCATTGCTACCTAAAAATAATTCGTAATTCTACTGGAGAGCCTCTTGGCGCAAGTCCAAGACATAATTTTGCAAAATGACGTAAAAAAAATAAGGCATAATAACAATAGAATGAGACTAAGTTAAAATCATTATCTTTCTATTATCATCAAATAACACTGAAGTTACACTCATAATTTTCATCAAGATGACGGATGACATATGAGAAAAGTTCTACAATTGCTACGCTTATTATTGTTTGTGTAAAAATTTATACTAAAAAATGTCCGGTTTAGAAAAATCTTAATTTTGATAAGCTTGTTTGAAAAAACATCAGAAATCTAGTACTCCCTCCGTCCCTGAAAGAACTTTCAACTTTCCTTTTTCATTCATATCAAAAGAACTTCGACTTTCCTTTTTTGGTAATGGATTAGTGATTCACAACATTTCTTACACATTTCTTTATCGTTTGCACAACTCTCCACAACACAATACCCACTTTCTTAATATGTGTGTCATTTGTACTATGAAAGAACTATTAGGGACAGAGGGAGTAGTATTTTAAGTTTTAGTCTTTAGGATGCTAGCTTTAACCGTCATGCAATTAATTTTAGTGATTAATAATTGTATTGTAACAATACAAAAACACGGGATCACGAGGAGGGCATTTTCATTTCTACTTTTAAACTATTGTTGATCTCCTATGCATTTACTGCATTCGTTTAATTGATCAATTCATGTTTCTGTTTTTTGTAAAATACGGGAAAAATACGTTTTATACGGGAAGTAGGAGTTTTTTTCCTTTTTAAACGGACCGACATTATTTTTCGTTTTAAACGTGTTTTTTACTCAAAAAAACGGTACGTGTTTAAAACGCGTTTAAAACGGGAAAAAGCTAACTAGGGTGTGTTGTTTTAAATCCGACGTTTTCATTTGAATTAGAAGAGTTGTACCAAATGATGAGATGCATACATAAGATGATATAATAGTTGTGTGACATTCATTTCTATTGTCCTAACACCAGATGAGTTTGCTTAATATTCTTTTTATTAGCAATGATAGATTTTTGAAGCTCTTAGAAAGATAGAATTAGACAATTTAATACCAAGACATACGTAGTATAAATTAATAAAAAAAATATGAATCTAACCCAATATAATATTGTAATATTGTACCACGTTGAGTAACCTCGATTGCTTAGGATTTCCTTAAGTTTAGAGAAATGAACAATGATTTACAAAAATTGGCGGTGTTAGTATTTTAATATTGAGAGACGGGTAAAAATAGAAAAAACCATTGAAATAAATAGGACCCAGGCCAAATCTTATCCAAAGAACAACGACCCTTTGTCCCATAAAATTCTTCCCGGTTTGATTTGATTTTGAATTTAAGAAAGTAAATATAAAGTGAAAATGTATTATTACGATTGAGTAAGAAAAATATAAATAAACATTAACCACACAAAACTATCTAAAAAAGGAAATGAGAATTGACTTTTGGAACATACCAAAAAGATTGATGGAGTATATGGCCCACGAACCCCCGGCCCATAGACTCCTGTTTCTCCTACACTGGTCCATTGAGCTCAGGAAACAACTCAGGCCCAAATACGACGGCCCAAGCCTCTAAGTGGCCCAGAATACACACTGGGGTGCCTTCGGCCTCCTTGGCCGAAGGCTCCAGAACCCACAGAATAGCCTTTTCGGCATAGGAAGCTACTGGGAGAAAACGGGCGAAGACATGAGCCTTCGGCATTGTTACGCCTTCGGCATTGTTACGCCCTCGGCATTGCTATGCCTTCGGTCACACGGGGCCTTCGGCCGTGCAAGGGTCCTCACCACATGGAGCCCTCGGCTGCACAAGGAGCCCTCGGCTACATCAGGAGCCTTCGGCTACACCGGGAACCTTCGGCTGAGCTAGCTCAATCATCGAAGATTCCTTTTAGAGACAGCCAACCACCGCATTTAATACCACGTCACATCCGCCAACCGCATTCAATGCGGTGGACGTACCACTGCCGGTGCCAACCGGCTGATGTGACCCTTCGGCCGTTGGATTACTGACACGTGTCCTCTCATCGCATTTATTGCTGCTATAAATAGCAGCCCATTTCTCCTTGTAAACAACACAATCTACATCTCAACTCCACGCTGAGTTCATTTAATAAAATCGACTCTCTCTCCTCCTATTCGCTCTGACTTCTCTCTAGTTATTTCCGCAATAACCCTTCGGATAAGATACCCCCCGGGTAGACCATCCATCATTTGGTGCTCTCGTTGAGAGGTCTGAACTATCAAGTAAGAAACCCTCCCCCTCTACCAAACACTAAACACTCACCAAAAATGGGAAGAACCACCCGTGCCCAATCCAAAACCCTTGAGGAGAACCACGTAGCCCCCGTCGAGACTAACGGGGCTGAGACCTCCAACAGGCTCTTAGTACCCGAGGGTGGTATCATCCTCGAATTGGAGCAGGCTACCGCTGACCTCCGTCAGCAGCTACAGAAGAACACCCCCGATGCCCGCATTGGCCTTGATAATCGAAGGAGGGATCAGAGTGAGAACCAAGTTCCCCTTCCGGCCCCGGCCATCGATCTTCAGGCTGCCTTTGCGGCCTTTGTTCAAAACATGGTTCTCAATTCCGGAGCCCTCGCCTCTCAAGCACCCCTTCAGCCCTATGCTGGAGGGAATGTTATTCAATTACCACCGCTCCCTCCTCTGTTCAACAATCCTCCTCCAAGGATTGGAAACGCCGAAGGGGTCATGGCGCAGGATACCGCCTCCCAAGAGGCCCAATCCAGGGATAAACGTCCCTTGGTGAAGGAGAAACCCCGGACCTCTGCACTTGAGAGGCTTGGGGGAGCTCCCGTACGCCGAGGGGTCCAAGACCGCCTCGGCAGACAGGAATTCAGCAGGCCTCAGGAGAGTGGAGCCTCCGTCTCGGGAGCCGAGGGCATGCCTCCGCCCCGGAGCAAGGGCAAAGCCCTCCTCCATGCCGACGACGCCAGACACCAAATCAATCAGGCGCAATCCTTCCGGGCCAACTCCCAAGGGGTTGCCCCGAAGGATCCCAAGGACGAGATTATCGAGGCCCTCCTCCGCCAACTTGAGGAGAATCGACAGGCACCGCCGACGGCTTCCACAGCTAGGCCAGATCCGGAGTACGCTGACCTCCGGGCGCAGGTGGAGGAAATGAAGCGTAAGCTCGCCGAAGGCTCAGGCGAGCCCCTCATTCAACTCCGTACTAGAACACCCTTCACCCCAAGGGTGTTGGCGGCCAAAATCCCCCACAAATATCGGGGGCAACCCATCAAGCCGTATGAAGGGAAGACGGATCCCCAAGAGCATTATAGCCGCTATCAAAATAGCATGATGATGATGGGGGCCTCGGATGAATACTTATGCCGTTGGTTCCTCTCCACCTTGGAGGGACCAGCGTATGAGTGGTTCAACCGGTTGCCCGAAGGCAGCATTGATTCTTGGCAAGAACTTGCCCACCGCTTCCTTACGCAATTTGCTGGGAGGCACCGCTCAAAGAAACACTTCTCCCACCTCCTAAACGTGAGTCAACAGAAGGAGGAAACCCTTCGGAGTTTCCTGGAACGCTGGAGGCAGGCCTCCCTCGAGGTCGAAGGCGCCGATGACAGGACGCTGATGGCCCTCTTCCACACCGTCCTCCGCAACGGTAACTTCTCCCGGAGCCTTATCACTGATCCCCCCCGCGATTATACAAAGGCCCTCCAGCGGGAGGACCGATATGCCGAAGCAGAGGAGATCGAGAAGGACCGCCGCAACACGGATCCTTCCCAGAAGAATGAAGGCAGGAATCGGCCCGGAGGACCTCCTCCTCCGGCCAACCGCGAGGCTCAGTATAATGATCGCCCCCGAGGTGGCCAAGCCAGAACCGGGGGCGGTTACAAAAACAACCCGAAGGCATGGGCGCAACCCGTCCTCCTTGAGCACCCACGTACTCCCTTGACGCATCCCGTCAGCGTCATTCTTGATCATGCGGAAGAACGGGGGCTCGTGGAGCGAGACTCCCGGACACCCCTCGAAATTTATGCCATCGGCCCCGATGAGCCCTATTGCCGCTTCCACCGCCACCATGGACACAAGACCGACGACTGCCATCAGCTGAAGAACGCCATCGAGAGGCTGATACAGGCGGGCCACTTGTCTCAATTTATCAGGGGCCCTCCTCCCCAGGGCCCCCTTCACCATCAAGGGCCGCCACCAAAGGCAAACAAGTGGGTGAACCCCAACACCATCCCCTTGGGGAACCCACAGGGGAAGAAGCGAGAAATTGGGAGCCTCGAAGATGAGGGGGAAGGCTCCCATCAACAGTACAAGCGCCACATTCACATGATCAACGGCGGGAACACCGGAGGCGATTCAACAAGCCAAAGGAAGAAATGGGCGCAGTCCCTTTACATTGGGGAAGTCAATCACATGCCCCCGACTAAGAGGCCGAGGGCGGATCCCATCTTCCTCACAGATGCGGACCTCCCCTCGGGTTCTCTGCCGCATAGGGATGCCCTCGTCATCCGCACTGAGATCAACGACGCCATCATCCACCGGACTTACGTCGACACGGGGAGTTCGGTCAACGTCATGTATCTCAGCACTTTTCAAGAATTGGGACTCGACAGGGGGTCCCTTCGGCACATCAACACCCCCCTCTCCGGATTTACGGGGGACAGCATAGACGCCGAGGGCGTCATCACACTCATGGTCGAATTCGGCGACGGATCCCATAGAGCCAAGCTCGAAGTGGAGTTCGTCGTCGTCAACCTCGACTGCGCGCACAACATCATCCTCGGCCGGCCTGCCCTCGAGGACTTAGAAGCCATCATCTCCATGAGGCACCTCTGCCTCAAGTTCCCCACACCCACCGGTATCGGTTACTCGAGGGGGAATCAGAAGCTCTCCAGGGTCTGCTACCTTCAACTTACCAAGAAGGTTAGTAAAGCAGAGTTGCGTGTGGACACCATCACCACCAAGGCCTTGGAGGAAGAAGAAAGTAGGCCGAGGGCTGAGCCTGCCGAGGAGACTGAAGACCTGATACTCGATCCGGCCAAGCCGGAGAGAGTCCTGAAGATCGGAGCCAAGCTCCCCGAAAACCTGAAGGCTGGCATCACCAAGGCTCTCCGCGCCTACTCCATTGTTTTTGCATGGGGGCCGGAGGATATGCCAGGAATTGACCGAAGGGTTGTCACCCACCGCCTTGCGGTGGACCCTTCGGCCAAGCCAGTACAACAACGGAGAAGACCCCTCTCGGCCGAGAGAAGGGAGTTCGTGAAGAAGGAGGTATCCATGCTCCTCTCCATCAAACACATCAAGGAGGTGAAATACCCTTCTTGGTTGGCAAACGTAGTCCTCGCACAAAAGCCTCCTACTTTCCGCATGTGCATGGATTACACGGACCTGAATAAGGCATGCCCTATGGATCCCTTCCCTCTGCCAAACATTGATCAACTAGTGGATGAGACCGCGGGATGCGAGATCATGTCATTCCTCGACGCATTCCGCGGATATCATCAAATCTTCATGCATGAGGAAGACGCTGAGAAAACAGCCTTCATGACACCCGAAGGCATCTTCTGCTATCTTGTGATGGCCTTCGGCCTCAAAAATTCAGGCGCCACCTACACACGCATGGTGGCTAGGGTCTTCCAAGCTGTCCTAGGACGCACTATGGAGGCTTACGTTGATGACATGATCGTCAAAAGCAAGAAGGCAGGCACCCACGCCGACGACCTCCAGGAGATTTTTGCCATCATGCAAAAGTTCAACCTCCGGCTAAATCCAAAGAAATGCACCTTCGGCGTGCAGGGAGGAAAGTTCTTGGGCTACATGGTCAGCCGAAGGGGTATTGAGGCCAACCCCGAGAAGATTCAGGCCATCATCAACATGGAGCCTCCACGCAACATCAAAGAAGTTCAACGGCTAACGGGTCGCTTGGCGGCCCTCAACCGATTCCTCTCTAAGTCAGCCGAGAGGGGCCTCCCCTTCTTCCAAATCATGAGGAAGACGGCGGGTTTTCAATGGACATCTGAATGTCAAGAGGCCTTCGACGAACTCAAGAAGTACCTCTCTTCTCCCCCAGTGCTCTCCAAACCAAAGGTGGGGGAGACTTTATACTTATATCTCGGTGTTAGCCCTGCGGCCATCAGCTCAGTGCTAATCCGAGAGGAAGACGGCATCCAACATGCCATCTTCTACGTCAGCAAAACCCTCCGGGAGGCCGAACTCAGGTACTCTCCCGTCGAGAAGACGGTGCTAGCCATCGTTTGGACCGTCAAGAAGCTTGGTCACTACTTTCAAGCTCATCCGGTCCAAGTGCTCACTCATCAACCCCTCGGCGCCCTCATGAGGAGTCCCACTAGCTCCTCCCGGATGGTAAAATGGGCCATCTTCCTCAGTCAATACAACATCGATATCCGTCCAAGGCCCGCCATTAAGGGCCAAGCCCTGGCAGACTTCGTAACGGAATGCACCGCGAGATCAGCGACAGACGAGGAGCCTTCGGCACCCCTTGATGAGTGGTGGACCCTCTACACCGACGGCTCCTCAGCCACCAAAGCATGTGGGGGAGGGGTAGTCCTCATTACACCCGAGGGCTTCCGCGCCTATTATGCCATCCGCTTCTCCTTCAAAGTCTCCAACAACGAGGCCGAGTACGAGGCCCTCCTATGTGGCCTTCGGCTGGCAGCAAATCTGAAGGCTAAGATGATCCACGTCAAGTGTGACTCCAAACTTGTTGTGGGTCAAATTTCCGGGGAGTACGAAGCTAAGGAAGGAAGGATGAAACAATACAAGGAAGCGGCTAAGGAGTTGCTCAAAGTGTTTGAGGCACATTCTCTCACCCAAATACCGAGGGCTCAAAACTCCGAGGCCGACATTCTATCCAAGCTCTCGGATGAATCCCCCGAGCACCTCTCAAAAATTGCAAGAATTGAGGAACTCAGCCTCTCAAGCATCCACGCGAGCCCCGTCATGAACATTAACCTGAGACCGGAGGATTGGATCTCCGACATCATCGCCTTCATCACCACAGGGCGACTACCCCAGGACGAGGCCCGCGCCAAGTTAACTAAGCTGAGGGCTCCCAGTTATACCCTCGAAAATGGGAGGCTTTACAAGAGATCCTACAACGGCACCCTCCTTCGGTGCCTTCATCAAGATGAGGCCGAAGTCGCCATGGAGGAAGTGCACAGTGGCACTTGCTCAGCTCACCAGGGACCCTTCTCCATGTCCCGAAGGCTCATAGTTCAGGGCTACTTCTGGCCCACGATGGCTAGAGATTGTGCTGATCTAGCCCGAAGGTGCACCGCTTGCCAACATTTTCAGAAGGCCCCCGGCAGACCAGCGGTCAACTATGCTCCCATCAGCACCGCTATACCTTTCTCCAGATGGGGGATTGACTTAGTAGGCCCTCTGCCGAGGGGTACCTCCAACAACAGGTATATCATTGTGGCCATTGACTACTTCACCAAGTGGGTAGAGGCCGAGCCCCTCGCCAGCATCACTGAGGCCCGGTGCCGCCACTTTGTTCTCAAAAATATTCTCACAAGGTTTGGCGTCCCCCAACAAATCATCTCCGACAACGGGACTCAATTCGAAGCAGCCCCCTTCTGTGCCCTCCTTGAGGCTTGGGGCATCAAGCACACATTCTCTTCCGTTGCCTACCCTCAGGGCAACGGGCAAGTGAAGAACGCCAACCGAACCCTACTTGAAGGATTGAAGAAAAAGCTGGAGGCCGAAGGGGGAGGCTGGGTAGAAGAGCTCCACAACATCTTATGGGCCTACCGCACCACCCCTCGGCGTGCAACAGGCGAAACCCCCTTCTCCCTATGCTATGGCTTTGAGGCTAAGGCTCCCACAGAAGTGACTCTTCCCACCCGAAGGGTTGAGCAATATGAGCCCGAGGCAAACGAAGCCAACATGGCCCTCGACCTTCATCTCATCTCAGAACGCCGAGAGCAAGCTTTTCTCAGGGCCGAAAACTACAGGAGGCAAGTCAAAGGATACATCGACGCCAAGGTCCGTTCCCGGGAATTCCAGGTGGGAGACTACGTCCTCCGACGAAGGGAGGCCAGTCTACCCACCGAAGGAGGAAAGATGGCACCCAAGTTTGAGGGCCCCTACATCATCTCAGCCATCATCAAACCAGGGACATACAAGTTAAAACGTCCTAATGGGACAGAGATTCCTAGACATTGGAATGTGCACCACCTAGTGAAGTTTTACCAATGAGTGGCAAGCCCTCATCCTCAACAAGTGTAAATGATCAATGGCCCAAGGCCCCATCTGTTTTGAAGAATAATCAAAAGGCCAAGCCTTCATCACCTACATATTGTACAAACGGCCCAAGGCCCCCCTCCCCTCCTACACATGAGTGGCCAAGCCCTCACCTCTCCACCGAAATAGGCCCAAGGCCCTTCCCTCTGATGAGGAGGAACAACAATTTAGGTGACATCTTACCAAGTGTATGGGTCACCCCCATCACCCCTGGAAAACACCAAGTGTTTTCTCACTAAGCCGTACCCCACGAGGACGCAATCATGCATACATTATGCATATACATACTCTATCCTCCTATAAAAAAAAAAAAAAAAAAAAAGAAAAAAAAAAAAGAAAAAAAAAAAAATGGGGGGTGAAACACCCCTCGGCTCCGGCTGGTACCAAGTGCCCCCGGCTATTTGTGTCCCACACACAAATAAAACCTTTCCCAGGAACGCTTTCCGCGCCATCCCCCAAGGGGAGGCAGGCAACAGACCATGTCCCGGGCCCAGGATTCGACTTCCACAAACGAAACGCTCCCCGCGCTATCCCCCAAGGGGAAGCAGGCAACAGACCATGTCTCGGGCTGAGGGGACGACTTTCAAAACCGAGGCGCTTTCCGTGCTATCTCCCAAGGGGAAGCAGGCAACAGACGATGTCTCGGGCCGAGGAAACGACCCTCAAACCCTTCGGGATATCGGAAGGTCATTCCCGAAGGGGGAGCCAACGGTTTATTCCGTTGCCTCCCATATAGGCCAAGCCTTTCCTAGAAACCAAGTTTCTAGACGCCTCTCCTACACCATCTAAAAAAAAAAAAAAGATGTGTAGGGGGGAAGGAACTCCCCGGATACTATTCTCCCCGGAGGCTCAAAACACTTTGGACATATATTCCCGAAGGATCCTACAAAGACACAAGAAGATCTCAAAACAACAAATCATCTGGCTACATAGCCGAAGGCTTTATTACATGGAGCCTTGGAGTACAAGAATTCCACCGGAGACCCAAGAAGAGCAAAACTTCACCTAGATCAAAATTCGGTTGGACCAAAGTCAACTATGTGACATGCCGAAGGCCACACTAAGTTCTAAGGGCAAGCTAAATCCATACCTACACAAACCGGAGGGTTCATGCCAAGGGAAGAAGGATCACCAAGCTCATTCAAACGATCTCAACAAATCTCAGAATTTCACCAAGTCCATAATCCTGGACCCCTCGGCAACTGTACACATCGGGGGCCCAAGCAACTCTCACGCCCGAAGGTCCACTACGGCACCTATCGAAGCTTTATGGAAATTTGCCTAAGTCCACGAATGTGGACCCTTCGGGAGGACGATTCTCCAACTACACACTCATAGCCGATGGCCCCTAAACTACTTGGCGATGACCTAAAGCTACACTACAAACGAAGGCTCAGCATTTCCGAGGACATAAGATACAATTTCATCCCTGGAGTTTTGCACCACATCTGAAGAATGTTGACAAAAGTTGTACTTAGAAAATTTCCTAAGTTCGCAACAACAAGCCCCCGGCAACCGCAATATACAAATGAGGGCTCATCATGGGATTTACAGTTGGAAAAAGAGGGCATGCATTCATGCGCAAACATAAAGGAGACGAAGGCATTCATTCATACATAAAACCCGGAGGCACATCAGTCATTCAAAAGGAAAATGATTAAAGTATAGAGAGTGTTTGTTTACAATACATAGCCAAGGCCGGAATCACTAATCTATTACAAAAATTCCTGAGAATATGTTTCTTAGTTGTCGGCTCTTTTGACTTCTCCGACGGGCTTTGAAGAGGCATCATCGTCAGCTTCTTCCTCATCATCCGAGGCCAGCTTGTCCATCTCCGAGTCCTCAAGCAGAGGCCTCTCTTCGCCTTCAGGCATGGGGGTTTGGAGGTCAGGAAGTAGAGGGGGAAGTCCATACAGGGCCGGGTCAAACTCCTTCGGGTCCACCCCGTGGTGCCGGGCCAACTTGCGATAAATCAGGGCTTGAGTGAAGTACTGTCCGCCTTCGAAGAAACTTTTTCCCTTTCGGGCCAGCCACATTGCCCCGGGACCCTTCACCCAGCCGTCAGCAGAAGCCTCCACCACCGAGGCCACCCACTGCTTCTGCTCTTCGGCCTTCCAGCCATCAGCAATAAAAGCCGCCACCGCCTCTTCCTTGGCGTTGGAGATGGCCACCGCTTTCTGGGCCTCAGCATCCTCGGCTGCTCTCCTGGCGGCCTCGGCTGCGGCCTTCTCCGCCTCGGCCTTCCCCTCAGCCCGAGCTTCCTGTCTTGTCGCCTCCAGCTTCTTCTCGGCCACCCGGAGGGCCTCTTCCAAGCATGCCAGCTGCCGTATGGCCTCGGTATTGTTTGCAACGAGCTTCCTCGTCACCTCGTCGGATTTGGCCTTCTCGAGGCGGTGCTGTTCTGCCCTGCGGACGAGCTCCCCGAAAGCCAGACTAGCCTGCAAACGTAAGGAGGCGCTCAATATAAACTATTCAAAGGAAAGAAGAGAAAAGAAGGGTTCAAAAGATCCGAGCTCTTACAGTGGCCGAAGCTTGAAGAGCCTTGAGCTCGAGGACTTCATCCCCGAATCGGCTAAGGGTGGACCGATCCACCGAAGGGGTCGCACCCCTCAAGAACTCCCTCGGGTCGAGGGTGCCATGCATAATGGCTGTCCCCTTCTTTATGGGGAAGTGTACGGTTTCAAGGGGCCAGGCACCCTCGACGAGGTCCTCCAAGGGAGCGGAGGCCGACGGCTAGTCGGTTGGGGGATCGTCAATGATCACCAGAGGGGTATCCTTTGGCTCAGCGTCCCCCTTCGATTTCTTCCTTTCCGGAGGCTTGACGCCCTTCCCGGCGTTTTTTCGCTTGAGCTCCCCCTCCTTGGAGCCTCCGGCATCAGTACCGGCACCAGCGATTGCAACCCCCTTTGGGGGGCCTTGACCCTCAGGGGTCTCCTGCTTCTTCAAAAGGGCGTCCACCTGCGGTTGCGCCGGAGGCCTCTCCTCCTTCTTTTTCTTATCCTTGGCCAGTTGCCGGGACAGCTTGGAGAAAGCTTTCGGATCCATAAAATCACCTGCAAAAGAACAAGAAGAAGGAGTTAGAATCAAAAGCAAATCAGAGACTTACGTCTCTAAGTACTAAACAACAAGGGCCCTCGGCAACCACCTCTGATACCCGGAGAGCCCCGGTCAAGGAGAGGATATCTCTCGTCTTTCTCCCCTGGCAGGCGATACCGCCGGAATTCTAGCTTAAACAGCTCTTCCGGGAGCGTGGCGGCCTTGATTGTTATCAGCTTCTCTGAACCCGGAAGCTTCGCCTTCAGCTTTCGTCCATCACTCTCAAGGGCGGCGTTGCCTACCTTGGGGTGCCTCCGAAAATGGTTGCGGAGGGGCCTCGGGAAGTCAGCTCCCAGCATCCTGAGGTAGCAGAATCGGTCCTTCCACCCCTTATGGGACGAGGGTACCTCTGAAAACAACCTCCATGCCGGCAACTGTTGAAGATTGGCAAACCCCTCGCTGTTTGCGGCCCCCCCTCGGCAAAGGTTGAAGGACAGGAAGAACTGGTCAAGAGAAGGTTCCACCCCCCGGGAATCACACAGAGAGAGGAACCCCGCCAAGTATGAATGGCTGTTAGGGGTTAACTGACAGGGAGCGAGGCCTACGAACCGAAGGTATTGCACGACGAAGGGGTGCAAGGGGAAGCGGAGGCCCAACTCCACCGAGAGGATATGCACAGCAAAGCAGCCTTCGGGGGGAGATAACAACACGTCGTCGGGACCTGGGACTACCACCTGTGCCGACGGGCCCACCAAGAGCTGAGTCTTCAGATACTCCGCCTCCACAGCCTTCGTCTTCAAATCCAGCGCGGCTGTGTTGAGGTAGGAATGTCCTTCGGGAATTCCCACCGGCTGTCCCGCATCCACCGCAGCCTGTTTCTTCTTCGGGACGGCGTTCTGTTTCTTCCTCTTCTTCCCGGAGGCTACCCGGAGGGGGATGGCGTCAATAGGCCGGGAGCTACTCGCTTCACCGGCGCCTCGCGAAGGCAGGACAGCAACCGTGACTCGTCGCCTCTCTTTCTCCTCTTCTTCCTCCGCCACCTGAAGCGCGAGGGCCATCTCCTCGTCCTCCGCTACTTGCTCAAAATCTTCGGCTTCGGCCTCAGCATGAAGTTTGCTTTGTACCTCTCTCGCCACCTCAGAATCATTGTTGGACGAAGCCTCACTCGATGACTCCATGCCCGAGTAGCTCTCAGATGGGGCGGGGGCTTCCTCCGGGATGTTTTGGGAGTCACTTGCCGAGGACATCTTTCCGCAGAATAAGGAGGAAGATTGGAAGAGGATACTAACTAGGGGGAACTAAAAACACTCAATCTAAGGCCGAAGTAGCTAAGTATACTGAAGAAACGAAGAACTGAGGAAGAACTGACCTTAGAAGTATGGTTTGATCGAAGCAAGGACTTTCTCTCTCTAGAAATTTTGGCAGAGCTTCGCTATCGCATAAAAACGCACAAGGAAACTGAGCTCCGCCTTGGGGTACTTATAGGCCTTCAGCCTCGAGAATTGGGCCTCGATTTGAAAAGCCCATCATTACGGGCCGCCGCCTCAGCCAATGAATGGCAGCCGCCCACCCCCAACCAACAAGGGCACGCCACGTCAACCCCTCCTCCAACGGCTATATTACAACGACTATATTTCGGCACCACTGGGTTGCCTTCGAATGATAGCCTCCGGCTATCACCCACCACACCCCACGGACAATTAATTCCACCAAACGCCTTCGAGCCCGTAGCAGCATAAGCCTTCGGCTTGTCAATATACAACCCCTCGGGGGATCATCAACTCATCATAACTCCTTCAGCCCGAACTCGCCTTCGGCCTAAAGGAGTGGGGGACTGGCATACACCCCTCGGGGATCATACACACCAAAAATTTCTTCATGCAACAATTTACAATTGACGCATACGACCTCTGGGCAAACATCACAGTACAACCCCTCGGGTACATGCTCCAACACACCCCTCGGGAATCACACTCTTCGGCGGAGACAGAATATCAAAAGTTTCCACAAGTCACTTGCGGAAATGGAGCAGCCCTCATCACAACACGATACATTTATGCTTTCCCCAGAAAACCCTCGACATGTGGGGGACTGAGGAAAGCCTTCTGCAGTCATACAGGTGTTATGCTACCCTCAGAAAACCCCCGACATGTGAGGGACTGAGGGAAGCCTTCGGCAATCAGCAGAAGACAAGTTCTCCAGCAAAGGCACCCAGCGAAATGATGAAGCCTCCAGAAGAATCAACACATCTACTCCTTTTCCCTCAAGTACCTTTCGGCAAAAGGAGTGAGGGACTCCTGATGGAGTATATGGCCCACGAACCCCCGGCCCATAGACTCCTGTTTCTCCTACACTGGTCCATTGAGCTCAGGAAACAACTCAGGCCCAAATACGACGGCCCAAGCCTCAAAGTGACCCAGAATACACACTGGGGTGCCTTCGGCCTCCTTGGCCGAAGGCTCCAGAACCCACAGAATAGCCTTTTCGGCATAGGAAGCTACTGGGAGAAAACGGGCGAAGACATGAGCCTTCGGCATTGTTACGCCTTCGGCATTGTTACGCCTTCGGCATTGTTACGCCCTCGGCATTGCTATGCCTTCGGTCACACGGGGCCTTCGGCCGTGCAAGGGTCCTCACCACATGGAGCCCTCGGCTGCACAAGGAGCCCTCGGCTACATCAGGAGCCTTCGACTACACCGGGAACCTTCGGCTGAGCTAGCTCAATCATCGAAGATTCCTTTTAGAGACAGCCAACCACCGCATTTAATACCACGTCACATCCGCCAACCGCATTCAATGCGGTGGACGTACCACTGCCGGTGCCAACCGGCTGATGTGACCCTTCGGCCGTTGGATTACTGACACGTGTCCTCTCATCGCATTTATTGCTGCTATAAATAGCAGCCCATTTCTCCTTGTAAACAACACAATCTACATCTCAACTCCACGCTGAGTTCATTTAATAAAATCGACTCTCTCTCCTCCTATTCGCTCTGACTTCTCTCTAGTTATTTCCGCAATAACCCTTCGGATAAGATACCCCCGGGTAGACCATCCATCAAAGATAAAAGAAGAATTTTAAAGGGCGGATTGAGCAGACTTTATTCAGTATAGCTAAGTTAACTAATGCGTACAATAAGTCATATGTTACTGAAAATATTTTGATTGTACACGTAGGACATGCAATTTAAATTCATTACTGAAAATATTTTAATTGCCTTCATTATCCATCTTTTAACGTAAATTGCAAATCCAAAAACTGCACATTAATAGGGGTGTATTGTATTAGGATTTAGTGGCAAAATTTTAAAAGTCCATGGATTTTAAAAGTTTAGGTGTATTCAATGTGGACTTTTAAAAGTCCACAAAAGTCTAGGTGTATTCAATGCGGACTTTTAAAAGTCTATAAAAGTCTAGGCGTATTCAAATTTCCGTTCATTCTTATTGACTTCTAAAATCATGGATTCTCGTGGACTTTTAACTCATTTTTAGTGCAAAAATTCTCTGCAATTGTCTCTTCTCCTCACCAAAGATTTCCGTGGACTTTTCTTATATCGGTTCTTCATCCCGCCCCACCCCATTCCTCCCCTCCCTCCTAGGGATGGACCGGGCCAGACCCGGTTTCTGTTCCGAGTCGGGCCCGGCCGGGCTTGGAACTTTTTGGGTAAGGCCCGGGACCAACCCGGGAGTCTACTGGTATTGGGCCGGGCCAGTTCCGGATTGGGCCGGGCTGGTTCATTTTTTTCGGTTTTCTTATATATTCCAACCCTCACCCCCCAAACCCCTCCAAAACACCTAGCCTACCTACCATAGGCCCAACCCCCCCCCCCCTCCCAAAAAAAAACAAATAATGCCCGGACCGGGCCCGAACCAGCCGGGCTGTTCTTCAAATATGCAGTTCCGGAACCGCCCCAATTAATCCCCTCGGGTCGGGCCTAGGCCCGGGTACCGGTACCGATCCAACGGGCCGGGTCGGACCCGCACAGTGGCGGGCCGGGCCGGGTCCCGGGCCAGTCAGACCGGCCTCGGGCCAAGCCTACTCCCCCCCTCCCCCAACTCTACTCTTCTTTAGCCAAGCCACACCTTCCTCTTCAATCTTTCTTCTTTTTCTTCTTCAACCCAGCTCGCCCACCTCTCTCCTTCCATTCTTCTTCTTCTTTAGCTTGCCGTCCCCAGTCCACCCCCCTCGATTCAGTAATCCTATATTAATTCGATTCTAGAAATTTCTAGAAGAACCGATATAAGAATCGATAGTATTACATCAATGCAATTCTGATACGTCATTAGTTAACCATTAAGAAAATAAATATTTTAACTATCACTTTCTTTCATCGTTAAATCTCTTAACACATAAAAATATAATTTCAAATTAATAAATATATAACCATAAATACATATACAAGTTTTTACAAGATAGAAGTTAAAAGAAAACAATCACTAATAGAAAAGCTCGATTGCATGTATGCTTGTACCACATGTAGCAATGAGTGTAATGCTTGTGTAACGATTAATGTTCTAAATCATTAATAAAATGGCCAAAATTCTCGAGCATTCTTGAAACTTCGAGTTTTTTTTAATAAAAATAAATTTGAATTATTATGCTTCATTTATTTTTGTAGAACTTTGTGTTGCTATATGAATTACAATTTTTCATTTATTTATTTATTTATTTATTTATTTATTTATTTATTTATTTATTTATTTATTTATTTATTTATTTATTTATTTATTTATTTATTTATTTATTTATTTATTTATTTATTTATTTATTTATTTATTTATTTATTTATTTATTTATTTATTTATTTATTTATTTATTTATTTATTTATTTATTTATTTATTTATTTATTTATTTATTTATTTATTTATTTATTTATTTATTTATTTATTTATTTATTTATTTATTTATTTATTTATTTATTTATTTATTTATTTATTTATTTATTTATTTACTTACTTATTTATTTCTTATCGTACTCCGTATTATATAGAGGAAATCACTCACGGTAGGACTAAAACATAGCATTATTCTTAAAGTATGATTAAATGTTTGGTTTTTCTTAAGTGGGAATAAATATTACATATTCACTCCTAATTTAATTAATTTAATTAATTAATTAATATAATTAATTATCCCTAGTTCCCTTTCACAACCAAAGCCATTTTGTTGGTGACGCGTCAGTCCGATGACGACAGCGGGGAACTCCGGTGATGGATGCGGACAGGTCACAGGCATATCGGTAGCGACAATCTAGGTGAAAATTTTGACGACTAGCAGTGGCGGTCCGCATTTAAAAGTCTATGGACTTTTTGAAAGTCAATAAACTTATCCATGAATTTAAAAGTCCATAGAATTCATTCATAAAAAAGTCTATGGATTTAAAAGTCCATTGACTTTTTTAAAAGTCCATGGATTAAAAAAAGTCCACAACAATCCATATTGAATACACCCCCATAAATCTAAAAATGAAATTCATAACCAACAAATGAACAAATGAAGAATGAGAAGGAATTCGTTTCAGATTCTGAGGAAAAAATAAGTGTGAAGTCGTGCATATAACAAATTGTGACTAAAATGACTGCATTGACTGTTTCTTTTTAAATTACGCTGTATTATTTTTAAAATATATTTTATTAATAAAACAAAGAAAAAATTATATGTAAAAATAGCTAAAATGATCATTCACTTCAGCCAATACCGCCAGAAAAGTAGTTTTAACCTTACTTTATTTGCTTATTACACAATTCAGCGCGCGAAAACCATTACATGTTTGGTGAAAAAGTTGGCCTACTAAATTACTATATTAAAAAAAATTAAACATGCTTGGTGTGTTGTCTGCTAATACGACGCAGAGAGAAAGACATCTAAAACTTGAACTGTTCCGCCGAGCTTCGACGTATTGATCGTCTACCGTCGACGAAGAGACGGCCGTCGACCGTCTCCCTTCAACCTCTACGCTGATACGACAGGCTTCCAGGATCTAGCTTCCCTACTCGACGGAGATACGATCGGCTTCCGTATCCCGATTCCAGGTTTTTAAATTTATTAATCTAATTATTTCAACTCCTGTTTTATTTCATGTCACTATATTCAATTAGATTCTTTGATTTTGACTATATGAAGTTACGAACTGCAATTTGGGCCGCCCTTCAGTCTCATATTCTCATATAAAGACTAATTAGGAGTAGTAGGGTTTCTTCAATTGGTTTGAGTTTTAGTAGTCTCATTTCGGGCACCACTGGACACTGGCCACTGGCCACTTCAATTGATTTCAATTTAGTTTGAAATTTTACTGATTGAGGCCTTGAGTAGCAGGGTTTGATACTTTGATGGTCATGATTTCTTCAAGTTTGGCTAATTACTTCTGGAGGCTGAATTCTTACTATTTTAAATTGGGAAGTAGCTTAGACTTTAGAGCTTTAGACCATCATGTTAATATTGTTATGAAGTTATGATGGGCACTAGCAGGAACATACTAACATTCTGTCCAGGAAGGTAATGGCTTCTTTTCTATTTTAGTCCTCTTGCAAGTTGGAAGACTTGGAACTATCATTTATGTGGTTTAAGATGAGTTATTTTATAAACTTTTATTGATTATGGAGTGATCAAATTTTGAAGAGGACTCTATTCACCTATATTTATTCTCATTGCCTTTGTATTTTAATACCCGACATCTTGGTACATTCATGATTAATACCCGAAAACCCGGACCGAATTGACTAGTTTCAAACGGGGCGGGTAAGGTCCGGTTCCTACTTTAAGAATTCATGTATCCGGACCAAACCTATCTGTTTAATGTAACCGAGCGATTTTTTTTTAAGATTACCCGACCCGTGCCCACCCCTACTTGAATCTACTTGAGAAAGATTTTGGATCTGAAAATCTCTAACAGTTAAACTTTCATATTTTTTAGCACATGAAATTAGATATTAATATCTGTAATTTGCATTTATCATGCTCATATCACTTGTTATACTCCCTCCGTCCCGGAAAATTGTTCCCGCATGGACTTGGAACGGAGTTTAAGAAAGTGGGAATAAAGTGGAAATGTATGGTTGTGGTTGAGTAAGAAAAAGGTAAATGAATTGTAGCCACAAAAAACTTTCCAAAAGGGGAAAGGGGAACAATTTTTTGGGACGGCCTAAAAAGGAAACAGGGAACAATTTTCAGGGACGGAGGGAGTATAATTTAAATATTGTATTTTGCTTGATTAATTATCTCTTGGGTATATTATACGGAGTATTGCTGAACATTAATAGGTATAGTTTTCATATATTTGTGGGCTTGTTTATTAATTTTTTTAATTTTTATTAATATTTAATTCTTGTTATTTCTAACTTTTTATATACATAATTGCCCTACAAATTAAGATTTATGCTTCATCATTAAGCCTCAATGCACCATGAGGCTTACACTACCACAAAACCGCCTTTTATACACAATTTCGAACAATGGAGGGGACCCCTATTTTCTTGTTTGGTTATTGTTGTTGCATAGTGTACACGTGCACAGGCTGATAAATTCCTAGGTGGTGGTGTAGTATATCTCTCCCAAGAATAATCACACGAGCATCAACTAGAAAGCCTAGAAGCAACTAAGCAAGTAATCTATTAAACATTTTTTAAAATAAGGTGGTGAGATCAATTGAATAATACAGAACATGTTTTATTAATATATATGTACACTTTCATAATATTTCTTATATGCCTTAATTATTTTCATATACTACGTATGCATTTTGTTGTTTAGTTTAGATAACATACAGTTATCAATTATGCAAAACACAAAACATTGCAGCCATTGTATTTTACATGACCCATTAAAATGCATTCTATATACAGGCACACGTATGGGCATGTTCAGTCATATTTATGTTAAAATGTGTCACGGTGAGGATCAATTAATCAGTACAAGACAATAATTATACTCACTACGGTTAATTTATTGTTGAATTTAGTTCTGTAGGAGGCATTCTTGTTGAACCAGTAATGGTTGTGAGCTGGGTTAGCTCGGAGGGGTTTTCTCTGGTGTTTGTGTTATGACTATTGAAACTTGGAGGTGTATTTGGGTTTTATTTTCGCATGCTTGTGGCTCTGCGGAATTGTCTAGCTATGTTTTTGGGGTGGGGGGGATCTTGGTTGGAGTTTCGGCTATTATGCAAGGATTGAAGCGAGTTTATTCTATGTTTTGGGTAGTAGAGTTTGCAGTTTTTGGAGTTGCAGATTTTTGCCAATATGCTATTTGTGGTCCTTTTTGTATAGCATATTAAGTGTTGTAGATGCACATTTTATCTGTTTAAGTATTTACAGGCATTTGTTTCCCCTCTGCATGACACACTTATCCTTTTACAAGTTTGTGCATATGCATCTCCCATTCATTTTCTTTTAGAAAGAATGACTCTGAATGTCAATAGACAAAAATTGATGACTTCATTTTTTCAGAAAAAATTGATTAAATAATCTCAAATCATAAATCTATGTCCATCTATTTTCTTGCTTGCCTATCAACTTCCTATCTGTCCTGAACCTCTGCCACCAAGTTACTTCTGCTGGAGTTGACAGAAAAAGTAATTGTAAAAATTTGTCGCCTTTGCAGGTGATAATAATGAGTTAGGTAGTTGCTTGAAATATTTAAAAAGTAGTCATTTGTCTTCTCATTCCTATCAATTGCACTCCAGGAAAGCATTAGCAGTAAAGGGAAGGATATGAGTTCTTATAATGCTTTTAAAGCATGTGCTCCCGTAGCATGGAGCTCGAACCTGTACATTACTCTTGTAAGAGGAATCCCGGGCACTAGGAGGCTCCATAGACGTACCTTAGAAGCACTGCGCCTTGGGAAATGCAACCGCACCGTGATGCGTTGGAACACCCCTACCGTCAGGGGAATGATCCAGCAGGTTTTAGACAATATAACCTAACTAATTAGATCTAGCCCAGTTTTTTCCCAGTGTTGGTGTTTTTTCATTTCATCTGGCTGTACCACTCCATCATTATCATCTTGAGCCCAATTTCGGTGGAACTGGTATTATGAAAGTTATAGTGTCAATTAGTTAGTTGTTTAAAATTAATGAACTCTAAGTTCATGCAAAGAAAAGCACATTGACAAAGTTTTTGCCATATGTCTGGTCTGTTTGAACCCTCTTGCTAAGGAATAATATGCTCTCGATGTCACAAAGAAATTGAAAAAATGTCATGCTTTGTCAAGGTATATAAATGTGTAACTGGAACAGACGAGTGGCATAAAACTCTGTCGATATGTTTCGTGCATGAACTTATAGAGTTAATTAACTTCAAACAACTAATAGACATAAAATTTATTTATATCTTAAAAAATAAATCTATGGAGTTAGTTAAGTTTAAATAATCAACTGAAAACTTTTCAATGTTGGTAATCATTAAAACCTATTCACTCCATTTCAATTTTTACTGGTCTCAATTGGGTGTCCAAATATTTTTATCTAATTTTGTAGAGGGTAGAGAAATACATTTTGTCTGGTGGAAATTTAGTTTTGGGTGGCGAAGTTTTATTTAATGGTAGCTACATTGCTAAAAAGGAAGTGAAACAAGTATATTGGAACAAAGGGAACATTTATTGGGGTAACTATATTTATCAGTATTAATTAGTTTTAATATCTTTCTTGAAAAATTAAATGAAACATAACCTTTTTGTTTTGAAGAAATTTCTCGAAACTAAATTCTTTTCTTAGGACAGGGGTTATGAAGCTCTAACTCCTGCTCTAATAATATGTTTTCTACTTAAAAAATATCGATTGCTTTTTGAAGCTATAATTTGGCTTTTGTTTTAGTTGTCTTTAAATTTGTTATACCTTTACATTTTTTAGGTGAAAAGGTTGGTAGTTGTGGAAACAGAAGAGATGTACAAGGCACGGAAAGAGAAAGAAGCAAACCATCGGGCGTTGCGTCCGCCATTGGTTATACATCATCCAGCCTCATCTGCAACCGGTTCCACTTAGTATCTACCAAATGCCAAGACTATATGTCTTTGTCACCTCATGCTGTTTCATTGGTCAATTAAGTGATTAATTTGTTTTACAATTTATTTTGTTTTATGTGCAGTTCCCTAAGATGATCTTATATTTTGTTTAGATCTTCACAGTTTTGAAGAATGGATTTTCTAGCTTAAATCTTTTGAAATCATCCTGGGCTTTTTTCTATGTAACAAGGCGTTACTATTTCACTGTATTACCATGCTGATTGGCAATGGATAAGAGTCACATTGGGAGTTGGTTTTTGGACTGTCAAGTATGTATGTTTTTTTCATGTATGTGGATATGTATTTGTGATTTTATAAAAAAAAAAAAGGTTAAAGTAATAACATATCTACAGTAAAAAAGTAATGACATAACTACTGATAATACAATGATCTGATCACCTATTTTCATATTTATAAATCTTATTTATCAAGATAGGATTGCTCCTTCAAAGCTTTCCATTCCAAAGTCCAAACCCTCCGTGTGTTTCTTGGTCCAAACCCTCCGAAATATTTTCCGTTTTTTTACTTCTATTTTTTGTTCTCCAATTTTCTATTTTTATTTTTCAGTTTTTCTATCTCCAATTTTTTGTTTCTATTTTTTAGTTTTTCATTTTCAAATCTGAAAACATGTTCATCAATTTTTTCACTCAGTTCTCCAATTCCAATCCCTACCCCTACCCTTCCCACGATCATACACTCTACCCTACTCCCCCACAACCCTTCATACCCACCCATACCTACTCGTAGGTGTCGGGGTAATGGGTAGGGTAAGGGGTATGGTTGGGGTGGGGTGGTAAGGTCTAGGGGTAGGGGGTGGGTGGGGGTGGGGGTGGGGGGTAGTGGGTGGGTTAGGGTTGTGGTTAGGTGTAATGGTGGGGTAGTGGGTAGGGTTGGGGTAAGGTAGGGGTAGGAGTTGGGATAGGATGGCGGTAGGGTGGGGCCGGGACCAGGGTGGGAGTGGGACCGAGGTAGGGAAGGGATAGGGTGGGGGGTAGGATGGCGGTGGGGGTAGAATGGCGGTAAGGGTGGGGGTAGTGGGTATTGTTGGGGTTGGAATAAGGTAGGGGTAGGGTAGGGAGTTGGGATAGGATGGCGGTAGGGTGGACCCAGGATTCAGTTGGGGTCGAGGTAGGGGAAGGGTAGGGTGGGGGGTAGGATGGCGGTAAGGGTGGGGGGTAGTGGGTAGGGTTGGGGTTGGGATAAGGTAGGGGTAGGGTTGGGGTTGGGATAAGGTAGGGGTAGGGTAGGGAGTTGGGATAGGATGGCGGTAGGGTGGGCCCGGGATCCAGGTGGGCCGAGGTAGGGGAAGGGTAGGGTGGGGGGTAGGATGGTGGTGGGGGTAGGACGACGGTACGAGGGTGGGGGGTAGGATGGCGGTGGGGTGGGGCCGAGGTAGGGGGCATGTGGTAAGGGGTAAGGTAGGGGTGGGGGTAGGGTAGGGTGGGGTCGAGGTGGTAGGGGGGTAGCAGTAGGGTAGGGTGGATCGGGGGTGGGGGCATGGGGTAGGGGTCATTATAGGGAAAATGGGTACGTGGGGTGGGGGTTGGGTGGGTAGGGTAGGGGTAAGTGGTAAGGGACGAGGATGGAGGTACCGGAATGGAATCGACATCGGAGCGGGACTGGACCCACCACTAGGTGTAAGTATGCAAATTAATTGCAGCGACACTGTAGCATCTGCGTTTTCCAAATTTGGAAAACTAATAAAAGTCACTTCTCCAAATCATTAAGGAAAAGAGAAATATGTCTCATTTTTTTCGTTTTGGAAAACGATTTGGTAAACACGTTTTTCTTTTTTCCTTTCTCCAGTTTTCCAGCAATTTCTTTGGTAAACACGTTTCCTGTTTTCTGTTTTCCAATTAAAACTGGAAAATATCTCTGTTAGTAAACAGACCCTTATACTCTCTCCGTCCCGTAATTAAGTTCCTACTTTCCTTTTTGGGATGGTCCATATTAAAGTTCTTACTTCAAGCCTTTCCTTATTTGGCAAATGATTTATACCAAAACAGTGTCAAACAGTGTCAAGCAGTGTTCAAACAGTGCCAAACAATGTTCAAACAGTGTTCTCCACAGTAAAGTCAAATTTATTTCTTAATATGTGTGAAGTAGGAACTTAATTAAGAACCAGAGGGAGTACATAACATATTAAGGGCCTATTTGGTAGCAACTGCATTGGCTGGAATGGCTGATTGTGGAATATAATAGATTTATATTAATACTAGTTTTTTTAATGCGCGTTGCGCAAATGCAAAATGCCCAATGTTATTTATATTGTGTAAATTAAACACTTACTCTGTATTTTTTTTATTTAAGAGAGACTGAATCATTATACTGAAAGGAATCTTATTTTTGTTTATTTTTATTATAATTCAAATCAACAAAAAAAGTCACGCAAATGTCATGGAAAGAATTTGATCCAAAAGTAATCATTTTTGGGGAAAAGTACAGAAAAAGTACTTGTGATTGAGCCCGTTTTCATATAGGGTCATGTGTTCCATTCTTTATCAAAGTGGTTCATGTGTTTGAATTCCGTTATCACAAGAGGGTCACGCCATTAAAAACGTCTGAAAAAGACCGTTAAAAATAACTTCGATTTTCAAAAGTGCCCGAAAAATTGAAAGAAAATTACCGGAAGGTGCGCCTCAATAAGATGACCGCTAGGCCATCTTTCTTTTTTGTTTTCAGCCACCCTTGTCACCGGAAAGTCCATCGGGAAAGTGATATTAGCGAAATCATTTTTAAAAAATAATTCAAATAGATCTAAAAAATCCAAAGGCAGAGGTGGTTTGTAGGTCATTTTGACGAGGCGCACCTTTCGGTATTTTTCTTTTAATTTTCGAGCACTTTAGAAAATCGGAGTTACTTTTAACGGTCTTTTTCATACTTTTTAACGGCGTAACCCTCTTGTGATAACGGAATTCAAACACATGAACCACTTTGATAAAAAATGAAACACATGACCCTATCTGAAAACGGGTCCAACCACAAATACATTTTCCTTACTTTTCCCTCATTTTTTGTTATTGATACAATATCCGTTTAAAGATATCCTCTCTCTATATATGTTTCCAGTTGTTGAATAACACCAAGTATAAGTCCATACATGTTCGAGTTATGGAAAGAACCCAAGTATAAGAGCGGTTATCCACACGAAAGTTGGGTTTATTTTATTTACAAATTTAAACACACAATTACGTACATGCTACACAATTAAAACATTTGTCACAAGAAGAAGATATGTCTACATGCATGCATTTCTCGAATAGAAACACCTGACCTACAAGATGGCAAACAAAAAGTGTAAACTTTAAATAAGAAATTTAAGTGAACTTATGTCTGTCAAATTGGTTCACTAGATGATAAGGTATTTTAGTGTGACTTTATTTTTCAGATATAAAAAGAAAAGCAAAAAAAGACAAATATTTGAAGTTTTGACTTGTTAGGCTGTTATATTATGTTACCGACACATTGATAAATGCATCCTTGAGGCAAAATCAAATACGGTGTTACTCCCTAAATTTTTTTATCGTGTAGTATTTTTTTATCTTCTTCATTTTAAGTTCTAACTATGTTAATCTACAAATCTGCTCAATAAAATCAGGCCCCATAAATATAGTTGAGTGTTTTATAATGAAAATGGGACGTTTCTCAATTGAACAAACCAAATAAACACAAACCAGACAAACAACCCTTGAATATTCATCGGAAAATGAAATACTAAGTATGACTTCTCTTAACATATTTTAACATTTCTATATATATATGTTATAAATCTTATAAACAGGGGAATGATGATTAAGGCAATTTGAAATATATAGAAAATCATATATTTACAAATTTTATTGATAATAGCATAAAAGATCTTGAATACTACGTAGTATTTCAAAGAGAGCAATACACGGTTTGGGGTGGGCATTTGAAATGCTCACTTCCTGTGTAATGATTTGTAGAAGGTACAACACTTTAATTCAAAAGAAACAATCCAAAGAAACCCATTTATTTGAAAATTGTAAAACTCATATAGAAAGAAATAATTAATAACAGTCAGATATAAATCAAACCAATGATGACATTTGGAAAGATAATACCATAAGAATATATTAGATGTTTTAAGGTTTTCCCATGAGCACAAAAATGACAGACTAATAAACTATTCACAAGTTGAGGAGAGGTGTATGGGCATGAGAAACAGAAATGCATACTATTCACAAGTTATTAATAGAGTTTCCATCTGAAACCCATTCATCAAACAATATTTGCAGTTCATTCCTAAAAACCAATCATCCATGTAAACCAGACATATTTCTGGTAGTGCAATAATACAATGTACATAAGATGTGTTACACAACTTTGGGCAACCCATTCATCTCACAAAAGTATTTATAATGAATGGATGTAGATTATGAGAAGAATGTACCATAACTCATTAATTTTAAAAAATCAGTACATTCAGTCACTTCAAGACCAAACAACTCTTAATAAGAGGGCTCAAATTATACCGAGGAGATATCATTTCACTGAAGCCAACCAAGCTCAAGTGAAAATAAGTGTATAGGGTAAAGAAGTAATAAAAGATTACAATTATGATTGCTACCAATGGAAAAGAAATACAATAAGATACTTACCGCAGATCCAATTATCTCCATTAATTCAGCAGCAGCACGACGAAGAGGTTCCCTCGAGCTAACCTGCAGATTAGAAATATGAAGTGCTTTCTTTTAATCTCACATGGTGACATATGACACTAAAATGGTAATGGTTAAAGAAAATATGCCACAAAATGAAGCAAATGAGAATCTATGGGCTCATTATCATTTTCTTCTTTCTACTTTTTCAACAACTTAAAGAAAATTCTGAAAATCAGAAAATATGGTTTTGCATTTTCTTGGTGGTTTTCAAAGTAATATCATTAGTGTAAGTGTGATTACATTTTACCTTACTGTAATATATATCTTAAAATAGCAAAGCCAAAATCTGTAAACTGGCAGCCAGATTGAGGGGGGCGGAACTACGGAACACAAGTAAAGCCGCAAGCGGGTGTGTATGAATGAAGAGAGAAATTTTACCTCAAAGGGACCAACAACACATACTTTATAATCCGCATTTGACAAAAGCCTCAGTGTGTTGCAAGCAGCATATAACTGCTCAGTTAATGCAGTTATGAAGGAAACAGTGCCCTCATGCCCATGTATCCTAAAATTCTTAGATATCTCTATATGGTTGTCCAAAGTTCTATGAAGCCCTGTAAAGCGTTTAACTTGTTTTGTTTTTTTAAAGATCAACATGACCACTGAGAATGGAAAAAAATTCCATGTGTAGGAGGAGCATAAGTGACTAAGTGAGTATTATGTCATACCACTATGCCAAACATCTCTTTGTAGGCGCAAACTTCTTTCACATTCCAACATTGCTTTTTGACCTGCCATGGCCATCATATACTCCAGCAAAGGTGGATTCTGGTCCGGCGTCGAATTGATTGCAATAGATTAGCACATCATAAGAAAATAGATCTGCTGTCTGGTGCAACTGCTGGTGTTCCAATATCTATGGGGAGTAGCGGATGATTTGTCATTAACGGTACCTATAGGATAAGATGAAAACAAGAGGGTTAATGAAAAGAGGTACTATGGCATGACCGTAATGTACAACCCCATTAAAACACAGCGTTACACCAACACATTTTTTACGCTTAAAATGTCCTAACCCTCATTGCCTCTTATAGTTGTTTAGAACTTTAGATATGCAAACTTCTTCTTATGTTACATACTTCTATGTGAATCAAAGCTTATCTATTACGGAGTATTTGATGTTGCTGTTGTGGGAAAAAAGTAGTGCATCTCCTTTAAATAAATGGGCACGCTGGTTTAAGCACTCTATTTCCGTTATGCCATTATTTATATTTCTTCCATTTAATTGGTTATCTGTTTGATAACCCAAACTTAGAAGGTTAAATTAAGAAAACCTTTGTTCTGCAAAACTAACTACTTTAGAAAAAATGGGAAAGCTAGAAAACTTCTGAAGATTATACCCAATTTAGTCTTCTTTCTTAAAGAATTAAACATTTACCTTGTTCACCCTAAACATTTTAGGATGCATTTAGAGAAGTCTTAGTTTGTACTTTTTTCGCCTATAATTCATCTGGACAAAAATATTTTTATTACATACAATGTGTACTTGATGCGCAGCCACACACAATGTGTCTTTGTACATAGTCTATCTTATCCAAAATTCAAGAATGGGTCTGCTAGATGCAAAATAGTCATCTATAGCACACAATGCCAACTACCTGCATATCTTGAATCTATGCAAAGCTTACTGGTTTATACATAATGTTTTTAAAGCACAGAATATCATATATAATACTTACAAAACTAATTATTCCTTGAATATGTTATTTCTCTTGAAAAGTATCTAGATACTTTATTGAGTTTGTGAAAAAGATAGTTATAATCAAAGTAATCAGAACAATCTTAAGCTGAAAAAATCTGAACGAACTTAACCTATATTTTTATTTCATTGTTTTTCAGGTAATTAAACATGTAAACCAGGTGACGGCAACACAAAAGTCCTACATAGTGAATATAATCTAAAATTACTCATATCATAAAGTGTTCTCTGAATGCTATTTGTAATGTTTTCATCTTGGTAACACTAATTTTAGGAGACTTCTATATAGTCTGGCTAGTGGCCAATGACTTACATATGGACTGGCTTTTACACTCGGGTATCTACCAGATAGCATTCAGCCATTTAGGGAACTACGGAGTATAATTCACTTTTGTGATGCCATTTCTACTTAGCATGTTCAAAAACTATTTTATTTCGTGATGCCCTTTCTATTTAGCTTGTCCAACAACTACATAATTAGATAAGTTTAATTGAGTCAGATTGGAACTCCCATGGTCTTGAGGAAAATTGATATCGAGAAAAGCAAAAATCTAGTTACAAGCTCAGAACAATTCACCCCATATTGTATATAAGCCATGCTAAAGTCAAAGTAAAACATGGAAAACTCAACTAACTATATAACTAAATGATTGAAATAATATATCAGGTGAAGAAGAAGCTAAACACATGACAAAATACTAAAGAAATTTTGATCTGAAGATGCTTCTCAGCATATGAATTGCATAGTTAGGACCCTTAACTTGATCAAAACATGCATTTCAACTTAATCACCCAAATACTGTTGTGAGGAAGGAGATGAGCATAGCTGAGCGAAAATCGGAGAAACGACATGGAAACAAACCTTGACAGTTGACTGAAGGAGAGGGAAACGACGGGAGCTAGCGCGGTGTGGTTAGGGCGTGGATGAGACCTGCTCTGCGCGAAACCAGGGTTGGGGGTGCTAGAGATTCGAAATCCCCTGGAGCTCTAGCGCCATGGCTCTTTTTTCTTTTTTGAGCAGTGCACCATGGCTCTTGAATTTCTGCTTGGGATGTCTATTTTAATCCCGTGTTCCATTAGAAACTGGGGTTTAGCAAGACGGGAGCTATCGACGGAAATGAGACGGAAAATTAAATTCCTCTAAAAAAGTACACACAACAAACCATAATGTACCACCTAATAAAGCAAGTGATTACACCAACATTATTTTCATCCCTAAAATGCCCAAACCTTCATTGAGGATTATAAGATTTTAAGAAATGAAGTTTTCATTGACATATAGTTTAAGAATAATACTAAATTGATTATTTACTCGATTCAAACTGTTTATTCGATGTATAAAATAAACAACTTCATATACAAATATCAATTAATCCAGAAAATCATTAATCCAGATAGACATTTTGATCCAAAAAAGATTGAATAGAAAAAAATGTAATGAGGGAGGGATCCAGAGCCTCTGTCTTACTTTAGAGCAAGGTAAAGTGTCTTGCTTCCGGACAGCCATTCGATTACAAATTTAACGGCAATAGATCTTGGGGGCCAAGGATCTTGGGGTCCACACTCTCGAATCCGTCTTTGTCGCTGCCCAATCGTCCGATGCGTAAGGCACCCTCCTAGTCGGGAAGAGGATCCAATCTATCAAGGGAGGTCCGTATTTTAGACCATTTGATTTTTTTTGGGCTTATCAACTTTGGACCCATTTCCAATAGTTGAAAAGGCCCTATATAAATAAATAAGATTGAGCATACACGAACTTTGAACCCTATTTCTTCCGCAGCTCGCCGTTCGTCCATACCACTCTGTAGCTCAAATCTAGCGATAATGGTTGGATGATCATGTAATTGTCAATCTATGAAAAAGGAATTTCATATTTATTCCCCTTTTTCTTCGTTTGCAGACTTTCAAGCGGAGGAATGGAGGTCGCAATAAGCATGGCCGCGGCCACGTCAAGTTCGTCCGCTGCTCCAACTGCGGAAAGTGCTGCCCCAAGGTTTCAACCCTGTAAACTTTATGAAATGTCTTAGCTCACGCTGAATTATTTTTTTTTTCTCCGTGTGCGTAACTTCAGGCTTATAGATTTCTCATCTGCATCTATCTAGCTGTTAGTTGAGTAACTGTTAATCATTACCCGATGTTTACACGTGATTCCAATGTTTTATGGATCTAAGGTGAATTAGTTTTAGTTCTTTCTACCTCAGGGAATTCAATAGCGTTCTATTACAGTGTAGCCGAGCGGGTTGGCACTTGAGCACTCGATCTCTACAAGAGCCTCTGTAGCGGAGTGTTCGAAAGTAGCAGGAATGGCTGCCTCTATTGTGAGGGCTATAGTAGTAGTAGCTGCTGATATAGCAGCGCTATAGAATTTCTTAGTTGTAGGCTCTCGGATTAGAGATTTTTTGGGGTAATTTTGGTTTTTACAGGACCGAAGTACACTTTTGAGAACAAAAAGTAACCCCACTAATACCTTTTGAAGTACCAAAACCCATCCCAGCCTTCAAAATTGTTGTTCTTAGTCGTCTTTTTCTATTCCTCAACAAAGCAAGAGACCTTGCATCTTCAATTACTTTTGACAACTACTGTTCTTATTCTATTTTCGACTCTTCTGAGTCATCTACCACTACTCTAGGGGATTGTTTAGTATGGAACCTAGTACTTGTTGAAGGCCACAGGACATAACCTTCATCAAGTTTGAAAGTGAAATAGTTAGTAAGATTTTAATTTGAATGTCATGAAGTATCAAATTACGAGTAATATGTGACATTTTATGGATATGATGTGTAATGTATGTATTATTCTCATGCATGAAATCTTGTATTGCACATAAAAGTTATCCACATAGCGGTCATCCTGCAATCTGTTTTACCGTTATAGTGATTTCAGGGTGGGCAGATCTTTTCGCCTTCTGGGATTGACTGTATACTACCTTGTTACATACGTAGTATTTATTAGTGGGCTGGGAAAGGGATTTATTAATTTTGGAAAGTTCTAAGGTGCCTCCAATTAGAATATATAAATGATTAAATAATGACATGGTTCAATCATATGCATTGTGGGTACTGTAGCATTCACCTTACTTATTACGGAGTAGCAAGTTTCATTGAAGATCATTATCACTTTTGATGGTGGTTAACTTTACTGGCTTTGCTACAGGACAAAGCCATCAAGAGGTTTCAAGTAAGAAACATTGTTGAGCAAGCGGCTGTAAGGGATGTCCAAGAGGCTTGTGCCTTTGAATGTATGTCAATCAACAGAATAATTTAGCGTGTTCTGTTACTGGGTGGAATTTCTAGTATTTTGATTAACATTTTCTTTTTCCACTACCCAGCATACACCCTTCCAAAGCTCTATTTGAAGGTGCAATACTGTGTTTCATGTGCAATTCACTCCAAGGTTGTCAGAGTTCGCTCCCGTACTGACCGAAGAAACCGAGAACCTCCACAGCGTCCTTTCAGACGCCCAATGGTACGTTTTTTCCCATATTCTCTTAGCTTTATTTTGTTATTATTATTGATAGTAGCATCTGTAATACATAGTAGTAAACTTCTGCGTTGATGCACTAATGCTGCTGGCTCACCCAATTTTATCGTGTCATTTTCATTCAACTATTTTGGCTGTCTGACATTCTTCGATGGCTGCCATATAAAATGACATGCCTACAACAAGCTTGCATTTTCTTTGATGCCAAATATTAATTTTAGTTTCAAATCAGAGGTGAATTGATGTTTGTTTGCTTAACTTCACTGAATAATCACTTGTACCACATTCTGAATTTCTGTACTTCACTGTTACCTCTCATCAGTGATACCACATTCCGCTTTAAATTTTCAAAGGTCACTGTCACTATAAACTATGTAGTTATTATTATAAAACACATTGCCTAATCCCAAGGTTTAAAATGTCTAATTTGGGTGTCAAGGCAGATTGTTTTGAGATGCAAATTGTTAGAATTCTGTCGCATCGAGCTTTAAGCCTCAACATGCATCAACAAACAAAATTTAATAGTTTTATTACCAAGTACTAGCTAAGGTTATTACTAAACTGTTGATGCATAATGTTATGGCATTAACACACTGTGGTCCCTTGAGCACTATTCATCTTGTTTGAGCATTCTAATGTTCGAGTTCCTAAAATAATAACATCAAACAGATCAAAGTCATCCATAATTGTATTTGGTTGGTTGTAAGATTTGATTACTCGTTATGTTTAGTTGTACATTAGTATTTTAAGAAGTGCATCTGAACTAAATTTTATACTCTATGGACCTTGTTACTTGCTGTGATGAAACCCAAAAGAATAAAATGTTAAAATCTTGCCTCCTCCAATGTGATGAAGCCCAAAAGAGAAAATGATAAAATCTGGACCTCCTGCATGCTTGAGCCAGCCCCTTGTCATTTATAAATGGTGTGATCATTCTAAGCAGCTTTGATACTTTTGGCATTTCTTTTTTTGGTTATCCCAATACCTTTCTCACTTTCTTTCAAGTCATTAAATTAAGTTGTGGTTAATGTAAGTTCTCTTCCCTCTATAAAAACTCTTTAACCACCAAGTTTTACTTTATTATTCCATCTTCCAGTCAAATATGGTAAAATTATTTGGGACAGAGGGAGTATTTATGTTTAGACTTGGAAAATATGTAACACACTTGCCTAAATTGCCCATGAGGTTGGGCAACCTTTTGATCAATTTAAGTAATATAAGTCAGAAAATACAACGTTACATTGAGTCATACTCGCAATATTTACTCCTTCCGTATCAAAATGACAGTCCCAGATTTGTTTTCGAGTTGTATCAAAGTAAAATTATCTCATTTTCTTTTTAGAAATAACTCTACCCTAAAAGCTGCTACAGTACACTTTCATAGAGAACCAAAAACCTCTTAGTTTTTGTAAATAATTATCTTGATACAGAGGAAGTATATATTTCTCTTTATCGTCCATTCATTTCCCATTTAAAACAGGACTTGATTTTAGTTGAAACCATTCTATATTGGGTGTGCAACTTATTTTACCCTCAGTTGCCTTGTTTATTTTAGATTTTTAGACTCTTTTTTAGAAGTCTATCTTGTTCTTATCAATTGCGTTTCAGGACAATGCTCCCAAGCCTGGTCAGCCACAACGCGTTCCGGGAGCTCCTCCAACTGCTGCCCGTACATAGAAGTGACCAGATATCTTGTTTTTTCTCCATTCTGATTTAAAGTTGCTTCATTTTGTTATGATGATGTGTGACCTTGAATATTTTGGTTAAGTTGGAAAATCATGACAGTATTATTACTGAGAATTGCGGGATAAACAACAATTTCTGCTTTGATTATGCATGTTTATCAACTTCTCTGCTGCTGTCCTAATTTCCAAATGCCCCCTTTGCAACACTCATGGTGTGGAACTGTCGGTCGCATGCCCCTATCCATAAATATAAGACCTCTTAATGGGTTTAATGGTTTTAATATCGGCCATTCACAGAAAAAAAAGATGCTTACTGATGTGTGTAAGATGATGTGTACAAAAAGCGTGTCTAAATAGTTTTCTTATTCTTTTTTTGGTGTGGGAGGTGGGACAAATAATATGAGGAAACGGTAGCAAAATATAACTAGAAATAAATGTTGCACACTTGCACGTATGTGTAAGTGTATAACATCATAGGCTCTGTTACATGAAGAAAAATGTTATTCCCTGCCTAGTACTGTAGTACTTGATGTTTGTTACCCTGTACAAAGTCCCTATTAAACACGGTAAAACATAATGTTTGTTACCCTGTACTAGGGGTGGACCGGTTCCGGTTCGGGCCCGGTTCGGGCCTGGGCCCGGCCGGGCCTCGGTTCAGAAAAAGGAGGCCCGGGCCCGAACCGGTGGTGGGCGGTTCCGGTTCCGGTTCCGGGCCAGAACCGGGCCGGGCCGGGCCACCCGGAATGTTTTTTTTTTTTTTCTTCTTCTTCTCTTATTTAACCCCCTACCCCTCCCCCTCCACCCCAAACCACCCCAAACCACCTCAAATGGCCCAAAATACCTAATCCAACCCAAAACTTAAAAAAATTTCAAAAAAAAAAAAAAATTAAATTCCGGCCCGAACCGGGCCCGGCCCGGCCGGGCCGGTTCACTAAACTGGAGGCCCGGGCCCGGACCGGTATACCACCGGGCCTGGAGGCCCGAACCGGAACCGAACCGGTTGACCGGGCCGGTCCGGGCCCGCACAGTAGCGGGCCGGTCCGGTTCCGGGCCGGTTGGCCCGGCCCGAGTCCATCCCTACCCTGTACAAAGTCCCTATTAAACACGGTAAAACATACTCCCTCTTTCGCATTAGATTTTGCCAATTTTCCTTATTTTGTTGTCTCAAAAAACGTTGTCACTTTCTTATTAAAGCAACTAATTTGTGTTTTTGTGCATTTCTCTCTTTTCTACACAAATTTCGTTTTTACTATTTTTATTTCTCACCTATTTTGCACTTGGCAAAGTAGTAGACATGTTTGGACGGTGGTAGTAGATATGTAGCAAATGCTTTAGCAAATGCTTTGTTTGGTGGAGCAGTACTTCGATTAGTTTATGTAATCTACGTGGAAACCTAAATGTTGAGTTCAAGTACTACGCAAGTGAAATAGTGAATACAATTGTTTGGGTTTAGAAGCTTGGGCCGATTTTTGAAAGTAGACAAAGCCTTGGAGCTTGTTTAATAATATTCAAATCAGTTTTATTGGTTGATTCTGTTGAAGTTTATTGAAATTTATGAAATTTTGATTGAAGTGTCTAGGTTGATTGATTCTGAAAAATTATATTTAAAGTATATTTTTTTATTTAAATTAAAAAATTATATGAAAATGAGCTAAAATTGTTTTCAACAGTGACTTTAGTCAATACAATCAGAAAAATAACTATATTTTTTTTCTTCTTTTCTTAATTTACACAATTCTGTGTGCGGAATAAAAAATTACGTGTTTGGACTTTAATGAAAAAATTGATTGATAAGTTTGATAAGTCAAAAAAACATGGTTATCAAAAGAGACTTAGACATTCAATATGAATTAGCCCTCTTGATTTAATTACAAGAGGAGTCTAGGATTTTGTTCAAAAGAGACTCCTCTTGTAATTAACCATATTGAATTAGCCCTCTTGATTTAATTACAAGAGGAGTCTAGGATTTAGTCTCGGATTAGACTAAATTAATCAAAAGAGACTTAGACATTCAATATGAATTAGTCAAAAAAACATGGTTATCAAAATTGCCAAGGCCGTGTAATTAATTTAGTCTAATTGATTTAATTACAAGAGGAGTTTAATTTAGTCCATCCATGTCTGGATTTTGTTTAATTATCAACCCTCAATTTTAATTTTAGAAGATGTATAAATATTTATATAAACATAAACTTCTAAATTAAACTCTTGATATCTTAAATGTTCCTCACATCATAATTAATTTCGGGTAAGTTTCGTCTACCCCTTGTAATTTTTGATATGAATAAAATTTTGTTAAGTGTTCCCTTGCTTTTACCTCACTGATTTTGGTGGTTTGCCTACTGGGATTAAAAAATAAAATAAAAATAAAATTTCAAATAAAAACATTTTTAATATGTAAAAATAATTATGAAATTCAACACATATAGCGAGGTTAAAAACAATGATTTTAGTCATTTTTAATTTTATCTACAATAAAATTTCGTTTTTCTTTCCAAAACTTTTTTCGAGTTGTGTTACCAATTTATGATATTGTATTATTTATCTTTATCCAAAATTACATTTTTTTGTTATACATAACTATACAGGGGTTTAGAATTTATGGATATAGGGCTTTTCCAACTTTTTAACATAAAAGTGTATTATTCAATTCTATTATGCTATCTTAATTCTAAAATCTAGATTTTACATTTTTTCCATTTTATATATTTTTTTTTATTTTCTTTAATTTAATTACGTAAAAGTCAAACAGTTGCAATTATTAAACAACGGAGGATAAAATTATGATATTCTATTAGTTACGTAGTACATAATAGGGAAAACTATCAAATAAGCCCCCATACTATATCAAAAAAGTCGATTAGGCCCTCGTACTTTACAAACACTCAATTAAGTCCTCGAACTATTAAAAAATGTTCAACTAAGCCCTTTTGGTCGGTAAGTAACCGGTTTCCCGGTTAAATGTAACCCGTTTCCCGGCAGCCGCCGTTGCTAGGGTTCGAGCACATCGTCGCCGTTTAACCGGGAAACCGGTTACTTACCGATCAAAAGGGCTTAATTGAACGTTTGTTAATAGTTGGGGACTTAATTGAGTGTTTGTAAAGTACGAAGGCCTAATCGACTTTTTCGGCATAGTACAAGGGCTTATTTGACAGTTTTCCCTACATAATAAGTATGAAGTACTTTATAGTTTAAATTTTAAGATTTAAGGTAAGGTGTTAAAGTTTTTTTTTTAAATGAAAATACGTTAAGATTGTAATTTTAATTGATATAATAAAAGTATATAATGTAGAAGAAACTTAAATAATTTGAGAAAAACGTGAAAATGTATGAATAAATGATAAAATGGAGAAAAGTAAGGAAAATTATGCATATATAAATTAAATATTTATCATAATTGGAATGTGGTGATGTAATAAAACATTTCTAAAAAAATATGCTCCCTCCATCCCACAAAATTTGATCAGTTTGAATTTTTAACTTTTCTTGATCAATGATTGTCAAGTTTGACCAATGATATCTTTTGACACGAAGTTATTTAAAATATAAAAATCTTAGGGAAAATGGAAACTAATAATCCAACCTTATAACGGTCTTCTTATAATAATCCAACCTTTTGGTTATTCATGAATAATCCAACCTTTGCACCTCATCTTCATTCACTGGTCCCTGACCGGTTGATGACCTGCTATTCCAAGCTATTTTCTTATCTTTGCAAATCATTATACCATAAATCTCATCTTTCACAAAGATAATATTTTGCAAAGATAAGAAAATAACTTGGAATCGTAGGTCATTAACTGATCAGGGACCAATGAATGAAGATGAGGTGCAAAGGTTGGATTATTCATGAATAATCAAAAGGTGGGATTATTGAAAGAAGACCGCTAAAAGGTTGGATTATTAATTTCCATTTTCCCTATGGAAATTTTTCTTTTAAAAAAATACTTTCGTAAATTAAAGTGCTAGTATATATTTTTAAAATTTCGTACACATATAATAACAAAAATCATTATCCAAAGTTTATTACCATATAAATATACTACGTATTATTCATAAAAAATGTAAAATTGATCAAGTTATCTTGCACAAAGTGAGCATGGGACAAGTTAATAAGTAAGGATGCAAATTATGACTTGTTATACCGTGGTACCGGCCCACTATGAGCACCATACTCCCAGGGTAAAATCCGCATGAACAGTGACGCGGGTGAACAATGTTTTTTTCTTTGTGTGTTTCAGTAACAGGCTGGTGTAACTCACGTTTAACAAAATGTAACTCATATTGATAGGAAATGTAACTTGAGTCAAGTTGGAATGTAAGTTGTCTAAAACGAAATATAAGGAAAAAAACATTGATTTCAATGTAAACAATGAAAAATGATCCTAATTGCTCAATTACTTTTTGCAAATAGTGATTATATTTTATTTTTAATATTAGGGCTATAAAAAATGATATAGTTAAACAATCTTTTTTTTTAATCATTAGTAGGGGTTTATTTAGTGGTGTAACTCGCGTACATTAAGATGTAATTCGCGTATATTAAAATGTAAATCTAGAAAAGTTGAAATGTAAAATATCTTTTATATATATGTATATATGTATATATGTTATAACCATTGATTTCAATGTAAAAAAATGATCTTAATTGCCCAATTACTTTTTATAAATAGTGAATATGTTTTTTTTTTATATTAGGGCTATACAAAATGATGTAGTTAAAAAAATCAATTTTTGGTCATTAGCATGAGTTTATTTCGTGGTGTAACTCGCGTACATTGAGATGTAAATAATGTAACTCATGCATAAACATGTGTAACTCGCACATAAGAACATGTAACTTTATATTATAATATCAAATGTAAACAATGAAAATAAGAAGTTGTTTTTACTAACTTACGTAAATAGTTAATATGTTTTGTTTTTAATACTAAAGTCATAAATATGTTTTAAGGGGAAATCATGGGAGCAGCCCACTAAGCTATTAAAAAAGTATTAAAAGAAAAAAACAACGAAAGTAGCAAACAGTAAAAAACGAAAATTGTACATTCGCGTTTTTTAAGCAATTCGAGTTTTCTTAATCAGTGTTTTTAAATTAAAAAAACAAACATTTGGAAATATCTATTCTATTTATATTATTATTTATTATATATAAGAAAAGAATAGGCTGTGTTAAATACAATTATACCCTTCTTTCCAACGTGTCCTGCTTAGCTGAATTCACGCCTCTTCTCCTATTAATCCACGTGTCTTCTCTTCTCTTCTTTTTTTTCGCAGAGAAAAAGCCAGTGATTTTCAACTCTTCCCCTACGTCTTAATTAAGCCGACAAAGTAGAAGGCAAATCCTAAGCGTTTTCTTCTCCAAATAATGCTCAACAGATAGGCTGATATACCGCTACAGCTTGCCATGTACAACAGGTTTCTCATCTACTTGCTCTCCATCCTCTTTCAACCATTCAATCATCTTTCTACCCGTTTTCATTCAATTTGCAGGTGTAAATTATGCTTTCTTAACAGTTCATCCATGCTTCTGTTGTATTCTTCTAGACAAGATAATTTGAGAGGTCTTGAGTTGTAAAAGGTATCGTGCCATCTTAGTTTTGATACACACTTTATTGCAGGATTCATTTTTTCAGAATTAGTATTTGTTGATGTATCTATTTCTCTGTTTTCACATGACTTTTAGATGCACCAAAGCATACAAGGTAAAGCATATGAGGTGTTTGATGAAATGTTTATGTGAGAAAAGCATATAAGTTTTATAGTTCAGCCTATCACTTTTTTTTTAGATTAGATGATAATGTGTTCTATAAATGCCTAACGTGCTTGGAATGTTTGTGTGTTGCTTTGAATGATTGATATTCAATACTTGCTTGGTACCTGAGCATTAATACCCTTAGCTTACATGGCTTAAAACAGGGGAGTGTTTGAAGTTTTCTGATTCTAAATGTTGGTGTAGAAAATTCTTAAGAATGGGATCCAGAAATTGCGTTTGTCTTGACACATTAGATTGGAATGGGACAAGAAAGAATGAGGGAACAGAAATGTATAGGAGAAGGCAAAGCTTAGGACACATGGGAGAGAAGAGTTTAAATGTAATTTAATGAGCCCTTCACTTTCTTATTGTGAAAGAATTATTGTATATAAGAATATGCTTTAGGAATATACTCTAGACATTATTATAGTAAGAATATGCTTTAGGAATATACTCTAGACATTATTATAGTATAGCATCTTATGTAGGAATATTCCTTCTTTGTAACCTATATATAGGGTCTTAACCCTCTTATATTATACACAGAAAATTCTTCCACTCTCATTACTATTATATGCTTAATTCTGATAACATGGTATCAGAGCCTTAGGAAAGATTTAGTTCCTTTTTTCTTTTAGATTTCAGCTTAGTTTTTCAGACTGGGTTCCTTCTCAAAGAAACCTGATTTCAGTTCAGACTCTCCAGAACCTCTAGGCACCATTCTGTCTCCCAGAAACTCACTCCAGGACAGATTTTTTTTAGCCCCCCTCTATTCAGAACCTTTGTGCAGACCATATACCCCATCTGTGCCAGGTGCTCGCAGTCTGCAGTTCCAAATCAGCACCCAAGTCAGACGCGCCGTTCTCTGGGGTCTGGTGGTTTGTCGCTCGCGTCGCACATCTGTGGAAATATCGCTGGTCGCTGGGGTCTGCCAGTGGATATCTGTCGACGACATACGCGCGATATTCATGTGGCTGATTATTCACTGGGGTCTGGCATCTAACTTCTGTCTGGAGTAGCAGTCAAAGCCCGAACATATCTTTTGTTCTCCAGCCCAAAACGGGCTGCTGTAAGTTTTCATTAAATTAAATATCTCAATTTTCAATTTTATTACAGTTTCAGGAAAAAAAAAATGTCTGGTTCTGACACCTCCACTGTAACACAAAGTCAGCCTTTGATAGTTTCTGAAGTTATTCCCATTAATTTTAAAATTACTGAGAATAAACTTTGTGGCTCTAATTATCTTGAATGGAGTAAAACTATCAAACGCTATTTAAGGAGCATTGATAAACATACTCACTTAGTTGATGACCCGCCAAAGGAGGAGGTTGATAGAGTTGCTAATACTGCCTGGCTTCGTGACGATTCTAGATTATTTATCCAAATTCAAAACTCAATGGAGAATGAGGTAATGGGGTATGTTAGTCATTGCGATACTGTGAAAGAATTGTTTGATTATTTGGAATTTATGTACTCTGGAAAAGGTAATCTTAACGACATCTATGAGGTGTGCAAAGCCTTTTACAGAGCGGAAATGAAAGATAAGCCTCTCACGGCTTATTTTATGGATTTCAAGAAAACCTATGAAGAGCTGAATACATTAATGCCATTTAGTCCTGATATCAAAGTGCAGCAAAAACAAAGAGAACAAATGGCAGTGATGAGTTTTTTGGCTGGTCTAACATCTGAATTTGAAACAGCCAAATCACATATCTTATCTAGTGATGAGGTCTCTTCTCTTCAAGAATCTTTCACTAGAGTGCTTCGCACCGATACTTCATCCACGCCAGTAGCACCTCAGTCAAACAGTGCATTTGTAGGGCAAGTTCCAACGCTTACCCAAGGAGGTGAGAAATGGCCACGTACTGGTCCATCTGGCAAAGGCATAGTATGCAACTACTGTAAGAAGCATGGACACTTGATCAAAGATTGTAGAAAATTAAAATTCAAAAATCAAGGAAATCAAGTTGCTCACATTGCTTCCGCTACAAAGTCTTCTGATGGATCAATCAATATGTCTTCTGAGGAATACGCCAAATTTCTTTGCTACCAAGAGACTCTAAAGCATTCATCTACTCCTATCTCAGCTGTCGCTAATTCAGGTAATCCAAACACATGTCTTGTTTCTTCATCCTCAAAATGGGTCATCGACTCAGGAGCAACCGATCATATGATAGGTAATCCTAACCTTTTTTCTTCATTCCACACACCTCTTCATACTTCTACTGTCACTTTAGCTGATAGGTCTACCTCCCCAGTCTTAGGATCGGGAACAATTGTCCCAACATCCACCTTACCTTTGTCACCTGTCCTAAGTCTTCCAAACTTTGCTTTTAATTTGATTTCGATCAGTAAAATCACGCGTAAACTAAACTGTTCTGTAACCTTTTTTCCTGGATATTGTGTATTTCAGGATCTGTTGACGAATCAGATTATTGGTAAAGGATATGAGTCGGCTGGTCTCTATCTTTTGGACACATCCTTACCTAAAACCATCTCCTGTCTTGGGGTTGGATCTGTGTTAGAGGCTCACTATCGACTAGGACATCCATCTCTCCCTTTGTTGAAGAAAATTCATCCTCAATTTAATAAGGTGTCGTCTTTACAGTGTGATTCGTGTCAATTTGCAAAACATCATCGTACTAGTTTAAGTCCTCGAGTCAATAAACGAGCACATGCTCCTTTTGAACTTGTTCATTCTGATGTTTGGGGTGCTTGCCCCGTTGTGTCTAAAATTGGCTTTAAATATTTTGTTACCTTTGTTGATGATTATTCTCGTATGACTTGGATTTACTTTATGAAACGGCGTTCTGAGTTGTTTTCTCATTTTTGTGCCTTTTGTGCTGAAATAAAAACTCAATTTAATGTTCCTGTTCGTGTTTTAAGAGGAGACAATGCTCAAGAGTATTTGTCTGCCTCGTTTAAGTTGTATATGGCTCAACATGGTATAATTCATCAAACTTCATGTGTAGACACGCCTCCTCAAAATGGTGTGGCTGAACGAAAGAACAGACATCTTTTAGAAACTGCGCGTGCGCTTCTTTTCCAAATGAATGTGCCTAAACATTTTTGGGCGGATGCTGTGTCTCCCGCATGTTTTTTGATCAATCGAATGCCATCTACTGTTTTGGACGGTAAAACTCCGTATCAGTGCCTATTTCCAAATAATGAACTTTTTCCTATACCGCCTAAAATATTTGGTTGCACTTGTTTTGTTCGCGATGTTAATCCTCATTTAACAAAGTTAGATCCCAAGTCATTAAAGTGCATTTTCTTAGGTTATTCTCGAGTTCAAAAGGGGTACAGATGTTTTTGTCCAAGTACAGGTCGATATATTGTTTCGATTGATGTCTCATTTTATGAGAATACACCTTATTCATCCCCAGAGGCAGATATTTGTAGGGAGAATGATGATATACTCATTTACACAGTCACCATACCTGAGTCCACTGCTTCGGAAATTACTCCACATCCTACTGTTCCCGACCCCAGGCCTCCAATACAATTGGTATACACCCGTCGACACAAAGCACTAGATCTTCCCCCGCCTGTGATTCCTTATCCTGATATTGATCCGATCTCGACCTCATGTCCTGAACCAATAACTGCATCTCCAGATCCTGTCTGTACATTAGATCTTGACCTCCCGATAGCACTGCGCAAAGGTACACGATCTTGTACTCATCCTATTTCTTCTTTTGTGTCGTACAGTCAGTTATCATCTACCTCATGCTCTTTTATTGCCTCCATTGATTCTATTTCTATTCCCAAATCTGTTAAAGAAGCTTTGGCTCATCCGGAATGGCGTCTTGCCATGATAGAAGAAATGAATGCTTTGGATCTTAATGGTACATGGGATTTGGTAGACTTGCCTACAGGGAAGAAATCTATTGGATGTAAGTGGGTCTTTGCTGTGAAGGTCAATCCAGATGGATCTATTGCTCGGTTGAAAGCTCGATTAGTTGCGAAGGGTTATGCTCAAACCTACGGTGTAGATTATTCTGACACTTTTTCTCCTGTCGCTAAATTAACATCTGTCAGGTTACTTATTTCACTCGCAGCAACTCATGGTTGGCACTTGCATCAGTTAGACATTAAAAATGCATTCTTGCATGGTGACCTTCAGGATCGAGGAAGTTTATATCGAGCAACCTCCAGGGTTTGTTGCTCAGGGGGAGTATGGGAAAGTTTGTCGACTTCGCAAGTCTCTTTATGGTTTGAAACAAAGTCCGCGTGCATGGTTTGGGAAATTCAGTCAATCAATTGAACAGTTTGACAAACGCAAGCAGGTATCACATTGCTTGTGGTGTATGTTGATGATATTGTGATTACAGGGAGTGATAATGCAGGTATCTTGGCCCTAAAGAATTTTCTGCACAGCCAATTCCAGACGAAAGATCTTGGCTCATTGAAATATTTTTTGGGAATTGAGGTAACACGAAGTAAGAAAGGCATATTTCTATCTCAACGAAAATATGTACTTGACTTACTAGCTGAGACCGGGAAATTAGGGGCAAAACCAAGTACAACACCCATGATTCCCAACGTTCAACTCACTCAAGAAGGCACACCGTTTGAAGACCCAGAAAGATATAGAAGACTGGTTGGAAAGCTTAATTATCTCGCAGTCACTCGCCCAGATATTGCGTATTCTGTGAGTGTAGTGAGTCAATACATGTCATCCCCAACCATTGATCATTGGGCTGCTGTAGAACACATATTATGTTACTTAAAGGGTGCACCAGGACGAGGTATTGTTTATCAAAACCATGATCACATGAGAATAGAGTGTTTTGCAGATGCTGATTGGGCCGGTTCTAAAGATGATCGAAGATCTACATCTGGTTATTGCGTCTTTGTTGGTGGTAATCTTGTATCTTGGAAGAGTAAGAAACAGAATGTGGTTTCTCGTTCGAGTGCTGAATCAGAATATCGAGCTATGGCACAATCTGCATGTGAGATCATATGGATAAGCCATTTATTGACTGAGCTCGGATTGAAGACATCAATGCCTGCTAAATTGTGGTGTGATAACCAAGCTGCTATACACATAGCAAACAATCCCGTATTTCACGAGAGAACAAAGCATGTGTCCTTCATTTTTCTACCCTCGAAAATCCATGTATCAAATTACGGAGTACAAAAGAAAAAACTTACCCATGTCATTCATTTTTCTACCCTCGAAAATCCATGTGTCCTTCTCTCACGTGTTTCTTCCGACGTGTCAAACCGGCCATACTTTTTGCTCCTCCGAAGCATTTTTCACTTCACTGCTAGACTAGAAAATAATCTCAATCCATTTCCAGCCTCGCTCCATTACTCTCTTCCATCTTTGTTAGGGACCTGGACACTACCAATAATTTGAGTCTATTAAGTATTTTAGTAGACTTCAATAATAGGGTTCTAGGCCCAATAACTTAAGTGAGGCCCGGCCCCTTTAGGAGAGTATTATTATAAAAGGGGGGTATGGGGGAGAATAATGCAGGCAGAACTTTGGGATCGAGACTGGGAATTTGGGAGTGTGAGACCACTCGAAAAGTCTCGACCTTTTCTTACGTTTTCCTTCATTAAACCTTCATAAATATACTTCGATTATATTTTGTGATTGTTCGGCTACCTATCAATCTTCAAATTCAATAACCCAGGAGCCAGAAGGTTTATGATTGTTATAGAATTAAAATCCAGATCAATCTGCTCTCCCTATTTCAACACACATCGGCCTAAATATTCATGTGGGTATTTGCCCGAGACTCCGAGTTCCATACGATCTTCATACTTTAGAGAGGTAATCTCCAAGTTCATGTTTTAGCTTTTTATAGCCCTTTTCTTCTTAAAACTTCATATAGTTAACCAATAACCATCAATAGGCATTGAGTTCTACTTCTACATCTACATTGTAGATTTTTAGGGTAATATATCTTTTGTATTTATCAAAGATACTGAAATTTCGTGGACTAAGATAGGGTCATGTACTCTACTAAGTAAGTAAGTATATTTGGCACACATATTCCATGAAATGCTTAGTTCGTCTTTCGTAACAAAGAAACATAACTTTTTTAGGTAAAACAATCGAAATAGTCATTCACAATTTCAAAAGGAACATAACTTTAATAGTAGATAGAAAATTTAGTTTTTCTTCTTCTTCAATACTATGTTCTTATATATAATGTTCAAATAAATGTTTAGATAATCTTAGAAAAACAGAATTACTTTTATAATTAAATTTACAAAATTACAAAATAGTTAAATGGTTTAATGTGTATCATCATAAATTATATGTTCTTCTTAAGTTATAAGTTAGATTTTGGAGTTAATTGGCACTATTTTATTAACCAAAAGGGGTAATTTCTACATCTACCAAGTCTCTTACTGCTCCAATTAATATCTCTAAGTTCATGAATTATTCTAAAAAAATCGAACTTTTTACCTTTATGAACTAAACTTTAGGATTAAGTTTTAATAGGCTTTTGGATTGGATTGAAGAATTATTTATTTTCTGTTTCTTTCTAACTAAACTAACCTTTATCATACCTAAGCTATTTTTATGCCCATTTAAGAAAGGTTTTCATTGCATTAATGGCTGAACTTTTAAAACATTTAGATTTAGAGGGTAATTGTAAATTTTATTTTTTAAATGGTTTATGTTGAATTCTAATGTCTAATCTAGCCGCCAATTACATGTCTTTGAGATTTCTAGGATGGGCTCACCGCTCTTTTGATCCCTTAACTCCTCATATATTTGGTATGTAAATGGAACTGTTTTTTTAAGGAGTAAATGGGACTCCTTTAGTCACTGAACATATCCCTCATTATCTTATCCTAAGTATGTTTATCGCCATTGACTTAATAAGATGGACCTTTGCACCATTTTCAGACTTGCTCTAGCATAGATCAAATAGACAATTCTAATAGAAGCTGGGTATGAAATAGATGTAACATCAATATATAATTGACTTCACATCTTTGTTTTGCTAAAAAGTTAAAGAAACAAAAATAGTGAAATGGTCTTCATCTTTCATTCTCAGTGTGTCATAAAGATAATCAAATTTTGAAATAACAAGGTTGTATGTCAATCTGATTTGTGCAATGAAGGGGTCTCTTTTTTTTATTACAGGAGTCTCTTTTTAATTGCAGGGGCCTTTTTTAATTCCAGGAGCCTTTTTTAATTGTAGGAGCCTTATAGACACCTATTACTAAATAATGTCCGTTTCCTCCAAATTAAAATCAATAGCTACTTAATTGTGTTGATTAGAACTTTAGAACTCAAACAAAGCATTAAAAGAAGAGGATGAGTTCTCATTTCATCATCAGAGTTTTGCTTTCATTTAGCTTCTTAAAGAGCAAATATGTGTTGTCCATCCACCAAAATGGCAGGATTTTACAGATATTAGTTTCTTTACACGAGGGATGCAAGTTGTGACATGTTGGCATATAAGTATATAACCATTCGTATTTTGTGTTCTGTATACCTACTGAAAACCCAATTCATTGATTAAATTAATTCCGGTAAGTATTTGGCCTAGCCACATGCATGTAAATGTAAACTATTAAATATGAACCCTTAAACTATCATGATTGAATGAAAATATCAAATTCCATTAGGTGAGATTGAGTAGAAGAATAATTCCTTAGGTACATGAAACTTAATGATTCAACTAAAACATGAGTACTTAATTTACTAAATCTTTACTAATTATGAAGTAGTTTATTGTTTATAGTTAATTTATGTCTGATGCAAATACTCATAAAAGTTCCTTTTTCCCCTCCTTTACTTGGCCTTTTTGTAGATATTAGCAAGGGTAAATCCAAGAATCTAAGTTCGATTGGGCTGCACATGAAAAATGAGAAAATATTGCATTACAAAAACTGAAAAAAAAAAAAACTAAGTTGCGCAGAGCTTCTCACCATTGCCCTAATGTAGATCCTCCATGGACATTAGTTTCTTTACATGAGGGATGCAAGCGTTGAAGTGTTCGACTATTGAAAAGACAATTCATTGATTATATTAATAAGCCCTTCTTTAATAGGTTTAACTTTTAGTTCAACTATAAATTATGTTAACTACTCATGTTTTAATGGGTAGGTTTGCATTATCGCATTTCTTATTCATATCCATTAATATGATATATTCAAGGCTAAAGGGTCAAATAGGTACATGAACTAACCTAAAGTGTTCAATTAGCCCCTTATATAGGAGTTTCTGCCCGGACGTCGCCAATTGGGGCGGTTCCCGGTGGAATTTTTTGATGAATTTTTTTGAGCATCTTCTTCATTAAGTCTAGTGTACCCAGACCATATTTCAGCTAAAAATTCAACCGGGAAGGCAGTCGAATGATTTTCTGAAAAATTAAACAGCGCAGTACATTTCGGAAAATAATTCGATTGCCTTCCCGGTTGAATTTTTAGCTGAAATTTGGTATGGGTAAACTAGACTTAATGAAGAAGATGCTCAAAAAATTTCATCAAACAATTCCACCGGGAACCGACCCAATTGGCGACGTCCGGGCAGAAACTCCTTTATAAGGGGTTAATTGAACACTTTAAGTTAGTTCATGTACCTATTTGACCCTTTAGCCTATATTCAATGATGGTTATACAACAATGAGAATTCCAGTTTTTTTTTATCAAACTGGATGATACATTAAATGTAATAGTCTGAAGCACATATCCTAACCTACTAGAGCACTATAATAAGAGGAGTTTCTAAAGTATATACTCCCTCCGTCCCAAAAAATTGTTCCCGATTTCCTTTTTGGGCCGTCCCAAAAAATTGTTCCACTTTCCACTTTTGGAAAGTTTTGTGTGGCTCACATTCATTTACTTTTTTCTTATACAACCACAATTATTCCCACTTTTTCACTTTATTCCCACTTTCTTAAATTCCGATCCAAGTCAATGCGGGAACAATTTTATGGGGCGGAGGGAGTATGTATCTTCAATGCTTTATGGTATTTTAAATAGATAACTTTCTTATTTACTTACCCACCAAAAGCTTATTACGTTGATTATTTAAATTAAACATACTAAACTTTTATTACTTTAGGTGAAGAAAAAGAATATCTAAATTGTGATTATGTAGACAAGTCAGACGTAGACCGAAAACAAGTATTCGAATCATTGACATTTGAGCTCCAAAATTCTTCAAGAACATAAGCTCTTCCAAATCGCAAGATAAGACTCAAGGATTGAACTTTAACAATGTTGTTAAGTAATACTCCGTATAATAATGGAAATAGATTAATAATAGAAATAGATTAATTTTCACACGGTTTCAAAATCATGTCAATGAGATTTACATTCCCTACATGTATATATTTTTCTCAGTCACCTTGGACACTTAGAGCCTGTTTAGTAACCCTTTATTTCGGCTTGTCAGTGAATTTTTCACCAAACACGTGACTTTTGATTTGTCCATTGAGTTGTGTAATAATAAGAAAAAGTGTACTTGGAGTTACTTTTCTGACTTTATTGGCTGAAGTTACTGTAGAGGATTATTTCAGCTATTTTTTTCAAATAATTTTATTTTTATTTTATTAATAAAATATATTTTAAATATAATTTTTTCATAAATCAGCAGAATCAGCTACTCCATCCACTTAAGCTAGAACTTCACAAATTTAAGCACGATCAACTAATCAGCCGATTTTAGTATCACCAAAGAAGCTCTTAAACTTATCAGAAGACAAATTCTTAAAATTGACTCATATTCTATGACAATCAACAAATCTCAAAGTTAGTTGCTAGGTAAAGATGGAATATATCTGATTAGACCCGTTTTTAGTCATCCACAGTTGTGTGTGGCATTGTCGAGAGTTCAAAATAAACATGAATCACAAATCTTAATACATTCATAAGGAGGGGGGCATTACACACCATTCCAAATGTTTTCCTTAAATTGTTTTTCAAAACCTGTACGAAGTGTAAGTTTAATGCTTCATTACATTTTATCGACAAATTCAATTCAAACGAATGATGTCAATTAGATTTCCAAGTATATATCCTATACTTTTTATATTTATTGTATTGACTTATGTTTTATATTTTATGTTATTTAGTTATTGTAGTTTTAATTTTTTAAATGTAATTTTTTTAAATTCTATATTTTTCATATTTAATTAGATGCATCAGATGTTCTTTCCCGTGCGTATGCACGGGTACTATACTAGTTAGAAGTAAAAAACGAAAAAGAGAAAAGAAAGATGGGTGGGGGGAGTACGTGCAAGTGTGCAACGTAATTGGAGAGAGCACGTGTCATCCACGTGTCATCCACCGAACATGTAGTAGGGTATTTTTGTTTCTTATGGAAAAAACGGTACCGTATTGGGGATCGGTATACCATGCGCATGGTATACCGATCCCACAGTATAATTTGCCGCAAATTATTATTTTCAATTTTTCTTTAATAATTTGTATTATAGTTTTAGTATTTATTATATATCCGTGTAGTGTGTACTTCCCTTATAATACCTTCGTTCTTAAATAGTTGCAACTTGTCTGACAAGATTACTTCACTAACGTATCATACCGGAAAAGTTTTCGTATCAGATACTCTAGGATACCCGTATCGCACGTTCTCGGGTCGTATATGCAATTTATAAAAAAGTTTCCAACTATTTTGGTAATTATTTTAAAATTTCAGATACTCGTATCCTGACAGATACACATATTATTTTTTTTATTATAAAAGAACACCCAAAATTTACATGATGAAATTCTTAAAAAAAACAAAAAAACTAAAGATCAATTTTTCCTTGCTTTAATCTCGCACAAAACTAAGTATATGGACGACAAATAAAATATAGGATGTGGGTGAAGATGAATTTGGGAGCATGGAAGATATATGAGTACTTGAGTTTGTCAACCTTCCACAGATGAAACAAAATTGGAGGCTGTCCCATTGAAAGACGCTGTTATCTCTGGAAATTAGTAGCTTCAGTGAAAATATGTATGACAACTTTCAGTTTCTATTAGAGTATTGTTATCTATTTCCCGATCCATTATTCAAGAACTTTGAGTAATTGCATTTTTAATTTTAAAACTGTGGTTGTTAGTTCATTTACTATATTTATATTTCGAGATACACTAATGTATATGAAATAAAATATGTGAAATCCTTCAATGCCATAAATCTTGTACTACCTCCGTCCCTAAATGTTTGTCCTAGTTTGACTTCATAGATATTAAGAAAATGAATTTGACTTTACACTGTAGCGACATTGTTTGACACTGTTTGATAAAGATTTGTTTGCCAAATAAGGAAAGAAAAAAGTAGGACAAACATTTTGGGACATCCATTTCGGGAAAGTAGGACAAACATTTAGGGACGGAGGGAGTAATTTTTAATATTTATAAATACACCCCCATAATTTTTAATATTTATAAATACACCCCATAACTTTTAATATTCATAGATATACCCCCATATCCCTATCCTACTTTTTTTGGGTTTTGTTGTATCCCCGTACCTGCTTCTGCAACTACATTAGAAGTTTTACATTATTCACGTGCTCTACTTTAACTACATATTATTTACTTATGAATGCATTAAAAATTGAATTTTTTAATAATATAATTAAATTCTTCTCATTCTAAAATTTTGAAATATGATTAAAAAATACAATTAGAGAATTTAATATATTAATATTCAAAATTGTGCATTGCCATGATAAAAAAAATTGTGCATTGTCAAATGTAAATGAGAAGTGTTGCAATTAAAAAAACGGAAGAATATATCGATGGGAGGGGATTCCAGGCTAGTCTTAATTCGTTAATTGTCTTTAACATTTGTTGATGGTCGAATAGACCAAAAATGGAAATAGTTTTATACTTTTATTTGAAATGAAATATTATTAATGGGACATCTTATTTGATATCTTATCCGGTACAAATATGGCAGTGCTGCCCAGTAATTTAATACTACCTAGTTTCTTTAATAAGTTATTAATGTATTAAACATAATTTAATAGGATCTAAATTGCAAAGCGTACCCGTAGTTAAGTTTTTATCGCAGGGTTAGAGTATGAGATTAGCGTTTAACAAAAGTGATTAGATTTTCATAGGATTTGAGCAGCTACGATATATAGGAACTAGTATGTGCACCCGTGTGTCGCACGGTGTTAGTCTTAATTAAGTTTTTCCAACAAAAAGTGAAAGTAAACTTTAAAGAAAATGAAAGGGAAAATACACAAAATGGATAAACGCCTCAATCTCGTGCCAAATATTTCAGTTTGTGTTATGATGATATACGTTATACTTTAAATAGAAAATACAAAAATGAATACATACTCAAATATTATTAGATAAAATAATAGTTAAAAAAGTGTTAGTTGACTGTTGTATTGTAGGTTTGAAATGAAATTGATTATTATTTTACATTTCATCTGGCACATTAAGTTTGTATGAAACGGGCTAGCCCTGTGGATTTTGACTGATTTTGAAAGATGTATCTATAGTGGGTTGACACATGCATGTTGTGAGTTGTCCAAAATACAAATATATATTTTTGAATTTCATTGTCTTCAATATTGATTCTTTACCACCGGTTGAGGTTAAGTTCTCGCGGTCCGAAAGTCCAACAAAGTCCAACTATAGTATGCAAGTTTGTCAACTCTTTATAATGTAATAAATGGGAGTGTACGACAATGTAATAGGTGTACATGATGATGTGTCGAGCCCTCAGCGGATAATTCCCAACCATAAAATCCCCCACATCTAGTGCACTAAATGCGCTTCCCATCAATTCTAGCCTTCCCGCCGACTGCTTTGTGGAGCTCTCCCATATACAACCAGCACCATCTGAAAAAACACCAATTATCAGAATATTATCGACCGACGGATCTCGAGCAGAAATTAGACCCGTGTACCAACACTACCAAAATCATATTCTAAAATACTTATTATTTTACAACCTTTTTTGAACTATTAATAATCATTGTTAACAAATATTGACTCAAAAGATCTAATTGTATTTTTATTTTTGTACAATAAGTGATTTTGCTAGATACCATTTAATAGTTATCAAATTTAATATAACAATGATTTAATAATATTTTTAATTAAAGTTACCAAGTATTTTTAATTAAAACAACACACGACAATAGAGGAGACATTATATAAATTAATATATAACATAATATATTATTAGATTACATTAGAGTGAAGTTTTGGAAGTTGGATAGTATTTCATTTATGGTGTTGCCACATGTCATTTTTTCTACAAAGATGTTGCCACACGTCAATAATTCCTTTAAGGTGTTCTTTAGGGGTTTGCTTTATTATATTATATAGATTTGACAATAGCGAAAGAAAGTGGTTGGCTGGTATTAAAAAGAGATATTATCCAAAATAGGACTAAAAAGTTTGAAAATTCCAAAATAGGACTTTCATATATTTATTCCCAAAATAGGACTAATTACTGTCATGTTTTAGCAGTATCAGACTTCAAACATGGCAGTATTTTCCAAATTTGACAGTAATTAGTCCTATTATGAGAATAAAAACATGACAGTCATATTTTGAAATTTCAAACCTTTTTAGTCCTATTTCGGGAACTTAAGGGAGTTTGGAATTAAATACTACTCCTTCCGTCCCCTTAATATTGAGACAGAAGAGAGTGATGCGATTTTTAAAACAAGTAGAATTATATGAATTGATAAAAGTGAGAATAAAGTAAGAATGCATTAGAGTCACACAAGTGTTATTAAACATTGTATGAGACAATAATAGAGTGCCATCTAAAAATGAAAAAATGAGGCAATTATAAGGGGGCAGATGAAGTATTATAATAATATAGACACTTAAAAGTTTGATACATTTTCCTATTTTTTGATAAGTTTTTCCTTTAAAAATACATAATTACTCTTACTTTTCGAACTTATTATCTTCTCTTTCATTTATTAGGTAGTACTCTGTGTTAAAATAAGTCTAGCTTATTGGGATTATAGAAAGGATTAACATAGGAAGATAGAACATAAATTATTCATATTTCGAGAATAAAGAGATTACAGTCCTATTATTGCATCATGGAGTAATTTTACTCCTATTTAAGGCTCATGACCGTGTTAATAATAATAATAATAATAATAATAATAATAATAATAATAATAACAACAGTATGAAATAATTCCAATTTTATGATGTGTTTTTAAAAATGTGATCTCTTAAATACAATTACTTTTAACTTCATTCAGAATAATTTATATTCATTTTTTACATTTAAATGACTCACATTGTATTATACTCTCTCCACACTTCAATTATCTTTCAAATTTCTTTTATTCGCTCGTCTCAAAATAATCTTCTCTTTCTCTTTATAATTCACAACAATTTTTTATAGATGCGTACACATTTTTCTCGTCATTACACAATTCTCGCTTTATTAATTTCAATAAAAAAAATGTAGTTTGACTGCTTCTCTAATTGAATTTTTAGCTGAAATTTGGTATAAGTAAACTAGACTTAATGAAGAAGATGCTCAAAAAATTTCATCAAAAAATTCCACCGGGAACCGCCGCAATTGGCGACGGCCGGTCAAAACCTCCTATACTCAAATTGAACCCTTTAACCTAATTTCAATAAAAAATGTAGTTTGAAAGATAATTTAGGAAGGACTAAGGAGGAAGTCCCCCTAATACTCCATACTCCCTAACTTTCAATCATATTTTCATAAAATAAATTTTATTTCCATTATTTCAAAAAACCTTTGATCAACCGATGCCCAGATAGAAACTAGAAAGGGCGCCTTCCCGGGTTTGAATTTACACATTTAGGAAACGAGAATTCATTAAGGGGGTGGGGTAGATGCGGTAAAATTGTGAATTTCCAGGTGCCACCCTCTGCCTAGGGCTGGGTCCGAAAAACCGAAAACCGAAAACCGAATCAAATTAAACCGAATCGTAACCAAATAAAACTGAACCGCTAAGAAACCGAAACCGAATGTAAAAAACCGAACCGAACCGAAGTTGTTCGATTCGGTTTTGGTTTTTACCCTTCAAAACCGAACCGAACCGAACAAACCGAACTATTTAAAATATGAAATTTATATGTTAATTGTGAAGCATTAATTCTAGTTAATCTTAATATCATCAATAGTCTTTGGTTTTCTTGTGTTAGAGAAAAAATGTTTGTGTTATGTTTAATTTAATTTAGTTTATAAATTCATTTACACATTCATTGTCTGTAATAATAGCTATATTGAATGATGATCATATGTGTTTACTAGTTATTAGTAGTAATTAACTTTTATTTTTAGCTAACTTAAAGATTTTATATTGATAAAACAATAAATATTAATCTCAACTATATCACATAGAACATATATATTCATGAAAAAATTTCAAACTACTCACAAACAAATTAAATCAATAATATATACAGTTTTATCTATCTCGCATACTCATAGAATTCAAGACATATTTATCTCTTCTCATTTTTATTTTATTTGTCGTTATATTGTGCTTGAATTCTTTATGTAATATGTTTGATCCCTCTAAGTATTATATCAATTTAAAGTCAAGTGAAAAAAATTTGGTAAAAAAACCGAAAAAACCGAAACCGAACCGAAACAAACCGAATCAATCAAACCGTGGTTCCAAGTTTTGGAGTGTAAAACCGAACCGAAACCGAACCGAACTTTTTACTTTGATTCTACATTTGGTTTTAGGTCAAAACCGAACCGCAAAAACCGAACCCACCCCTACCTCTGCCTCTCTCTCCGGGCATTAATGCAAACAGATTACAGACTTCAAATCTGTAATCTTATGTCTGTATAAGTAATTAAATTCAGAGATGCATTTGGACTGAATGGACTTATATATATACTCCCTCTTCATTTTGGGTGTATTTGTCCTGCGCCTTGAAGGTCTTTAAGCCCTAAGCTCTGTGAATTCAGTGATATGGGGTCCTGCACCGGAAGTTCATTCAGGCTGGGAATGGGTGCCCGTCGGGCAATGGATCATCCTGATCCTTCTTCCATTGGTGAGGATTACTGGGAACTAGTTGATGAAACGGCTCGAGAAGTCCTGAATTATGTCCACCCGACTATGGACTCCGAGGAGAAGCGGAAGGACGTTATTGAGTTCATGCAGAACCTCATCAGAGGCTGTGCTCCTTGTGAGGTATATACATCCATCTGCTTCATACATTTTCCTTTTCCACTGCTTCTGCTTCGGGTTTTTCTTTGCTTTTGCATGTATATGCTTTCTCTACTTGATTGCTTCTTTTCTGGGCTGTACCTTTGAATGTTTTGTTGTTTTATTATCCAATATCCATAAGATTTTTTTTTCCAAAAAATTTCGGTTCAATTCCTTACCTCTGAAGTGATTTACAAATTGATATTATGTTCTGTTTGTGCTAATGATTTGAAGTTGATTTTTTTGAGTAAAGTTTTACTCTGAGTGCAGCACTGCATCATGACCACATTTCCTAGTGCATTTGTGCATGTAGTGAGAGATTGCTAGTGTTCTGTGTTCATCGTGATTCAATAATTTATTAAAAAATTGAAGACGACAATCCTTGGCTTGCTGGAGATTAGTATTTGTAAACATATTTTTAAGTTTCTTTTGTCAATTACATTCAGTATTTATCACATCCCCCCCTAGATGAATGTGTTTTCATCTGTATATGGTCATATGGTCTTTGCATGAAAAAATAACCAAACTAGGATTGTAACTTTGTCTTGTTATTCACCCACTCAACTTTATTTGTATTTCTCTATATTAAATATTTTCAACCCCCACTATATAATTTTAAGAAAAGGAAAGGAAGTTAAAATTTGGTGAAGTTGACGTTTTGCTAGCACTAGTAAAATGTACTACCTCCCTTTTCAAGTTCACACTTGGACTTTCACGTCTCCAACATCGATGATTGACCATTGATATATAAAAAAAATATACACATGTAAAACTTATACATAGTACTACGTAACAAACTAACATTTTAATAGTAGAGTAGATATTAAAATGAAGTACTCAAAATTATTTTGGTATTATAAAGTACTGCGTAATATGGGTTTTGAATAATAAATGGTCAAATTTAACAAATTTTGACTTACAGTCCTTTCTTCTTCCCATGAGTGATTCGTGTTAAAGCTTGGAGATGTATTCAGCAGGCATCCATTTTTTGGCTTCTAGACGAGTAATGAGAGAATACACAGAATAAATACAAATCAAGGAGCTTCTATATAGCAATTATACCTTTTCAAATGAGGAAATAATATATATCAATGAAATCTAGGAAAGGATGAAAGTAGTGTTGTAATTTGGAAGTGATGTGAAGCTGCTTACAGTCCTTCCTTCTTCCCATGAGTGATTCGTGTTAAAGCTTGGAGATGTATTCAGCAGGCATCCTTTTTAGGGCTTCTAGATGAGTAATGATAGAATACACTGAGAATAAATACAAATCAAGAAGCTTCTATGTAGCAATTGTACCTTTTCAAATAAGGAAATAATATATATCAATGAAATCCAGGAAAAGATGAAGGTGGTGTTGTAATTTGGAAATGATATATGCTCGGTTAAGACTTATAAACATTAAGCATGACATTGCAATGCATTCTTTTTGAATTCCATCACCAAATCAATAGATTATCCCCATCCCACCTCCCAAAAAAGAATAAAAAGAATGAACATTCAAAAAAGAAAGTACAACAAGAAATGCTTGGAGTGTAGTGACTTATTTAAGAAAAGGTTGATGGCATTATGTTATTTTGCTAATATAAATAAACTTTACACTTGATAGCTAACTATCACTGTCTGATGATGCAGCATTCTACATGATCCACAATTCAGAAGAACTATAGTATACATGCATTTAAAAATGTAAATTAAATGGTATGATGTGCTTGATTGCATTTCTTGTAGAATAGTTAAAATTAAAGTTAGAGTATGTGTTTATTTTTTGTACCAATAGCATATTCTTCATTATATCTTTTTTCTCACTTGGATTATTTGAAATTTTTAGGTCTTCCCGTATGGTTCAGTACCACTGAAGACATATCTTCCCAATGGAGACATAGATTTAACTGCTCTAAGTGATCCTACCATCGAGGAATCTTTGGCACAAAATATCCTAGCCAGTTTGCAGGCAGAAGAACAGAAACAAAACACCGAGTATGATGTCAGGGATACTCAATTCATCAATGCTGAGGTTTTTTAATCTCATTTAATTTTTAAAAACATTTTCTATTATTTTGCGTTCCACACAATTAGTGAAGGTCACAACTTGCAAGCATCTGATTTTTTATATGCTATTCTTTGGTGCTTAGCTTGGTGGTAACTGGTAAGTCAAATCCCTTTTTAAGAAAGGGACTTGGTCTATGATTGGTATGCCATAGGCTAGTGTGGCTTTTTAATAAAAACACTTTTCAAATATGCTTTCTGTGGTCGAGCCAACTTATTTAGCTTACTGTTTCACACTTTTCCCTTTTCTGAGAAATTTGGATTTCTGCTAGCAGGTTAAAATTGTTAGATGTGTTGTTCAAAATATTGCAATTGATATATCCTTTAATCAGCTAGGGGGGCTTTGCACTCTTTGTTTCCTTGAGCAGGTAAAATATCAGTGCTTCAACACTTCATCATTTTAATTTGTTCATGCAAGTCTGTAAAGACTAATTAATGTGATAAAACTCGATTTGTTCTGGATAACACAAATTACAACAAGAATATTATGTTTTTTTTCCTTAGATAGGAGTAATTACTATCATGTATGGAAAATACTATCAATTATGTGATTAATACTACCACATTAATGCCGAATAATGTCAAATTACAGCAGTATGAGTTTAGGATTTTAGGGAAAACATAGTACTCCTAGGCCCTAGCTATGGAAATCACATTGTTTTTACTTATATTTGGTGAAATTTCCCTTTAATTTATATGTCAAGAAGCAATCACTCGAATGCTTCTTCAGAAGATTTTTCCAGTTTCTTATTTTTTAATTTTTTATGTTGATATCTACTTTATCTCAATTCTCAATGCTCTCTGTGTGCCTCTTTCTGTTGATTGAATTTTATTCTTACATATAATAATGTTAGTGCCACATATGCTCACAGCTAGTTGTCTATCCTTCAATCTATTTGATTAACCATCCATTCACATCCATCGCCAGTCCTTTATAGCTAGTCTCCATTGATCCATTCATTATATTTTAAACACCACCCCACATCCGGTTTTGCTATGGTTATTGAATAATTTCACTTTTTTCCTTGACTGGATGTAATTTATCTTATTCACTTGTAATTTTTTATTACTGTGATCTAGATAGATCGCATTGTTGGAAAAAATCACCTTTTCAAGCGAACACTTATGCTGATAAAGTGTTGGTGTTACTATGAAAGCCGGATACTCGGTGCTCATCATGGCTTGCTATCGACATATGCATTGGAAATACTTGTCTTGTATATCTTCCAACTCTTCCATGCATCCTTAAACACTCCTGTCGCGGTAATTAACGATGGAATCACCATATTGATATTGCCAATATTATGCATTAGTGATTTAGCTAGTTTAATTCTTGATGGCCGGTTTGGTTTATTGTGCTATTAGGCTCTCTATAGATTTTTGGACTACTATAGCAAATTTGATTGGGGGAAGTATTGTGTCAGTCTGAATGGGCCAGTTCGTATATCATCCCTCCCTGACATAGTGGGTAAGGAATGAGTTAACTCTGCTGTTATATATCATGCCTTGACTTTCTTATCTTTTTCTGCATGACTTGCTATATGGTTCTATGTTATATTTTTATCCTCAGGAAGAAGATGCTCTTTCATTTATTTTTTAATTATGGTACTCTCTATCCATGCAGTTGAATTGCCTGACAATGGAAAGACAAATCTATTGCTTGCTGAAGAACGTTTGCGGGACTGTATGGAAATGTTCGCAGTTCCATCAAGGGCCCCTGAAAGTAACAAAAGGGTATTTCAACAAAAATATCTTAATATAGTTGATCCATTGAAGGAGAACAACAATGTCGGCCGAAGTGTTCATAAAGGTATAGTAAGCTTTGATCTATATAATATTTGTAGACCAAATATATCTGTTAATTTGGAAACAATTGGTAAAGGTGTATTAAGGAAACCCCCAATCTGTTTCTTTAGGAAATAAATCGTAAAGAAGCATCTAGTAAACCTCATAATCTAATGCATGTTTTGTTTATAGAAATGCACCCTGACAATTTAATTAATTGAACAAGAATAAGTGGTAAAGAATATATTTATAATCTCCTAGAAAAAACAAAACAAGTGAGTAAATTGTAATGGGGATAAGGGTCAGTTTGGTCCTCAAAGTTGCAAAAAAGGGGTCAAATAAGTCCTTATATAGAAGATTCTGTTCGGATGTGCCATTTGAGGTGGCTCCCGGTGGACTTTTTTGATGATTTTTTTTAGCATCTTATTCATTAAGTCTAGTTTACTCATACCAAATTTCAGATAAAAATTAAATCGGGAAGACATTCAAATGAATTCTTGAAGATAACTGTGCCGTTAAAAGTGCTATTATCTTCAGGAATTCATTTGAATGCCTTCCCGATTGAATTTTTAGCTGAAATTTGGTATGAGTAAACTAGACTTAATGAATAAGATGCTCAAAAAAATTTATCACAAAATTCCACCGGGAGCCACCTCAAATGGCACGTCCGGACAGAATCTTCTATATAAGGACTTATTTGACGCCTTTTTTGCAACTTCGAGGACCAAACTGACCTTTTACTCAATTGTAATGTTTTCAAGTGTGTTTAGGTAAGTAACACTAAAGACTATTCTCTTCTTTCAGTCCAAACTAGTTAATATTTAATGATGCACTTTTATGTAAGAAAAGCTTATAATGAAAGTGTCAAAATTGGCTTATGCATTCTCGAAACAAATTATTAGTGGAAAAATTGATATTAAATTATTTAAAACTTAAGATGCAATATGCTCAACCTTGGGGTGGCAACAGAAGAACTGCCTCCCTCATTCTTTGTATGTGCAGGTAATTACCACCGCATATGCTTTGCTTTTAAGTACGGGGTCCGGAAGCTCGGCCAAATCCTTTTATTACCACCTGATAACATTGGAAATGTGATGAAAAAGATCTTTTGGAACAACATCTTAATGGATGGATTGACTTCTGTGGCTAGCCTAGAGAATTCCTCCCCAAGTATTGGTGGTGACAGCTCTATAATATTGTCTTCACCTTCACCTGCTGACTATCTCTCCGACAATGATTTTGAGCATGATAATTTTGAAACTGAAGATATTAAGTTCACTTCATTATCATCATCTCCTTCATTATTAGTAAATGAGTCACAGAGTAAATTAATTCCTAAACATGGAAGCTGCAATGATGATGAGAGTGACAAAGTTGAGGATTCAGAAGTTTGGAACCCCTTAGCAGACCTAACTGGGGATTATGATGGTCACATTCGAAGTTTGCTTTATGGGAAGTGTTGTCATGGGTATGCTTCAACTGTGGCAGTGTCATCACCCCCCTCTTCGATTCAAAACAACCGGTTGTTGACTGTCACTAATCAACAACCCACGATGATCCCCCGCGCCCCACATTCTTTCCCTAAAACAAGCATGACTCGTGTGTTCATAGGGCCATCACCTTTTGCTGGAAACTTCTTACCATACCCTCCTAGTTCCAACTTTGAAATGAAATCAAAATCACGGGGCACTGGAACGTTCTTCCCAGCTGTGGTACATTTTTCTCAAAATTTATTATTATTATCATTAATATTAGAATAATTACTCCCTATTTTTTTTGTTGAAACAGTGTGCAACAGAAATATGGAAAATATAAAAAAATGAAAAAATTTGACATCTAATCCGCAGTGACTATATTGGTACTTTCTTAGTGATTATGCTCAATTTTATCCTGCATTGATTATGGTGATATTTTCTGTAAAACCATCGTTTCTTGTCAGTGATATTTTCTGTAAAACCATCAATATTGTTGTCACCACTATCATTTTCACTATTGGCATTGCAATTACTTATAATAATAATAATAATGTCAATAGTAATAAATTAAGGGAAAATAATTTTAAATAATACTACCTCCGTCCCACTAAGATTGGGACGGAAAAAGGTGGCACGATTATTAAGAAAAGTAAGTTTGTGTGGTTGATATTAAATTGATAAAGTAAGAATGGTTTATAGCCACACAATCTTTACCAAATTTGGTATGAGACAATCTTAGTGGAACTTCCTGAAAAGGTAAAATGGGACAATCTTAGTGGGACGGAGGGAGTACCAACTATCACCAATAAACCAATAATATGGAGCCATTTTTCATAAAAAAAATCCAGTCATTTAAAACATTAAAAACTAATAGTAAACTATCAAATAAATGATTTTTGGAAATACGATAACTTACTTGATATTTTGATATTAGTTTTTGATGAATTATATAACTGAATTTTCATTGAAAAATTGTTCTATATAACTTTTGGTCTATATTTAGATAATTGGTATTATTAAAAATAATTTCCAAAGTATGTATTATTCTTGGTTAATGGAAGATAATTTGTATTATTTAAAGTTATTTTCCCATAAATTAATGGTAACAATGACAATAATTACTCAATATATGTTTCTTGTTAATAAGGCAAGATTTCCCTCTACATTGAGTGGCATAAAGGTCTAACCAAATATGGTTTGGGTTTTGGGGGATTGTTTCTTGATTATTTGGTGACGGGACTAACTTTAGAAACACTATTGAAGATTAAGCCTTTCAGGGAGAGAGCATCTTATCAAAAAGGAAAGGGGAAAATCAGGAAATTTGGTGCTGGTTATGGTCAGCCTCCGAGAAACAATCTTAGCAAAGGATGGGTTCCTGTATTGCTAGAGGAGGAGATTGCTGTGCAAAGCAGTAACATTAGCAGCAGCCATCATCTAGAAGCTTCACATTCTGCACAATTATCTTCTTATTGGGCTCAACAAGAGCGTGGGAAGTCTGCATTTCACCCGCGTTACCATCCTCTTGCAGGTTCTCATAATGGCTACTTCTCATATGCACCCCCACTCCCATCCCTTCCTTCCGAATGTGGTGGTCTATCTTTAAGGCCATATGGTGACTCCCTCCCTAGTTCTTCTGGATTCTCTCAAAACTTGTACTGTGCAAGTCCCGTGCAAAGCGGAACTAATAGGTACGTAAAAGCATGAAGTTATTCTATCGATGTGCATTGAACGTGTTAAGGAAATATTCCACTTCCAGTCCCACAACCAGTCTCACAACCATTAGTCCATCGATCTTCATTTTTGGTCTTTATTTTCATTTTTTCACTCTTGGTGCATGACTATGGACATTTTAACACTTTTGGTCATTTTGATCACTTATCACACCAATTTATGTTCAAATTTTGGTTGATACTTTGCTGGATAAGAGCTGAAAGTGGCAAGAAATCCTTAGTCGCACTAAAAGTGATAGAAAAGTAGAAAACAATAACAGGCAGGTTACCAAATTCTGAAAAGGAATAAGAACAAATATATCCTTAAACTATAACATGGAACATATATGTATATACCAATCAACTATTTTTTGGAACAATGTAATTAGCACAAGAATCGTAAAATTGGGACATATATATTCTTTAGCTATGTACATCAGACAACATAAAGACTGTACTTTAATTTTGAATATGTAGCTCAATTTTTTTCCTCCAAATTTACAATTAGCTGAAAATAGTATGTATTTTTCTAATATATAGGTCAAATTTATATTTGTTCTAAATTTGTAATTATTTCACATAAAAGTTTGAGAATTTTTCCATCATTTACAATGGAGCCAATGATTTACTATTTTTTGGCTAAGAAATATGATGGAATAAAGCAAAATGGCTCGCTAAACTGTCTGCGCTTCTTTGTTATGAAGCAGCAGTCAGTCCATGCAGTTTTCGATGCGATTTTCACCCTGGGTCATCCGGAAACAGTCTCTCTGTACTTTTAATACAGGGGTAAGGCTGCGTACATCCGACCCCCCCTTACCCCACCATAGGTGGGAGCCTTTGCGGCACTGGGGTAATGATGATGATGAAAAGTTTGAGAATATTTGTTCTTTGATATAGTGACATGTAATTTAAGGGAATATATGTTCCTGAAAAATGATTGAGACCAAAAGTGGTCATGCAATGCCATTACTTCACCCCATCTTATTGTTCTCTCACTCCAGGTTTGCAGATCAATACTCATGAAGAATTATGTGTTTCCTTCTTCTTTTAATGTGAAAGATTCAGAGACAAATGAGAGTTTGACGTGAAAGTGTGAAAGGATGAGAAAGATTGAAAGGTAGTGAATGCTTACAAACTATAGCTCAAAAAGTGACTGGCTTAATGTAGACATATGTGTAGGTAGCAATATAAGCCTCCTCTATGACTTTTTTGAGAAAAGAGTAAAACCAGAACTTTGTCATTAAAACGCCCAAAAAAATCATTGCAGTAAAAAACAAGCTAGCAAGGTGTTTGTTTGATCACTTGATGCACTTGGAAGTGGACTGGAAGTGTGGATACCAGGTTTGGTTCCTGGTCCAATTCCAGACTACCTAATCGGTTCTAGTCTGGTTCACTACAATGTCAAAGTATTCGTTTTATTTATATATATAAAACAACAACATCTAAGTCTTAGTCCCAAAAGATATTGGGGTCGGCTAACATGAAGTTTTATTTATATATATATATATATATATATATATATATATATATATATATATATACACACACAATACACCATTACCTCCGTCACAATGAGCTTTTTTCAAAAATATAGTTGAAATAAAACTTAATGACAAAAATATGACTAATACTTATTTATTTAATTTTGTTATGCTACCTTAGTTTTGCAAATCTAAATTCTTCATTTAATGGAAAATCTAAATCCTCCATTTTCTCCATTATCATATACGGAAGTATAAAAATTGAAGCGAGGTTATCCCACTTTGATTTAGTTTTGGATGATATTAGACATTTATTGGATCATATAATTATTAACCATTGTAATTGATCAGTTAATCGAGTTGTTCGATCAATTGATTGCTAGGGTAAGTTTTTCTATAGTAAGTATAGTTGATTGCATGAATGTCTTCAGTACACCTCCAGCTTTTATTGCATGCCCCCGGCCTGACGAATGATATTATTGAGTAATGCAAGTGGCGGTTTTTCCTTTCAAAAAAAATATAAATTTCAATTGTATAATATATTAATTCTCCATTTAATCTAAATACCCTCGATGAATTATATCTTTCCATTTAATTTCTCTTCCTAATTTGAAACAATTTGAATAGTGGCGTACGTCTGGAGAGGCTTGTTCATGGTTGACTTGTTGGATAAATTCACTACAGCCATCCTTGATCCATGGCCGTGCATAATCAAATCTCCTTTTTACTTTGTAGTTGATAGCACTGCGAGGAACGATGTAATTTTATCTCTCATTTCCTTTTAAAGAAAATAATTATATATATGCTTCAATGCTTCATGTCATCTCTTTTCCATAAATAAATTTAAATCACATGATCTTAGAAATGTCAAAACTTACGTGCCAAATAAATCGGGTGTATATCATAATCATGAATCCCACGTCGAGCTTTGAAGCCCCTCCAGCCCTTATTTGAAGAAACTGCTCAAGCTTAACCTTGAACGTAGGGGTATATCAGTTTGATCAGTATTTTATTTGATTTGAAATGAATTGGAATAATGATTATAAAAGAAAAATCATACTACGTAGTACGTACTATATTCCTGATTGATTTGATTTAGATTTCTTAGTTTAAAAAAAGTTCTACCGAGTACTTTTGATCAAGAATATTTTAGTCCTTTCATGAATATTACTACATTATATTCAAAAGACAAAAATATGTCTTATTTTAAAATTTTCCAAAAAGTGACATATTTAGTGACTAGTTCACAGTGACTCGTCATCTACAATGACTTGTTATTCTAAATATAATGACTAATACATAGTGACGAGTCATATTTTTGTTCGAGCAAACTCTATTAGTAATATATAGGTCATTTTTCAAATATTTTAATATTATTTTCATATTATAAAAAGTTTCACATATAAATATGTTATTGGTCAAAGTCTAGCATCTTTGATTGAAAAAGTCAAAGATGATTAACTAAAAAGTGATGGAGCGAGTGTTAAGGTTTTATTGAATTTTTAGTTTGGATCTATTCAATTTGTTACAGTTTTGCCTCAATTAAGTTTAATGTGACTTGGTTTGAAACTCAATGGATCGAGCATTCCAGCCCAGTTGGTTGTGAGGTTATCGTGCTTAGTGGGAGGTCTCGGGTTCGAAACTCGCTAGGCACATAATGGTTCGAAACTCAATGGATTGAATTTCAGCCTTGATTACTCCAGCCCCTTCCCAGACCCCCTAAAGTCTGCGTGTTTGAACTTTCTCCGATCTTGAATGACAAATTGATAACCCTACCGTTTTGAATTGTATGCACAAGATGCCATGGATGACTCATGACGATGTCAATTTAAGCCCATGGATTGGGCGATAAAGTGAAAAGGAGAGTTTGTGGTCTCTATCTTCAATGGAGAAAAAAATAGAGGTTACATGTCACACGTCTTCAATTCCCACTGTTCATGCATATGAAATATCATACTCATGGGTATGCAACAACAAAAAATCTAAACGTATACGGAGTACCATTATTCCATTCCATAATACGTGGCAATATCCGAATGATTATTTTGGTTGAATTGAAGGAAAAAAGTTGAATTATATTCAAACCTTTATAAAAGTGGACATTCTGTACAATTTGGTATGTGTTAAGGTCAATAGTGTGATCATATTGGGCATTCTGGACAGCTTGTTACAATTTACAATGGTTGGCCCATCTACAACTCAATGCATTCTAATGGGAGTCAAAATCCTTAGTTAGATTTGTGGGTAAAGAAACAGCATATTATGTACTCTACTTTTCAAAGTTACTTCAAATTGGCTAGTGAGATTATCTAAAAGGTAAACAAAAAGTTTGATTTCTTTTCAAAGTCTCTCACCATAAAAAAAACCAAAATATACTATCTCCTTTTCACTATTTTTCTCCATCATATTTGAAAATCTTACAACATCTAAACAAAACAGACCACACTTAAATAGTGAAAAAATATATGTAACATTGGACCTTACAAAATCATATCTATTTCAGAAATATCAGGTTTAAATATACTTTTCCATATGCAAAGATCAAATTTATTTAAGTTTTCACAATTTCACTATCTAATAATTGTATGCCACATACGAAGTTTGATATAAGTCACGAGTCTTTGGAATTGTCTACTAAAGTCGTGTCTTTAGAATCATCAACACCATTTTTTTAAAATTCTTAACATATTTAATACAAAAGTCACTTTAATGAATTCCAAGTCATCGTCTAAACCTTTTCTGAAAAAAAAAAAGTACGATTCCCCCATTTTCCAGACAAGTGCATAACTTAACTGAAACGCACATTTTCCTTAAAAGTAAAAAAAAAACTTAAACGTACATTCGGAAATGTCATTTTTTTTCTTTCAAAAATGCTCCTTGTACACGCCGGTCGCCGATTTACAACTCAAGTGTATTTTATTAGTGCACAGATGATTGACTTTCATTCTAGTGAAAGCAACTGTTTTCCTGATCTTTAATTATCGTTACACAAATAATTCACTTTTTCAAGTTCACAAACAGTTCTTTTCACTAAAATGAAAAATTAATTGTTTGTCACAAATAAAATATAATTGGTGTGTAAATGTACAAGTAACATTTTTTGTTCATTTCCCAAATTTGTCCTTTGTAAACATGCTACAATGTTACCTGTTTGACTTCAAGAATAATGGTAAATACTCAGTAGTCACTTCATTTATACAAAAGATTTTAGGAGAAAATTCATCCACTAAAACTAATTTTTCTAACTTTCCCTCCAAAGTCACCGAAGTTTCAAATTTCTTATTTCACTGAATTATTGTTGCTGTTGCTGTTGTTGTTGTTGTTATTATTAATGTTTTATTTTTTTTTTACTCCAGGGAGCGTTTGGGGGTTGGGGGGTGGAGTAATCAGGACTGAAACTCACTCAATTGAGTTTCGAACCTGAGACCTCCCGTAAGATAGAGTGAGTCGGCGGCCAGCTGGGCTGGACTGCTTCCTTGGAATAGTGTTTTCTATTCTTTCTTATTTTAAGAGGTCTCAATTCGCTATAATAAACAAATCTCACACGTTTACACATAACATGACTCGTTTGTATTTTTAAATAAATGTGTCCTTCATGTATTTTATGGTAAAATACTTTTACCATAAATACATGTAAGGAAAAAGGGTCAAGAAAAACTTTTGTGAGATTGTAAAATCATCACATAAAACCATATATTTAAAAAAACGATTACCCAAATACATGTACTATTAGTAAACAATCAAGTGGGTCCAATGAACTCGAAGCAAGCTATGATAGCGGGTCAACATAATTTGTTTCACCTTTTTCCCTCTTTCATCTTCTTTTTCTCTTGTTTCACGATTGCACCTCTTCTAGTTAAGCTTTTTTTTTTTTTCATTTTACTCCCTCCGTTCTTTATTATCTGTCCCGCTAGCCTTGGGCACGGGTTTTAATAGAAAAATAGTTGGGTAAATGTAGATGATGGAGTATATGGCCCAGGAACCCCCGGCCCATAGACTCCTACTTCTCCTGCACAAATCCGTTGAGCCCAGAGAACAACTCAGGCCCAAATGCAACGGCCCAAGCCTCAAAGTAGCCCAGGATACACACTGGGGTGCCTTCGGCCTCCTTGGCCGAAGGCTCCGAAACTCACGGGATAGCTTTCTCCGGCATAAGAAGCTACTGGGAGAAAACATCGAAAAACATGAGCCTTCGGCATTACCGAGCCCTCGGCATCAGGGAAGCCTTCGGCTGAACCTAGCCTTCGGTCACACGGGGCCTTCGGCTACACAGGGGGCCTCAGTCACACGGAGCCCTCGGCTACACAAGGAGCCTTCGACCAACTGCTCAATCATCGAAGATTCCTTTTGGAGACAACCAACCACCGCATTTAATGCCGCGTCACATCCGCCAACCGCATTCAATGCGGTGAACATGCCACTGCCGGTGCCACCCGAGTGATGTGACCCCTCGGCCGTTGGATTACTGACACGTGTACTCTCATCGCATTTATTGCTACTATAAATAGCAGCCCATTTCTCCTTGTAAACGATCCAAATCCCAACTGCACACGCTGAGTTCATTTAATAAAATCGGCTCTCTCTCCTCCTATTTACTCTGACTTCTCTCTAAGTTATTCCTGCAATAACCCCTCGGATAAGATACCCCCCGGGTAGACTATCCATCAGTAGAGTGTGTAGGGTAAATGATAAAGTAGGAAAGAGAGTATATTAAAAAGAGTAAAGTGGTGATAAAGTGATGATAAAGTAGGAAAGATAGTATATTAAGTAGAGTAAGGTTATGATAAAGTAGGAAAGAGAATGTAGTTTGTAAAAAGTAAGAGAGGTAAAAGTAAAAAAAGTGGGGGTATTTTATTAAAAACTTTTCTAAAATAGAAAGAGAGACAAATAATAAAAAACGTCCCAAAATGGAATGCGAGACAGATAATAAAGAACGGAGGGAGTACTTTTTTCCTCATTTTTCCATTTCTGCTTGTTCCTCACTCCTAGTCATTCTCTCTACACAACATCTCTTTCGAATCCTCTTAATTTATTGCCTCCCTCTTTTCATTTTGTATTTTCTGTTTTTCCCGTATTACCTTTTTACATTTATTGCCTTCGCCGGTAAATGCTTCTTACCCTTTCTTTCACTTTATTTCACTAATGCGTAAAGTACACTTTACTTTCTAAATTATTATTCATACAAAAATGTAGTTCCCGTTTATTCAATTTTATAAATGTCACCCTCAATTATTGGTTATTTTATTGTATATAAATATGGGTTTCATCATTCAAATCAAATTAACATAATTTCCCCCCTTAGAACAATTAAGGTTGTAATTTTATACACGTTAAAAAATGTATACAATTTTTGGGCAAATTTTCAAAAAACATCGGTCAGAAAAATCCAATTTTACAAACAACGAATGTCTGAAACGCATAATAAATGTTTCAATGCAGTAAAAAATTGTATACTTTTTGTTCACATTTTGAAAATTCTTTGCAAGAACATTTTGTTCTGCAAAATTAAGCAACAAAAAAAATATGTGGGTAAAAAAATACGAACAATAACTGTTTGCCACACAAAAAAATATACGTAGTATTATATAGGGCCAGGAAATTGTACTCCCTCCGTCCTACTCCGTATTGAACTTGGTCATATTGGCTTTCTTGGTCAATGATGACCATGTTTGGCCAATTATATATTTTAAAATGAAATTATTCAAAACATGAAATTTATAAGGTGACATTTTTTGTTAAAAATACTTTCATAAAAGTACAAAAATTATAAATTTCTCACAAATATAATAACTACAACCATTATTTAAAGTTTATTATCGTTGACCAAGAAAAGTCGATCAATTTGGCCAAATTTTATCAGATGAAGGGATAATTTTTGTACATATTTTCAAAATTATTCACACCGGTAATTTTTCTATAAAGTTAGGTCACAAACAAAAAGTAGCATGAAAATAAAGCAAATTTTATAAACAATAATTGTATGTCACAAACAAAAAAAGTTCCGAACAAGGGCCAACAAATTGTATGATTTTTAAAAACATTTCAAAACCTTTGTACTCACAAATGAAATATCACTACAAAAAATCGTTCCTTTAGGCACTTAAGTTAGTCACTTGTAACTTATGTGAGTACTTTCACCACCTTTCTCACCTATAGAACCAGTGAGTAAATACAAAGCGTTTCTCACCACTTTTATCACTTTAAATAAATACTTGGTGACAAAGGGCTGAAAAAACTGAACCCATATTACCATATCCGTCGAATAACGTACTGAGGATGTTTTTACTTGGACTGTAATTTGCTGGTCTGGTCTGGTCTGGTCTGATCTGGTCTGGTCTGGTCTGAACTGGTCTGGTCTGGTCTGGTAAGGTCTGGTTTCTTTGTATTTTTATAACTATCCAAGTCTGGTCTGGTCTGGTCTGGTCTGAACTGGTCTGGTCTGGTCTGGACTGGTCTGGTCTGGTCTGGTCTGGGGAAAATTACAGTCCAAGTAAAAACATCCTGAGTGTTTCCTTTAATTTCGTGTTGCTTCAATTCTTTTAATTTTTTATAACTTCCTCCTTTTATTCTCTTGTTTCCAAAACTACCTCCACAGCTCCACTTACCCACGTAGCCCACGCGGGCCAAGTTCAAAACACTATCAAGTTATGATAAATTTGTAAACCATGCCCAGTCTTCATCGTCTATCATTTTCTTCTTTCGAGCATGCGGCATAATTAATGCAAATAATTACCTTAATTATTTGCATTAAGGTTAGCTTGATATTGCCTTGCTCCCCTCATTATTCTTAATTACGTAGTACATTTTTAGCAACTTTGATTCATCTTACTCAGGAGATTGAGGCACACACCATTGCTTCTATACTAGGGTGAGTTAGAGCCAAAAGCATGGAAGATATGACAATGCAATTCCATAGAAAGTATACGGGTATGCTTTAATTGAATTTACGAGAATAATTATAACTATAAAATGTTTCTTCTACATTGTACTTTTTGTTTATATATTAAACATTAGGAGATTTCACCTCTTGTTTCAATGTTTCAGAAATATCAAGTTACTTGTGAATTGAGGAATCACTTTTGTAAAGTCAAGAACAACGGTATCTATGAAGACGGATCGGAGTTGATGCTCGATCCTCCTCCACTTCTAAATTACTAAATATGTGCACTTATTCCTATCATACGAATCGTGTACTATACATGCATTCGATCTGAACACAACATCAGCTACCGGAAATCATCAAATCTATTCTTACAAGTTCATTCAAAAGTTAGTAGATGTGCAATTCAAACTGTTGTTTGAGGCTCCGAGCAGCCATTGAAGAAGAAGAAGATCACAATGTTAATTAGCAAATGAATTGGTCATCATGTCAATTTTTTCCGTCTGAATTATCACTGTGTATCACAATCTTTGTATCACTTTGTCTTATGAATCTATCACTTTTGTGCAGTATTTGTGCCTTTGAGTTACTCTATTTCAAATGTTAACTATTTAATTTTATAGTACTCCACTACGTAATAGATTTAAATTCGCACATCTGTATTAATTGAAGTTATATGTTGTGAGTACTTAATTTCTAATTTTGAAATTTAAATTTTGTATTGTATTGACCAATAGATACTTGAATTTACTAGTTTTAAATTATTATAAAATAAAATGACACCCAAATTAAATTATTCACTCTCATACATAGTGACAAAAGATGTGATCGCGGCACTACATCATTGGCACGCCTTCACAAACTTCTCACCTATTTTCTCACTTGTTGGGGGAGTGAGTTAATTAGTCACTTTCTAAATGTGGTGCCAATGTATTTGGCACCAGCAATAAGGCACCACACACATTTAGTGACTATGGAGGTGAGTAATCTATTTTGTCACTCAATTTATTTTATTATGAGTGACAAACTTGGTTACTAATCAACAAATTTTTTGTAGTGTATGTCTGTCAATAAAATGTGTATAAAAAAATACAATTTTTGTTGATGTTTGAAAACATTTTATGCATGTGATATACATTTATTATTAGTAAATTGATTTTTTCTGATTTACTTTTTGTATGTGACCTAACTTTATAGAGAAAACATTTGATTCGAAGGATTTTGAAAATGTGCATAAAATTATATAGTTTTCGGCTTTGCCTCAAAGGGCTCAATCATTCTGTGTGTCCTAAAAATTTAATATTCCGAAGGAAGAATAATAACAAAACAAAGCAAACGAATAAACGAGAAGATGAACGAAAAAGAGAAAAATGTTAAGAGCATAAATTATTCTAGGGAAATGCAAACACAAATGAAAGAGAGAACGAAGAAAAAGAAAAAAAGAAAAGAAAAATAAACTACAGACTAAAGTCTACTTTGAAACGGTAATTGGGTAATGGAGAAGAAAGAAGAATAAACAAAATAAAACATTCACTTACTACTCCGTATGAGTATTAGTGTATTACATGTTGCTCTCTTAAACATTTACATGTTGATTAATTGTAAAGAGAGTAAGTGATATTTTATCAAGTAAAAGGCTCATATAAAAAGGCTTATTATAGGTGATGATCTCGCATTAGTAGAAGAGGTTATTTCACCTTTTTCTCTAAATACAATAACTTGATTTTCACAAATATGAACAAAAGTTGTCCTAAATAAGAGAGAGAAAAATAATGCGATATTTCAAAATAGAAGTAATATATTTGTCATTAATAGGAATAATTACTGATATGCTTGAAAAAAACTAACAATTATTACAGTAATACTGTAAAATTAATGTTTAATAATGCCAAAAGATAATACTACATATTTTTTTTGAAAGATGATAACTTACTCCTATTTAGGGAGGAAATAACACACTCTTACATTGCAATTTTTTTACTCCTATCTTGGGAAAATTCCTAAACATGAATTCTTAATTTAGCATAAAAAATCATAAAGATTCTTTTCAAAACTAATAAAACTTTCAATGGAGTTGGCGATTTGAAGCAAAAAGCAAAGTTATAGCATCTATTTCTTTTTGAATGAATACCTTATGGTTGACATTGTTATTAGAATATGAAGAAGTGTATAGTTTGTATAATTGTATAGTTTAATTTTACATATCTATTGCCTACATGGCACGTGTATTGTACATCAATACATCATTGCATTCAACATACTCTTAACCAAGAGTTTTTTCCAACAATAATGTAAAATAAAAAAAAATTCCCAAAATAGGGTTTGGTTAAAAATATTTCCCAAAATACTGCTCCCCTAAACTCCTGTTAAAAGAACCGCCACTTCAAGTGGCGGCTTATATGAGAAAACGACTTAAGCATGCTGAAGCCTAAAGGTAGTGAGTGACGCACGTAGCAATATGACATAGGCCCCACAAAAATAAAAATCCCATTTTTAATTTAAAACAATATAACTTTTTTATTTGTACTCTGATCATTACAAAAAATACATCAAAATTCATAACTTTTTATTATCTTTCATATGACACCAATATCGAATATATAAAAATAAAAAACATAATTTAACATTTTAATTTTTTTTGTAAATGTTATATCTTTTTTATACACCGATTGTTAGAAAAATATATTAAAACTCATAACTCTTTGTTATCTTTCATGAGACACTAATTTTGAATATTTAAAAATTAAAAATCAATTTTATTAATTTGTGCAGTTTGGAATCGTTTTTTACAATACACACATCTTATTTAGAGTGATAGTTTATAATAAAACTATATAAACTCCATCACTTTTATTATCATTTTATTCCTTGTTTAGTTTTAGGATGTTTTTTTTTGGACTTTTTTCAGTCCCATACTGGATTAGACTAGACCAGTTCAGACCAGACCAAATTTAAACTGACCAGATCAGACCAAACTAGAGTTAAACAGAACAGACTAGATCGAACTTGAACAATTAGAAAAACACAAAGGCGAGCTAGATATTTACCAAATCGAACTTAAACAGATCAGACCAGACCAACAAATTATAAAATTATAGTCCAAAAGAAATCATCCTTATTCTAATCTATCACTACTCATTATTTGTGAATTAAAATTTATCCTAAATTGCATAAATATTTAAATTTGTATATTCAAAATTGGTGTCATATGAAAGATAATAAATATTTATGAATTTTGATATATTTACTACACATAAAAAAGATGTAACATTTAAAAAGGGGGGTTTTCATAAAAATGTAATTATTTCTTAGAAAGATGTAATTATATTAAAAGCGATTTTAATATAATTACATTTACAAAAAATGTAATTTTAAATAAATGTAATTATTTATATGTAGTATTTTTAAAGTGTTAATTTTTTAAAATTTTTTATATATTCCATATTGGTGTCATATGAAAGATAATAAAAAGTTATGAATTTTGGTGTATTTTTTGTAATTATCTGAGTAAAAATAAAGAAGTTATATAACTTCTAAATAGAAATGGGATTTTTTATTTTTGTGGGCCCTATCTGATGGTAGTACATACGTTAGTTGCTTTGGCTTGCCTCTACATGCGGTACCTATTTTCATATAAGCCGCCACTTGAAGTGGGGTTCTTTTAACTAGAGTTTAGGGCAACAGTATTTTGGGAAATATTTTTAACCAAACCCTATATTGGGAAATATTTTTTTATTTTACATTATTGTTGGAAAAAACTCCTTAACCAAGGTCCAAAGTCAATTTGGAACATTATTAAGAATAAAAAAATCCCAAAGTTTGATATGAAATAAGATCCTCGTCCAATACAAGGAAGGCTCTATCCGCGGCATATCCATTACCTTACAAGTCCAAAATACTTCCCAACATGATTTCTGTCCTACCAATTTCACCTTCTCAAAAGAACTCCCTAATTTTGTTTGTATATATATACACATATATATACGCGGATTATATGCAAACCCCACATTTCAAATCATTGGTTCCATTAATTATTACATTAATATTCCTTCTCTGTCAAATACAAGACTAACTCAACGAACTGCGTTCTTGGCTCGTTTTTCTTCATTTTCTCTTTCAGTCAAATCAAAAGGCAGAAGTGATTACAATAATTACGTTCCACCAGCAGTGGTAGCAATTCAAGAAGAAATTTTGTGTCTTCTTCCTTGACCACCAGGCAGGAAAAAAGCAGCATAAAGCCTATACTATATTATTATATAATCACAAATACAAAGAGCTTTCTGTTTCTTTTCATACCCAGTAGAAAATCATACTTCGTACAAAACAAATATATATGTTGAAATAGTGTGGGTGTATTTTATATACATAAATAGATAATTTTTTCCCCACCATGTACAAAGAACCATTAGCAGAGGACTCTCTTGATGCCCTTGGATCATATGTCGAGTATGATCCCACTGGCCGTTATGCTCGTGTAAGTGATTTACTTAGCTTTTGTCTCTTTTTTCTTTCTTTACTTTGTGTGTTTATTCATTATATGCATATATATACATACATATATCTTAAGACTTAAAGTTCCATCCTAAAAAGTAATCAGAAATATGAACATAATAAGAGGAGATGAGGAGTAGCTCTAACAATTGTTTGTGAGTTTGTATCTTTGAATTTTGCTGATTTGAGATGCCTAACTGAGATGTTTGTTTGGATTTGGTTGGTTGGATTGGCAGTTGGATGAACTGTTAGGAAGAGGGGCAATGAAAAAGGTGTACAAGGCAATAGATATGGTGGTTGGGATGGAAGTGGGTTGGAGCCAAATCAAGCTCAATGATTTGCTTCATTCACCTAATGATTTGCAGAGGCTTTACTCTGAGGTCCATCTTTTGAGCACTCTCAACCATGATTCCATCATCAAGTTCTATACTTCTTGGATTGATGTTCCAAACAAGACCTTCAATTTCATCACTGAGATGTTCACTTCCGGTTCCCTGCGAGGGTAAATAACTAAATCTTCCCACCATCTGTTTAGATCTGTAACGTGGGATTCTATGACAGTCTGTTTCTTTTGGTTCATTTTATAATTTCAAATTTAAGGTTGACCCAATAGGAGTAGTCAAATATTTTATGCGTTCGTTTGTTGTTTTAGATTTAGGCTACATGAGACAAACTATTGAACATTTGATGAAATGGGTAATTAATTAAAGAGCTATATGCTATAAAATCTTGCAATCAAGACTGAAAATTCCTAATCTTTATTATTGGTAATGGCTGAATGGATGTTTTGATTGCCTTTTGCCTCCCCTTTTAGCTGATTTAACCGATGATTTGCATACGCGGTTGGATCATAAGATCATCGAGAGGCATAAAGATGTGTCTTATGATGGGGTTGCAGATACAGGAAGAAGTATAAGCAAGTAGGGATAGGAGCCATAAAGATATGGGCACGCCAAATTCTGAGAGGCCTTGTTTTCTTGCACGGCCATGACCCTCCGGTGATCCACAGAGACCTCAAGTGTGACAATATTTTTGTCAATGGCCACCTAGGACAAGTCAAGATTGGTGACCTTGGCCTTGCAGCAATCCTTCATGGGTCCCCCACGGCACATAGCGTTATAGGTACTTAAAACTACTTCTTATTTTAATTGTCAGCACATTGTTCATAATCTCCTGTTTGGATGGAAGTCTTGAGAGTTTATGCTGATGAGGGGAAATGTTGATGCTCAGTGCCCAACCAAATTGAGAGTTTATTAAATGTTGATGCTCGGCTGTAAATAATAAGTGCTCGTTTCACCTTTTGATAAACTTGGTTTTAGTCTTATCAATAATTTTTTATACCAGATCATTAATTTTACTACTTTACACAGTTAAATTGGCTAATAATGAAAATAAATAAGGTTTAGGTACTTTTTTGAACCAATTTAACTACATACAACTTTAGCAATTTAAGACAAGTAAACCAATTTTAGTCTTACCATTTGGCTACTAAATGTCTTGTCAACTATCTGTTTAAACTACATCATGAGTGATATGAGCTAGTAGAAATTGTGTGATTCAGACTTATTTAAAAGGAAGTAAATGGACCATTTAAATACAATGAGAGTAAGTAATTATATCTCAAGTTCTCAACATATCTTTTTCATCAGTATATATAGAATTATAGATGGATATACTATATTAGATTTTGCATGTGCGGTTATAGGAACACCAGAGTTCATGGCACCAGAGCTATACGAGGAGAATTACAATGAGCTTGTGGATGTATACTCTTTCGGCTTGTGTATTTTGGAGATGCTCACAGGCGAGTATCCATACAGCGAGTGCGACAATCCTGCTCAAATTTACAAGAAAGTGACATCGGTAACACATATTTTGAGTCAAGTTCATTTAACTTGGTGCAAAAATTGTGCCAAGTCCATCATAAACTTGTAAAGGTAACATTTGGCATCCACTCACAGGGTAAAAAGCCAAGGGCGTTTTACAAGGTTGAAGACTTAGAAGCACAGCAGTTCATTGCGAAGTGTTTGGAACCTGTTTCGAAGAGATTATCAGCTAAGGAACTGATTCTCGACCCATTTCTTGCCTCAGATGATTTCAAAGGAATGCCAATGACAATGGCTGCCTGTCAAAAGCCTTTTCTGAATGACACAATTGGAATAGAGGAGCTGGATTTGAATGATGACGTGCCATCAACCAGCATGACTATCACAGGGAAGTTGAATCCTGAAGATGATACCATCATTCTTAAGGTGCAGATTGTTGACAAACAAGGTATATACGATAGTATATATTAAAAAATGACAAACATATGGCTTAAATAAAAAGATGGACACAACTTTGACTTTTAATATTCATTGACCTCACTAATGTTCACTTTTTATACTGCATCTTCCATAATACTACTTTTGCAGTAATTGTAGTTATATTTTTGTCTATCTATTTTATACTACTATGTATTAATACTATAGTAAAACCCCAGGACATGTTTGCTTCAGGGTCCATTTTGGGAAATGCTAGGGGAAGAAAATGAAGAGGAAAAAAAAGAAAACACAATTGTTTGCACTTTTTCACCCTTTCCATACCATTTTCCATGTTCCAAACACAGTCTTATGAGTTGAGCTTCTCCCCTTTGGTTCTGAAATTCTGATGTTGTGACATTCCAGGGGGGGTTAGAAATGTTTATTTTCCATTTGACATTTTAAGCGACACACCAACCGAAGTTGCAAACGAGATGGTGAAGGAATTAGAGTTTACGGATTGGAAGCCGTCTGAAATTGCAAATATGATTGATGGAGAGATTACAGGCTTAGTGCCTCAGTGGAGGAAATGGAATCAATTTGAACCTGCTGATCATCACAATGTGCTCAATTACAAGGACGATGACAACGATTACCACCATCCGTTCTGGTCAGTATCATCTAGTGCTTCATCCCAAGGTTCAGTTTCAGGTTTGATCATTTCTCAAGAGCTGGAAGGGAAAAGCCACCACCTATGGTTTAGAGGTACATGCCCTTTTATGCTTATTGTTTGAAAATGTGGTTTGAAAATGGGGTGCAAAGTCAAAATTCCCCTTCTTATTCTTATTGCTATATTATTGGTAATAATGATGAATATTGTAGATGAAATGTATGACGAAACGACGTCGCAGAGCTCATCACACTCAGGAAACTATTCAAACCTGAATTACCAGTCAGGAGAGGAGAGCAATCAAAGTTTGAGCCCAAGAAGATGGAGCCAGCAGCAGGAAGCCAACAACATTGCTTCTGCTATCGTAACTCATCAGAGCCAAACCCGATTTTGCCCTGGAGAAAGCTCCAACCCCCATAAACAATGCAACGAGATGGCCGAAGCGAAGAAAGACAAGCGGAGGTTGACGCGGAACCGGTCGCTCGTCGACATGCGAAGCCAGTTGCTGCACCGGTCATTGATGGAGGAGGTCAACAAGAGGCGAATGTTTAAGACCGTTGGAGCGGTGGAGAATATCGGATTCAAAACACCTTGTGAGGAGGCGCCCAGAAAGCAGGGCTCTGGCCACGGCGGCAGTAAAGCCAGCCATGGCCATAAACCACGGCTGAACTAGACAAAAGTCCTGGCTTGATTTGATCTTCGCCTGCCGGCCGAGTGGTAAATGACTGATTAATTATTTAAAAGGATGACACCCCATCCTTGAGGGTCTCATCACTGGCCAGACATAACTGGAAGGATGAGATTACTTAATTGTATTGCAATATTGTTATGTCCAAACTATTTTGTAAAATTTGTATCCAAAATCGGGATGTGTTATATGTAGCCATGGGTCACGAGTGTGAATCAACATAGTTCTTAGGCTCTTAGCTTTGTTATAGTCATATTCTAAGCAACCCCATAAAGGGTGTGTAACGAATATTTCTACGCCTTCAAGTAGTGCATTAACAGAGTAAAAATGTATTGTATGTAGGGTCTATTTGGTTTTTTCCGATTCCATTTCAGATTTTCAGGGAGTCAAAGTTAATTTCCCGGTTTGATTTTGAGTTTAAAAAATGAAGGTCTTTTTATGAATATTACTAGAGCCGGGCTTGGTGTGCACGTTTTTTGTGTACACCTTTCACACACTTGTCTTAGATAGAGTTGTCTGTATACAGACAATTCTGTAGGACCCATTATTAGAGCTGGCTTAATATGACTGCCACTATATCATAGGAAGGATTATTTGCAGCTTTGTGGACAGCGCTTGTGCCAAATGTTGCACAAAAATACAATCATAAATGCTGCTGAGCTAGCGAGCTATGATCATGTCAAAGAGCTGGTTATGGTGCAGGGATTTTTGCAGTCTGTGTTGGCTCCCCTGTTGCTGTGGTTAAATCTAGAAAGATGAGTAAATTTACAAAAGCACTATCGATTGCTTATACAAAACTTCAAGGGGCCTTTCGCTATGTATAAGGGGTTCCTTCCCAATTCGAATCGACTAGGATTATGGAATGCAGTCATGTTCTTGACTCTGGTCTCTGGAGCATGTCAAGAGATTCTTCAAATGACAAATTAGAACAACCAAGGATTTTACCTTTCGGCCCCTGCTTCAAATGACAGATTAGCACCAACCTAGACGTTCTTTTTTATTGACAAAATCATCCTAAAATAGCTGGTAATGTACATGTAATGAATTTCTCTCCTGGGTTAAATAGTATGGGTGAACAAAGATGTCAAAGATACAATACCATACATAGGAAGCGAATAGCAGAATACCACGCGAAGGTGTTAGTAAAAGATTGCAGATGCATATCGAGTGAGAGATGACATTGCGTAAATAGAATTCTGTTCAAACATGCCCCTTATTCATTTGTATGAATTATATTACCAGATTGTTATGTTTTCAAAGCATTCATATTAGGGGTGGACGACTGGACCCTCTATGTTCCAGACTTGCCACCCAGGCTCGGTTCCGATGTTTTAGCCTTCTTTAAAATGCAAACCAGAATGGTCTGATGTGGGTAAAATATATATAAATATATAATGTAAAGAAAAATCTTGTGCTCATTACAGTCTTGGTCTGGAGTAAAGTAGTAGAAACTAGAGGCGAGACTACATGTATATATATCATCATTATCGATCCTAAACTTGGCTTTTTTAATCCCCGCCACTGCTAAACATACCCATCATATCGGCAAAACCCATTTGCTTCATCAAGTTCTGCAAGCAGCCCATCATGTTTCGTGAAAGGGCCCTCATATCTCCCTTCTTTGGAACCTTAAGTCTTTTCTTCTGGCTCTTCCATGCCATCGCCATTTTCTTGTACCATTCCATCAATTCCATCACTTCGTGCACCATACGACCCGACCCCCTTGCTATCCGCATTATGCGTGATTCCGTCATTATCTTTGGGTTCGTACTGTCCATTTCTTCATTGGTCATCGAATCCATCATTGTCATATAAGTTTTGATTTTCGACTGGCTTTCCTTTTCCCCCTCTTTTGGCAAAATTTTTTGAGGAAATCCTATAGGACCCATTTTAAGTGTAATTTGGAATTGTTCATATAAAGTCCTCAAGGTAAAGTTTCCCCCAGAGAGCTTCTGAAGAAGTTCAGCTTGTTGATCCATAGGAACAATCTCGTTCATTTTGTCCATGAGCCCAGACCAATCACCCTTCCCCAGAAGTTGGCTGACAAATGGCTTGGCATCAAAAACTTCAAACTCGTCCATGTGTTCTCCGGTACCAATAAAGATCACAGGGCTTTTTGTAGCAGCAACTGCGCTAAGGGCGCCACCTCCCTTGGCATGACCATCCATTTTAGTGATTATTACAGCCCCAACTGCAACACTTTGCTTGAACGCTTGAGCTTGATCAAAAGCAGCCTGACCAATACTGCTATCCATAACAAATACCACAAGATCTGGTTTAGTTGCTTCATAGACTTGACGCATCTCTTCAAAGAGAGCAGCTTCTTGTTTGTGGCGCCCACTGGTGTCAACAATTATGAGATCACAATTTTCATTCTTGAATGTTTCAACACCTTCCTCTGCTATTTTTACAGGGTCAGACTCTGTGTAGCTCCCATAGAAAGGTATTTTAGCTTTTGTTGCATTTTGCTTTAGTTGATCAAAAGCACCTGCTCTGAATGTATCTGCACAAACTAAAGCCGGTTTCCAGCCCTTCCTCTGGTGGTAGTAGGCATACTTGGTACAAGATGTTGTTTTCCCAGAACCTGAGATAGAATATAATCCAGAACAGTAAGACCGTAATGCAAGGGCGGAGCCAGACTTTGATATATGGGGGGCCAGAAGCCCAGAACATAATACAATAATAAAATATAAACTACAAAAATGTTATAGTAACAAAAAAATGATATACGGAGCAATAAAATTCATAATATATAACATTCAAAACTACAATATAAAATAGTATACAAACTAAAATTAAGAACATACTTTCATGCATGAAAATAGTGCACTACCAAAAATGAATAATCTAAATTATTAATCTAAAATTAAGCCAGACTTTGAATAATGTACTACCAAAAATTAAGAACAAACTAATATAATCTAAATGATTTTTTGGCAACGTCTTTCTTGCAATATCAGGTAACCTAGAATGAATAATTATGGAAGGACAAATAAATAAAAACTCATTACATAAATCTGCTACAAAACACAATCTTACAAACCAAAAGTCTTTAATAAAGTTTAATTTATAAATTCCTTATAATTAATAACAAATCACCAAAATTTAGATCATGTTATTATGTATTACATTAATTAATAACTAATTAATTGATTAAATGTCTAAATCGATTAAACTCCACATTGTCTTTAATGTTACAGAATTGTTGAATACTGGATATGATATTGTAAATATAATAGTATATCTTAAATAATTAAGTTATATGGTTAATCTTCTATACCTGATATGCTTTAATTTTCCAATCTTCTAATGAGTTTAAGAATCAGCACTATACGATTTGCAACTTAGATATATTAAGGCCTACATTTATAATGTATCTATTTTGGCCTAAAAAAGACAGCACTATACACTAAAGTGACATCCATGATAATTAAGATCGGAGGCCAAAATTTTCTTCTACCAATCTACCATGACTTCATAAGCCTTCATAATAACATAGGGCTATGGGGGCAGTGTTTTTATACTCCGTACTACGTTTTTAGTACTACTAATACTCAACCCCCCCTCCCACAAGGCAATACACTAGCTCTGCGGCCTCTGCCCCTGCCATAATGGGATCATGGGAAAAGAGAGAACAATGAGATTTGCATCTGAAAGCTCAGCACACAGCAAGATGAACAACATAAATATCCTTCTAAAAAGACTCATAATATAACAAAATGATCGCCAGAATTGCACTATCCATATAAAAGTGAAAAAACAGAGATAACTTACCTTGCAAACCTACAAACATTACAACACTAGTCTTCCCTTTCTTGGGCGTGAATGAGGGCTTTCCAGGATCCAAAATGTTGCAAAGCTCATCAAAAACAGCCTCTCGAATTATCTTACGCCTGTTGTGTCCAGCAGCCAGTTCTTCAAGGTTGACGATCCGTTTGATGTTAGTTTGCAAATCGCGAACAAGCTTGAATTGAACATCGGATTGGAGAAGAGCGCGAGTGATCTCATTGAGGCACTCGTTGAGAACCTTCTCATCAATTACCGTCGCATTGTTCATCCGCTGGAGAGCACGCGAAACGCTCTCCCTTAACTCCGCCAACACCATCGTTGAAATTCAGGCCGGATTCAATAATGGAGGGATTGAAATTCACCCGCAATCAGGAGGCGTTAGATGATTCAGAGATTTGTGGAATTATCCGTTTCGTGAGAAGAGTTTTGGTTAATATTTCGATAATAGGCTTTGGTGTGAAGAAACCTGGCTGGAGACGGGAACGCTAAAGATACCGGCTCTCACATACAGAGTGTATTTATAGGTACGGGTGGCGTAGCTCAACCGGTAGCAAGGGAGGGTTCGAATACGGGCAACTGCGATGAGGGCTTACTATGCTGAAAAATGCATAGGGCCTTTGCAAGTATCGGCGACAGAGTCCCACTCTCTATCTGTCAGATTGTGATTATAGTCCAATTTACATCCTCCCATCGTGCCGTCCGGTCGGTGTTGGGAGCCCTCAGGGATGGGGTGTCATCCTTTTTTTTTTTCAGAGTGTATTTATAGGTTTTGGTGATTAGAATTTTTGGATAAAACTGAGATTACTCTATTTTTGATTTCTTTTTTTCGCTGACTGTTCCAGAAGAAGCTTTATCTCTTCCCGAAAAATGTTTGAGGTACACAAAATGTGTACACATGTCTGTCTTTCACAGAAATTTTGTCTGTCACAGACAACTCAAAATTTCTGTGAAGGACAAACATGTATACATATTTTGTGTACACATTTTGTGTACCCCTAACAAAATTAGGTGTTCTTATTCGAGAGATCGGATTTGGGAATCTGTTTTTTGTTCTTCCGCTTATACATTAATTAGTCATTTTTGGAAGATTAATTGGTCGTTTTTTTGAAAAGTGGTCTTTGATATTTGTTATTTTGTTCTCCCCTATTTGGTTCTTCAGAATAACAAATGGATTAAGGACACAAATATTAGTAATAACTTTCTGAAATACAAAAAATGACTACTTTTTCTTTTTTTCCAAAAACTAGTGTTTTACCCGTGCATCGCACCGGAAAATATAGTTTGTATATGAAAAGGTTAATTTTTTATAAATACAAATAATACTTCATTCGTCTTATAAAATTTGATTAAATTAAAAAGTAATATGTACTATATTAAATAGAGTAATATATCTGGAAAACACATGTAATGTTGTATAGACTTGCCCACTATTGGATCCCCCTTTAATTATCCACCACCTTTTTAGAATGTTATTTTCTGATCTGGTTTGATCTGATCTGGTCTCTGTGTATTTTATAATTATTCAAATTTAATCGATTATAATCTGACCTGGTCTGAGACTGACAAGAGTCCAAATAAAAACATCTTTAATCACACAAATCTAGACGAACACTTAATTAAATTGGTTATGTTTTATAGCCCAATTATTATATTATTGGTTATGTTTTATAGCCCAATTATTATATTATTGGAAGGTCTGGTGTTGGAAAATAGATTTGATGCGTCTCTCAGGGTAGGGGGTGTGGTAAAGATAAGCCCCGCTGGAAAAATAAATGGTTGATTGAGGATGCCTCACCTCCGGGGAGGAATCGGCAGAGAGGGCAAGAAGATTCAGGGGATTCAGGGAGTGCTTCTATTAAGGAAGCGGTTCTGAAACATAATGAAGAATCATCTGGAGAAAAACGCAGGCGTACATGGGAAATAGGGACAACTCAAAACCGGAATGAGGATGAGATGACTTTGGACAATTCAAAAAATGGAGAGGTGGCGGGCTTAGAGGGGTAAGCTTGTCTAGGGATGACACGAGACAGAAAGGGACGAGCTGGGGGTGCGGATTGCTGTTTCAGTTATGCAGTTACTTTATTGCTTTTTTTATTTTTATTTTTGGTCTGATTGGTCTTGTTTTTCGTGTGGTTTTTTCTGTTTTAATGGTTGTAAAATGTTGGATTCTGGTTTGGATGTGGGAGATGATCTAACTGAGATTACCGTCACTGGCTTAGTTATGCCCAAATATGGATCATCGAGTTACATTACTGAGGTAATTGACTCCGACTCTGGTTCGCGGGACGGCGGTTTTCTAAAGTTAGTTTGTCTGTTTACCTGCTTTCCAAATGGTTTGATTTATATGTAAACCGCTTTCATCCAAAAAAATCAGTATTGGGATTTAATTGTCACCATTTTTTCTGTAATATTCAAATGAGAATGGTTGGACTTTTTGAAACATGTTGCTCTAGGTAAACCATTTATTAAACGTAATTAATACATAAGTTAATTATTATCTGTGAATTTCAAAGTTACCAAGCTTTATTAAATTAGTTTTAGAATTCAATCAATCCATCAGGCATTTTTTGAAAGTAGACAATTAATTCGTCATCGAGGAATTTAAAAACATCAGCTTTACTAATTTGATTCTAGGATTTAATTTATCAAACACTCACACATATAGTTCTACAAAATTAATAATTAGCACAAAAAAATTGAACGTACACTTTAGATATCAAACAGATACCTTGTAGACTTAAACAAATAAATTATTTTTACTTAACCTTATATGAATATTACGAAAATCTAATATAATGACTAGGGGTGCAAATGAGCCAAGCAGTTCGCGAGTCGCTTGTGGCTCGCTCGGTAAAAACTCGACTCGAGTTCGGCATATGTCAGCTCGGCTCGAGTTCGGCTCGACTCGAATACTTAACAAGCTTGAATCATGCCTGTTTATTTTAGGCTCGTGGTTCGCGAGCCGGTTCGCGAGCCTTAATATGTGTGTGGGTGTATATGTATATATATATAGAATATTTATTCTAATTGAGGATTACTTTATTTCTAATACTTATGATATTATACTAGTAATAATTGAATATAATATTATTTATTGTTATAACCATATGTAATCATTTTAATTTATAATAATACGGAGCAAGTATTCATTTTTTCATTAGCTCATTTAATTTAAAACCAGGTTAAAAACCAACTGAGATCATTATTATCACATTCATGTGTGTAGAATATTTTAGAGCTTGAGTTTGAGCATATGTGAGTTCAGGCTCGTCTCGACTCGATAATAGTGTACACAGTCTATACCGTGCAACCGGTGCATGGTGAGCACCATGCACCCATGGCTACATGAAATGTAACTCGTGGGATTTCACATGTAACTTCAAGTTAATCAAAATGTAAATTACACTCATTCACATGTAACTCGTTGAGATGTAAACTGCTTTAATTGAAATGTAACTTGAAAACAAATTAGATGTAACTTGGGATATGTAACTTTAGACAAATCTTGATATAACTTGAGTGTACCCAAGATGTAAATTGAGGAAGATCTAAAATAATTCATCAGTCATCTTCAACAAAACAGGTCTCCATTGATCAATTCTGGTTCTGATGAGTCTCAAAACCCAATCGATTAAAAACAAACTGAAATCCTATAAAATCCAACTAACTAACATTCATAGTGCAGAAAATTTCACAAAAGTAATACCAAGTACATGGCAAACTTTCGAAATTGAAACATGGTGTGCACGTATGTCGAAATTGAAAGTAAAAGCAACCATGAGGACTGTTTTTAAATCGAAGGTGCAGACCCTATGCTTCTATCCAAAATTAAATCCAAGGTGCAGAGCCTGGTTCACGCATTTTTTAGCTTGCGCAAGTATTCCGTGTTGTTTTGGGACCGGGCACACAATCCTCATGGTGTGCCGGTCATAGGGTATAATTTGCCTGAGATAATATATGTGTTATTAATTAACTCGCCCCCCTCACACCAATTCATGGATACGCCACCGACTAAACCAATTTGATTGGTAAGAACTTCCTTTTTAACACTCAAAGTGTATTGTGTGAACACTGAAGTTGTAAAAAACACATTAACCCTAAACAGAGCCGGCTTTGGGGTCAGTCAACCCAGGCGTTTACCTAGGGCCTCCGATCAGGGGAGGGCCTAAAAAACAGGAGCAAGAAGTAATTGGAATTGAAATTCGAAATGGAATTTGCCTAAGGTCTCGCATCAGTTTTGAAGACTTCTATCCGGACTACTCTGCACGCCTCCGTATGAAAATTTAATGTTTTTTTTGTTGGAAAAAGTGTTAATAAATTGCATTAAATGGTCATTTCGGGGCAATTTTTTTAGTGGGATCCACTTCTGGTTTGGGTCAGGTCAAAGTGGTTTCGGATTGGCCTTGCTTAGGGCTACAATTCGATATATGGTACACTCAAAACGGATAACGGGTGAATGAGAAATTGATTCTTGAAGGTCACTCGTTGGAATGGTGAAAACTAGGAAAAATGATGGGTTTCTACTGTAGTTTTTCCCACACCAGAAAACCCAGGGGAAATTGAACCCTTTATAAAGGGAAACCCCCCTTAAGGAGTTAAGATTCCTTAGGGTAAAGGCTCTCTCTCGCGCGCAGGGGGGTGCGAATCAAATCCCGAACCGAAGAACAAAAAGCGGGGGCGACCTGCGGACACGAATGTCGTCCGAAAATTTTATCTTCTAAAGATAAACGTTAATTTCCTATTTTTTGCTCCAGGTTGGAGCAGGCTACTGCTACTACGTCCGCAGTAGGCTCAGCTGTTCCTTGCACATTAGTCTGCTGTTGGGACGTTACAACACATTAAATGCCCAACGTTCTTGTGACTTATTGCAATTAAACAGACGGTTTTCTAGACGAGAATCAATGCCAACGTGCCGGACATTGATTGCCAACGTTCATGTCCATTAAACCTTCATTAACACAGCTCCTAATCCCTTCTATAAGTAGCTGGCAGGTGATTTACAACAAGACACAACTCACAAATGTACTCACGCTTGTTCACGTTCGCAAGAACAATCGTTTAAGTGCTTAAACGGTTGCTCGTTAGTCATCGTATTCTGGGAAACGATTATATTCTTGCAACGCTCCTAGCACCCTGGGAGGCAACGAATACATTTTAAGGAAATCGTGCGTAGCACGAGCTTTGATTACTTTCTGCTCCATATCTTTTCTTGTTTTTCTTTAGTCATTAAATTTAATTAATATTTATTAATTAATTTTTCTTTATTTTCCGAAACACACCCAACATTTTGAAAGAAAATTTAATGTTAAAATTTAGTAATTGAAATTTGAAATAACAAACTCCTAACTTCCACCAATCTCTAGGCAACCACCGTTCCCTCAAGTCCCTGAGTGGGGATTGGCCACTAATAATACTTTTAGTTTAATCTCGAGAGAGGAATCCTAGCGGTCGTTTCCCCTCTTTGTTTGGATTTGAGATTTTCTGCCGCCCCTATCAATACGGGTTTGAAGCGGCAGATTATACTGATTTTAAGTATTCTAATGCTTTGGATTGCAACTACATCGAAGGAGATATCGTTGTCGGATGGATGGGGTACGACTAGGAGGTTGTATCGAGACTGGATCGTGAAGCCTTGGTCGGTCATTCCGATGGTGGTGGAGTTGGCATTCACCCCTGCTGCAAGAGCTCGTCCTCCTTTGGAACCACCTCCATACCAGGAAGAGTTTTGTGGAAAGATTTTATTTCAGTATTATTTTCTCTTTAGTATCAATTATTGTTTCTGTTTTAGTTCGAGTAGATTTGGTTTGAATATTTGGATTTTCGGAGTTCTTTTGATAGGAAGAGTTTTGGTTCCGATCATTTTAGGACTAAATTTGCCCGTTTTAGGTTTAGCGAGTCATGTTGCTTTTTATGAGGTGGCTGACTCTAAGTCTACTCCTTGTATGTGTTCTCAATTTTAATATAACGACCGCTCTTTTATGATAAAATAATACTTTTAGTTTACACTCCTTATTGTAATTTCTCACTATTATTTATATTGTATTTATCAATTTTCATTTTTTGTAAACTGAATTGGTTGTGATTTTTCTATTATTAATTAAATATAGGTATTTTAATGACAGGTAAACATAAATTTGACTCTATGAACAAAGTGGAGTTTTTTCACGGAATAATGCTAATTAAATAAATAATTCCCAAAATATTGTTGGGTTAAAAAAATTCTCAAAATATTGCTAGATTAACTGCATTATTTTCGGAATTATTTTTAACCACGGTTAACCCAACAGTATTTTGGGAATTGTTTTTAATCCAGCAGTATTTTAGAAATTATTTATTTAATTAACGTTATTTCGGGAAAAAACTCAACAAAGTGAAAGAGTAGTTTGAGAATATATTAAAAAGTGGTAGTATAATTTTTGGTGCATTTTTATAGGTTTCCAATTGAATTTTTGGTGTATCTTGAGTATATCGTTATATGCTTTGTCCTTTGTATGGAAGGTTTACATTCAATATCTCAATTTTTCCGACTTTATGTTATAAATAAATAAATTTTCGGACTTTATGTTATAAATAAATATTACTAGTACATTAATATGATTTCTTAAGATCAAGTGTTTTTCCGTCTAGGGCCTCTAAAATCCTAGAGCCGGCCCTGACCCTAAACCTGCGATTGAGTAAATTTACATGACAAAAATCAAGAATAATAAAAATAATTTAAGCACACACTCTAAAATACTATTAATGTACTTTAAAGATTATTATTCTTCCTCGACATAGTAGTAATTAACTATAATAATACTCTTAATATATTCAATATGAGGTAGACTACAAGCAATAATAGGAATTTAACGGGATACGATTCGGATAAAGACTTTTTCTGGTATATTTTCTCAAACACTTTAATGAAATACTTATATCATTCTTACTAAGTTTATCAACTAGAAAATGGCCATAATACTTAAACTCATGGCCATGTAGCGAGAAATAATGGCCATTTTCTAGTTGATAAACTTAATAAGAATGATACAAGTATTTCATTAAAGTGTTTGACTCGCTACATGGCCATTTTCGGGTGAATAAATAATACGTAGTACTAGTAACTTTTTTAATACTCCCTCCGTAACATTTATATCTTCCCACTTTTCCATTTATACTTCAAATGGGAACATATATATGTTACGGAGGAAGTACTAAGTTCTTTAAACTCATGATTGATCCGTCGGTGTGTAGCAGGGGTATATCGCGGGTGGGGGCAGGGGGGCAGCTACCCCACTCAACCCCCACCATACCCTATATATATTCAATAAATATTTATATATATCTTATGTGTGTTAAATTCATACTCTGTATGTCTTATACATCAAATACGAGAAAGTGAATGAACATCTCCACAGCATACCGGCTGCAAGGAGGTGAATTTCCACTTAATCATTCTTAAGGTCGTGTGTTTGAACCTGACCTCAACTTTTTTTTACAATTTTGTTTATAGTTTTGCTCTTTTGAAGCCTTAAACCATTTAAAATGAAATTACATATTTCTATTTAATTTTTGCACAATTACTTTTTTAAACATACTTTCTCCGTATTTAAAAGTTTGCTACACTTTTTTAATTAATATGTATTTAAAAATTTGCTACTCTTTTTTTGGTAAGTTTTCGTTTAAAATTAATAGTCAATTACTCTTACTTTTTACTCTTTATCTTATATTTCTACTTTTTCACCTTCTCTCTTACATGTTCTATACTATGTGTTGAATATGTATGTCTTAGACATCAAATACCAAAGAGATGGAGTAATATAATTTAAATTTGTTTTTAATGTATTTGTGAATTCGAGATTTAAATTAATTCGAAGTACATATATAGTTAAATTTTCAATTCCCTTATTCCATTTGTTTATTTATTAACATAATTTTGAACAAATTACAAACACTATGTGATTAAAATTTATTTCTGACGAAGTAAACTTTATTTATTGTGATTTTGTAAATATTATATCATAATGATATTGTCGGTGAATATTATGTTATTTATGTTTGTCTTTACAATATTTTTCTTAATATGATTAGTTGATGACATGCGTGAGATAATATTTAAGAAAAATTCACCCCACTCACCAATTTTCAGGATATGTCAGTGGTGCGTAGAGAAACTATTTTTTATGACATATACGAAACAAACCACAATTGATCTTACGGTTATTGGTTAACTGACCGTGAGATTTTCAAAATCATAGTTGTAATGTGAATCACTTTTTCGTTTCAATCATTTACCATAAATTTTTTTCCGTCAAAACCAACAAATACATAAATCAACATAACGTTCATCACATGGCTCATAATACAATCAAAGAGAAAGCAGTAAACAAAATGATAAAAAGTCTTATGTTTGTCGTCCGCCCTCGAACCAGACTTAGAATCTATCACCTCTGTAGAAGCAATAATATTCGCTGATCGGCTTAACTGAGCCAATGACTAGCAAACCTGACTTCTCATCACCTGACTTAAACTCTAGAATCTCTCTGATAGGAAATAAGAACACGACCAAAATAACATGCAATTCGAAAGAAAAACACAAACAGGATAAAACGGAATTAAAACATAGTTCATCCATCTCCTTCCAAACCCTAGACTCGATCGCTTGCACTCCATGGCGGCGGCTTGGGAGGGGGACGCACACGCCCCGCTCATCTGCCTCAATAGTCATGCTTTTGTATTGATTGACAATATCCTCCTTTGACATCCCTTGCGGCTACTGAATCAAAACCAAACTCCGCCACAACTTATTCACCTTTTCTTTGTCAACACTTGACCTTCGACCAGAAACAACAGCAGAAGTCGAGCCCTGGCCACCAAAGCGATGCATCACTGGTCCCGAGCCTGCTTGCACGACCGAAATCGACCGACGACCGCTCTTCGTCGATGACGAAAGCGAAAGAACGAAACTCTGGCCTAACTCGTAGGGAGATGACCGCTAGAGAGAGAGGCTCTCCAATTCCAACAATTGGCCGTAAAAACCAGCCACGCTCCTCGACAATGATCGATAGCGGACGAATCGAATCTAGCGATTACCTTGCGGCAACCCTAGAGAGAGAAACATCATGCACCGTTATTTAGAAGATCAGTTTGGTTAATCAAAAAATGCAGTTTTTTTGGTTCGAAAAATAGGTTAAGATTTTTATGCTCACACCTGTCCCAAATCCCTACGGCCCCGTCTCCTAGCGTAAGTATAATTTTGTTCGCCTCCATAAAGAGGGTGATGGTCTGTGGTTGCCAATGTGGTATTCATGGGCGGAGCTAGGGGTGGGCCAACCTAGGCCTTGACTCACCCCAAATTTTAAAAATGGCTTAATTTTTAAAGTAAAATATTTCGTGTGATTTTTTTTCTAAAAATATTCTTTATACCGGCCCGGTGCTCTAGCTCCGCCTCTGGTGGTATTGCAATCTCAAATTCGTATTATTATTTTATTCATTATTATTTTATTTATTATTTTCAAATGGTACTAATATTGCATATAAAAATTGATTTTTTATTCTAAATATTTGTTTTAGTCGGTTTTTTTAATTTTAAAACATGCAATATTGGTACCATATGAAAAATCATAAAAAAGTAAAAAAATACTTATATTTTTTAAAATTGAACCATACATAAATGAAAAGTTTTAACAATTGAAAAAATAAAACGAATTGACTAGCCATATGACACCCCAACACGAATTATATTTTAATCCCCCCTCCACAACTCAACAGAATCACTCAATCAACCCACTTCAGCCGAAATTTCATAAATTTTAGCAGAATTAGTTGATTCAGTCTAGTCCAGTCAATCAGCCACTCCAGCCAAAATTTTATTAATTTTACATTATATTGGGCATGGACTCGCGCGCATTGCGTCTAGTATGAAAAGATGGCTAAAGTGGTTCTCTATAGTAGAGTAACTTTGTCCAATTCTGTCATAAAAGTAATTCAATCCTACTAATTTTAGAGGCCGTTTGGTAACACTGTTTTTCGGCTTATCAGGCTTTTCAGCCAAATTTTTCTCCAAACACGTAACTTTTACTTTCGCGCGCTGAATTGTGTAATAAGCAGAAAAAGTAAGGTTGAAGTTACTTTTCTGGCTGTATTGGCTGAAGTTACTGTAGATGATCATTTTAACTATTTTTACATGTAATTTTTTTAATTATTTTATTAATAAAATATATTTTGTAAATAATTTTTTCTTAAATCAGCAGAATAGCCACTTTATCCAGAATTTCAGAAATTTCAGCAGAATCAACCAAAACAGCCGATTTTCGTGCTACCAAACGGGCTCTTAATTATCACAAAACTCAGTGCGCACGAAATTAAAAGTTACACATCATCATCATCATCATCCCCTTACCTACGGTGGGGTAAAAGGGAGGTCGGATATACGCAGTCTTACCCTTGTACTAAAGCACAGAGAGACTGTTTCCGGATGACCCATGGTGAAAATCGCGTCCACAATGCATGGACTGACTACAGCTTCATAAGAAAGAAGCACCGACAGTTTAGTGAGCCATTTTGCTTTATTTCATCATATTTTCAAGCATAAAAATAGTGAGTGTTTGGCTCTATTGCAAATGATGGAAAAAGAAATTAAAAGTTACACATTTGATAAAAAAAATTACCGATAAACTGAAAATATGTGTTATCAAACGGGCCATATAAGTTGACATATTGACAAAGGCAATTAGACAAACATGTGTAAAGAAGGGATATGTATGACCCGTACCCAAGGCGTGGATCGTGGGCACTAATTTATCGGGTGCAGCCGGGGTGTACTACACTTATCTGTTCCTGTTTTATTTATGTTGTTTCCTTTTCTAGTTTCATTCCAAACAGTGTGAAGGCCTATCTGATTCAACAGACTTAGCATTCTTGTACTTTGTGTGGTTCTAATCAATGAAACCTCTTAGCTTCTATCTTTTGTGGTGTGCAAACCAAACACGCATCCAGTTGTCTGGAGTGAAGTGTCTTACTCGACCAGATCTTTGTGTTACATTGCATTACTAGTAAATACTCCGTATATACTTACAAAGGTTTCATTCATTAAAAACACATCAAGTATCTAGGAAACTAATTACCATTTCCAGTGTCCACATGCTCAATCATATTAGCTCTGTCTACTCCATGTTTGCTCTTTTGGTTATATTTTTTTTTAGGGAAAAGTACAGAAAATGTACTTGTGGTTGGGCTCGTTTTCAGATAGAGTCATGTGTTTCATTCTTTATCAAAGTGGTTCATGTGTTTGAATTCTGTTATCACAAGAGGGTCACGCCGTTAAAAACGTCTAAAAAACCCGTTAAAAGTAACTCCGATTTTCAAAAGTGCCCGAAAAATTAAAAAAAAAAATACTGGAAGGTGTGCATCAATAAGACGACCGCTAGGCCATCTTTATTTTTTGTTTTCAGCCACCTTTGTCACCGGAAAGTCCACCGGAAAAGTGATATTAGAGAAATCATTTTTAAAAAATAATTCAAACAGATCTGAAATATCCAAAGGCGAAGGTGGTTTGGAGGTCATCTTTACGAGGCGCACCTTTCGGCATTTTTCTTTTAATTTTCCGGGCACTTTGGAAAATCAGAGTTACTTTTAACGGTCTTTTCAGACGTTTTTAACGGCGTGACCCTCTTGTGATAACGGAATTCAAACACATGAACCACTTTGATAAAGAATGAAACACATGACCCTATCTGAAAACGGGCTCAACCACAAGTACCTTTTTCATACTTTTCCCTTTTTTAAATGTTGTTTTGGTTAGTTAGCTCACCCTTCCCACTCTGGAGGATCTATGTTAGGGTTATGGTGGACAGAAGCCTAGGGCAACATAAATTGTATAATTACTTTTAGTGTATTTTTTCGTTTTTCATATTTAGCTCACCTGACTAATGTTTGAGTTTAGTATAATTACTTTTTAGCTCAACTCAACCCAACACAAATTCTTGAATGTAGATTCTGGCTTCCACATCTTTTTTTGTAAAAACTCTCTGATCAGGGGCGAAATCACGGCACTGGACCGGTACAAAGAATATTTTCAGAAATATTCTTATACAGAATTTTTTACACTAAAAATATAAACATTTTTTAAATTTGGGGTAAGGCCTAGTCCCCCCCTCCCAGCTACGCCTTTTGTCTCTAATCAACCTCAACTCAGTCAGAAACCAATTTTAAAACTCGTGCCATATTAGAGTAATAGAGTAATGTAACAAACTAAAAATGTCATATTAGATCAATATGATAGTTAAACCAAGACTCTTGAGAAAACTAAGAGTCCGTTTGCTAACACTGAAATTGGCTGAATCGGCTAATTCTATTGAAATTTATAAAGTTCTGACTGAAGTGGCTGGATTAGCTGGTTTTACCGAAAAAAATTAATATATTTTTATCAATAAATATTTTTTTATGAAAAATAACTCAAATGATCATCTACAAAACTTCAGACGGTACAGTCAGAAAAGTAACTACAACCTTGTTTTTTCTTATTATGACACAATTCAACGTACGAAATCAAAAGTTTCGTGTTTGATGAAAAAGTTGGCTGATAAGCCAAAAAAATAAGATCACCAAACGAGCTATAAATTCATTCTAGATAGAAAAGAACCAAATTAATGATATCATGTCCATTGAGTTAGTTTCTGTCCATACCGAAACTTCAAGAAGTGATATACAATTTTTTTTTAGAGTAGAAGTGATATACAATTGTGGCAGGGGCGGAGCCAAGAACGGGTGTCAGTGGTGTCAATTTATAAAAGATTATACTACGTATAAGCTATACATAAATTTTTTAATTTTTAGTGATGTTAATTTAAAACTTTAAAAAAAATTATATACCTATATATGGAGAAGAAAAAATTCAGTGGTGTCAATTGGCACCACACCTCAAAGGGTGGCTTCGCCCCTGAAATGTGGTAATGCTTGTGCTTTTGTGGCTAACTTTCATACATGAGCATGACTGCATGACTGCTTTTACAACTCTGCTCTCTAAATATGTGAAATGTGATAGTGGTTAATTATATGTCTTTACATGATAATAAGAGATGCAATGTGAATAGAGGAGTAGTTGGTGACATTTTCTCAAATTTTCTTGTGAGTTTGTTTGTCCAAAAAGGTTAAATCCCCAACTTCAACGGTCCCCCCCCCCCCCCCCCACGTCCCGGCCCGACAGAGCACATGAGAGGTTGTAAATCACGTTGACTCAATCAATCCTAACGGTGGTAGACCTTATATCCGTGCGCACCAGAGGCCCAGCCTAGCACATATGAGTTGTGACCTCCATACGATCGCTGCGAGATTCGATCATTGGTCATTTGTCCAACTTTCCCACTGCTTTACCAGTTGAGCTACTCGTGCGGGTTTTCTTGTGAGTTTGTGTTTACTATTAAGAAATTGAGGCCATTTCCCATTGTGTCATAACTTATTATCTTTTACTGCCTTAGAGGGTAATGATTTAGAAAATGGTTGTTATCATGTGTTGTTTAAAGATGAAAAGGTAAATACCCTTTATGTAGGTCATACTTAACCTTTCTCTAAATCTGTGAATATTGTATGTGCTGATAAAATTGCTCTGTGGCATAGTAGAGTTGCACATATTAAATTAGCAATAAGGGTTGAGGCATCATGTTTATGAGTGGTTATTTTGGTAAGGACATGTGACCTCCGTGTCTTTCTATGAATCATATGTGCTTAATAAATAAAATATGGTGAAATTTCTCATTTCCTCTTACCCAAATCTTTCTAAGTGTTCATCTATGCTTGAATATATTCATGTTGGTGTTTTGGGCCCTCTCAGTATCCTTACCCATGGAGGTAAAAGGTGTTTTCTATCCCTGATTTATGATTTCTCAAGCAAAAAGTGGGACAACTCGTTAGAACACTAGTATGATGTTTAAGATAAATTTAAAGCTTGTAAACTTTTAGTTAAAAATAAAAAGGGAAGAAATTTAAAACTTCTAGGACTGGAAGTGGCCTAGAGTTTTGTAATAGGGAGCTTGATAGAAGCTATTTAGTTACATAATCCTTTAAGGAAGCTATCTGGTTTAAACGTCTTATTTTTTTTAGGGGAAAATAAATAATATACCCCAAACTTTGCCTTGGTGTGAGATCCCCACCCCGAACTTGTCCTAGTTTAAAAAATACCCCCAACTATATTTATTTAAATTTTTTGTACCATATTTTTATTAACATATAATATTTCTCCAATTACAATATGTTAATTAGATTTAGTTGATAAGAAAAGATTAATCAACATATTTTTTTGTACTTCAATTGGAGATTTTAAAGTTATTTAATTAATTCCAAAAGAACAAATTAATTTGGGAATCACACATCTTTTTTGTCAACTAAATCTAATAAAGATATTATAATTTGAGAAATATTATTTGTTTATCAAAATATGGTACAAAAAAATTAAATAAATAAAGTTGAGGGTATTTTTTAAACTAGGACAAGTTCGGGGTGGGGAGCTCACACCAACGCAAAGTTCGGGGTATATTATTTATTTTCCCCTTTTTTTTAAATTGGTTTCCTAAAACATATGTTGATGTGTTTTCTGACGGTCAATTTGCTAATTAACTCTTCAGGATCTACGTTTTCATGGACAAACCAGACATATAAATGTTAGGTTCCATTTTATTTGTGACATTATTGATGCAGGGAACATTAATGTGTGCAAGATATCATCTGAATTCAATCCAACTGACATGGGAACTAAGTGCTTATCTGCTCAGAATCTATTGTCCTGCAAAAGGATATTAAACTTTAACTTAGGTGTTGTTTGCATGCTTGTTTAGTGCTTGTTATATTTTTGAGTCGTTTCCATTTTGTGATATTTGTGATCAGGAAGAAGGTTCTTCTCTCTCATCACTCAAAGACGCTCTCACAAAGCTCTCACTCAAGGCTCTCTCTAGGCTCACAAGAATTAGGAGTCTCAACCCTATTTATACAAATGTCCTCAATGCTTCTCTAAAACTTTCTATGCACAACTACTCTTCTAGAGTCTTTCAAGAAGTATTCACAAGCTTCTCTAATCTTCTGGAAGGATCTAGATAGTTTCACATCTCTTCAAAATGTTACAGATGCTTCCACGCATTTCCACAAGATTCTAGAAAATTATACACTTCTCTAGAAAACTCCACTATGTTCCACAATATTATACACTTTTCCACACGCTTCTAGATAATTTCACGTTTTTCTAGAAAGCTCCAGAATATCCTAGAACGTTCCATACTTCTCTACACACGTCTAGAGATTCTAGACATCTCCGTAGTATTCTAGAATTTTCATCAACTTCTCAATTAAGGAGGGAACCCAACAAAAGTTTATTTTAATTCTTTTTTCGTTTCTATGAAGAATAGTTCTCTTATTTCTTAGTGTTATTTCACAAAAGAAGTAAACCAACCCCAAATCAGACCTTGATCACACACAAACCAGCTTCATAGTTTGTTTGATTTTACTTAGAGACATGAGACATCATCCAAGTCACTCTTTTTGTCTGTCTAATTCTTAACCTCCGTACATAAGTTACTTTTTTTGTTCGTCTAATTCTTAACCTCCGTACATAAGTTACTCTTTTTGTTCGTCTAATTCGTAATCTCCGTAGATAAAAGCGTAAATCTTTTAAGCCATTCCTCACTAGTACGGAGTATATAGATCGAGCGAGGCATTAGAGTGCTCTTAATATCAAATTGACCTATTTATGAGAATGAAATATTAAAGCCTTAGTATATTATGAGAGCCAATGGATGTTTTTAATTGATTGAACTTTTCTGGTCTGGTCTGGTCTGATATAATCTATTTAAATCTAGTTTTGTCTGATAGATGTATGTTGGTTCTATGTGTATTTTAAAACAATCGAGGTCAGGTATATTTTAATCTAGCCTGATATGATTTCTTTGACTCTAGTATAGGACTAAAGCTAGTCCAATAAAAATGTGTCGAACAAGCAATCTATCCAATTATGACATAAAACATAGAGAAAAGTACGGAAAAGGTACTTGTGGTTGGGCCCGTTTTCATATAGGGGCATGTGTTTCATTCTTTATCAAAATGGTTCACGTGTTTGAATTCCGTTATCACAAGAGGGTCACACCGTTAAAAACATCTGAAAAAGACACTTAAAAGTAACTCTGATTTTCAAAAGTACCAGAAAAGTTAAAAGAAAAATATCCAAAGGTGTGCCTCAATATGACGATCACTAGGCCATATTTCTTTTTTGTTTTCAGCCACCCTTGTCACCGGAAAATCCACCGGAAGAGTGATATTAGCGAATTTTTTTAAAAAAATAATTCAAACGGATGTGAAAAATCCAAAGGCGAAGGTGGTTTGGAGGTCATCTTGACAAGGAGCACCTTTCGGTATTTTTCTTTTATTTTTCCGGGCACTTTTGAAAATCGGAGTTACTTTTAACGGTCTTTTTCAGTTGTTTTTAACGGTGTGACCCTTTTGTGAACGGAATTCAAACACATGAACCACTTTTATAAAGAATGAAACACATGACCCTATGTAAAAACGGGTCCAACCACAAGTACATTTTCTGTACTTTTCCCTAAAACATATGGATATCAAAACTAGTCTCACTCTTATCTCAATACAAACTTTTTTTTGAGGAAGGAGGAAAATATTTTCTCTACAACATTTACTCATTTACTATGGATATTAGTCCTAAATAGGACTAATAGTAGCCCTACTAAATGCAACATTAGATTGTAATCTTAGATTATAATCTTTTTATTCCCAAAATAGGGGTAATTGTGTGCCCTCTTCTTATCCTACCCCATTCCTATAAGTTCTAATAGATTGATTATATTAATAAGAAAATCATGATTTCATTCACCATAAAATACAAAAAATAATAAAAAATATATAAAAATTAATAATAAAATGGGAAAAAATAAAATAAAATTAAATTTAAAAAAATTTAAATAACAGTAACAATTAATATTTAAAAAAACTTAAAAAAGTTTTACAAATAAAATACCTAAAAAAATATTTAAAAATATGTAGGTCACTACCACAGCATCATCCACCTCTCAGCACCACCAGTTCCGATCGCCAGAAAAGAATATCATCTTGTGTAAAAATTGCCACATTCCTATGAAAATGCCATGAAGATCGCATTTAAGCCTTTGAAAATATTTAACTTTCTTTTCAAAATTGTCATCAAGATGACATTTTTTCCAACTTGACATTCTTTTTCGGCGACTGGAAGTGGCAATGCTGGAAGGTGGTTGAGGTGCTGGTTGAATCATGTATATTTTTATTTATTTTTTACGTTTATTTTTGTTTTATTATTATTATTTTAAAAATTCTATTAAGAATGGCAAGAGAAAATGTAGATTAGGAAGAGTTAACCCTATTTGGGATGAAACTTTACGAGGAGGCGGCAATGTGCTTCTCCTCTTCTATTCGTCTCAACCATCGCTGAAGGGAAGGAAGGATCAAGGACAGGCATCCAACAACATCTCAAGTTCTCAACACTGTTCTTTTGATTTCGTTGGTGTCTTCTGTCGATTTTACCTAGACTCGCTCGTTTGAGATTTGGATGAGGATGCTCTGTCCAGATTGGAAACTCTAATATCGTTGGAGATCATTTTTCTGAATTCTTGGTATGAATGAAGTTCAATTTAATTTTTCTTTTGATGTTGTGGTGTATGTGATTTCCTGTTGCTGCTCTTTCCTAGGCATTAGTGCTCCGGTGTGGTTTTTCTACCTCGGTGTGGGGAGGAGTTTTGTTGTCTCCGCCAGATTCTTTTGGTCGGAGGATTATGTTTATGCTTTTATGGGTGTGTAGAGAAAGAAGATGCAGTATTGTCAGCCCGTCTCCCTCCGGAACCCCCGCCTTGAAGAGATCAGGTGGGTAGGGTTTGGAGAAAGGAGGTTCAAGTTTGGATGTCCCCGCATGCGATTTATTGCTCCGCATTTCATTCCATATTTACTTATGTCTTTTTAGACTTTTCACTTTATTTTTTGGCTTGCTTGTGTTAGATGTATTTTGGGGGTGCTTATGGTCGTTACTTGCCCCAAATATCCCGTATGTTCAGCGAAGAATATCACTCCGTTTTGAGTGAATTTTTCTATGTCTAATCAAGGACTGAGGGAACTCTTCGGCTATTTTGGATTTATTGAAGTGGTAAAGAGTACGGTGACCTTAAGGGTTAGAAAAAACTCTATGTTGCTCTTTTGGTGGTCAGCTATTCGTGTTGCTTCTTTAAAAGTGACCGTCTCAGAATCTGATTGTAAGGCTTTTCTTGAGTCCAGATGGAATCTGTTAGATGATAGTTGGCGGATCTTAAGTTTTTGGCTGGTTGTTACTTCAAATTATTGGTTAAATTAATGTAGTTTGGCGTTTAATTAAAATAAAAAAAACTCAATTTGGGAATTTAAACATTAAATTCCTATTGTTGTAATTTTGCTTTTATTTAGTCTTATTTAGAGAAATAACCTATGTTGTAAGACCCGAACCGGACCGGGCGGGTCGTCCCGGAACCCGGTCAACCGGAGCCCAATCCGGTCCGGTTAACCCTCTGCCCGCTAAACTGATGAAAACCGGGAAAACCCATTGACCCGGGTAGAACCGAGACGTAAACGGAACCGCACAAACCCGACATTTTTTCAAAAACCGGGAGATAGGGTGAAATGTCTTACGGAGGAATCGAATCTGCGCTGCCTGGCATGCCTTCACGCTTCCATTCCACTTAGCCAACGTCCTTTGTTGTATGATAGTGTAGCTTTTAGTTCTATATTACTTAAATACGTAGTATTTGAATTACAGCATACGGAGTATTTATTTATTAAACATTAAATATTACTACTTTACTAAAGAATTCATAATGATAATAATAATGTATATATTGCTTATATTATAGTCCGTATATAGTTATATACTTCCCATTATGAATACTCGATATTATATTTCACATTTCATTTATATGTGAAATAATATTTCTATTATATTTTTAAGATTTTGTAATGCATGTCAAATCTATTTTAATTTTTGTTAAAACCAACTCTAAAATAATGGTTTCTTAATTAGATTATATTGTATCATCATTATTAAGTTATGAAGGAATAACATTTTCTACCTATGAGTTTAAATTATAATATATATGCATACATATATATGCATAAATATTAAATATTATAAATATATGTGTTGACCGGGTTTTCCGATTGTTGACCGGGCTGACCCGCCGGGTCCGGGTTGACCCTTGACCCGGCCATTGCTCTGGGTCGCTCTCCGGTCCGGTTTTTACAACATAGGAAATAACTGAATTTATTACTACATCACTAGCATGCAGGGGCGGAGCTAGGGGGTGCCCAGGCTAGGCCCTGGCCCACCCCAAATTTGAAAAATGTCAATATTTTTAGTATAAAAAATTTCGTGTAAATTTTTTTCCAATAATATTCTTTGTACCGGCCCAGTCTAGCCCAGTGTCCTGGCTACGCCCCTGCTAGCATGCATAGAGAGTAGTTTAATTTGATGAAGATCTTCCATCTTTAACTCGTGACTTGATCCATCTTCAACAGATTTGCTTTATTCATGTTGACAAGAGCTTTTTCTTTGCTAGCGAAATGTCTTCATGAACCGTGTTTTATGGAAATGGCTATGTGAAGTTTCTTTCTAAACCCTTCAACGGTTGAATATGAAACTTTTGGTGTGTAATACACACCGTGTATAGCACTATAGGGCAATAGCCTACTAGCCTTTGCCGTTATTTGAGACTTTGCCACCAAACACCTTTCTATCCACCCCTATACTTGCTCTATGTTAGAGATGATTTTTTTTATCCGTAAATGTTGTACACAAACAAAATATAAATATACATATTTGTGAAAATGTTAACACAAAAAAATATTTATGTTTTGTTAGTGTACTAGATTCACAAATAAAAAAATATCTCTCATATGGGCGAATATAAGAATCAATATAAGAAGGTGAGTATAAACATAATTCTTCTCGAAAACTAGAGACAGAAAGCGGATTAAACCAAATTGAATTCATACAATTAAAAGGGTTTATCTTAGAACAAATTATTCTTAATCCATTTGTAGTAAAACATCTACTAAAAGCTTTATAGACCCTAGAAGAATGAGAAAATTTGACGTCCATACATTTCACTTTAATTAATTTATCCGGGCTAATTTGTGCAGTTGTGACTTGTACTTACAATTCCAAAGGTTGTACTTCATTTTGGTTTGTACAAATCCATATCAGACAGGTTGAACCAAATTTGTTGAAACGCCTCAATGATGTGAGAATGATACTCCTCACAGTTCAAAGACAGATAACAAGCAAGAAGCTCTTCCAAATCCTTTGAATTCCTTATCTTATTCTCCACAATCATCTCTATCATGGATTCCCTGAAATCCTTCTCCGGATCAAACGATGCCTTAACGACCGGAAAACTCCCAGAAAAGCAATTCTTCGGTCGCTTTCCGGGCGCCGACGAGCTTTTCCGGCCACGGCTCTGCACTTGCCGGTTATTCATCCTAGGAGAATTCCCACGAAGCTTCACTCCTGTAGACTGGGAAATTGACTTTCTTGATCGGGTCTTGATGCAGAGCGACCCATTTTCTCTTCCGCCTAACCCACCGGCGTTTCTTGATTTTCCGGGGAATTTCCCGGGGAGTTTAGTGAGAATCGGCGGCAGGTCAAATTCAGTCTGAGATTTTCCGGTGACTTCATAGATTATACTGGCGGCGGGTGAGCTTACAGTGCTCGACGAGAATTTAGGGACATCAATGGAGTCGGAATCGAACTCCGACGTAGGAGAAGGCCTGTAAATGGTCTTCCGCCTTGATGATCTTCGCCGGAAAGACGTCCTCGGAGAATCCAGAAAACAGGGGTCAGGAGAAGGTTGTGTGATAATGGGGTCTCTTGAGTAGTAGTGGGATTGTCTTGGCTGTGAAATGTTTGGTTTGTTTGAGGAAATTGTTTGGCTAAGGTTAACTTTAAGGTTTTGGTCATGGTGGTTCTTCTGGTGATTAGTGGGGTGGGAAGAGGATTGACTTCTGGTTCTCTTCAAATCCTTGAGCTTGAAAAACCAAGCATGGGGGATCATGTCTGAAAACCTGAACTTGTGATTGCCCATCCAATAGGGAAACTTTCACTTTTCACTTTCAGCAGAAGCTACAGAGTTTTGCCTTGGAATCATGGCAGAAGAAAGAAAGTTGGTTCAGTAGAATTAAAGCCCAGGGTGCAAGATTTATACCTACCATAATGAGAAGGGGTCCCTGTTGCAAAATTTTCAACCCACACAGAACAAATAAAAAAAAAGTAGGATTCCCCATGGTCGGTAAACCAATGTTTAAAATGCGCATGACACTTCCTAGGGATAATCACATTTTGGTCCCTAGCTTATACGGAGTATTATTCCCTCAGAGTAGAAAATAGCACTTTTAGTTAGGGTGGATAAAAGAGTATAGCTGAACCACAAGTCGGGCCGGGTAATGCAAGTTTGGGATTAGAGTCGGATCCTAATTTTACAAAAGCCAAACGGGGCAGGGTGGGTCCTAAAAACTTTAGGAATCGTATGAATATTAGATTTTAAAAAACAGTTACCCAGATCGAATCTTTTTTTTTTTAAATCTATTATATTTAATATAATATTCTAACAACACCCGAAATTTTTCATATTATATTCATGAATTATTAAAAACAGTTTTTAAATCCATATAAAGGTCTAAGTTATTATCACCAATTCTTTAATTTATTCCAAATGCATCAAATTTTCTTTTTTTAAAGAAAGACACTTGCTCAACAAAGTGTGACATATTAATTTAATTATCTTAATTTTACTTACATTTTGAAACTTATTAAGCTTTAATTAAGTTGCTTTCTTAAACATATATGTATAGTGATTAGTCTAATGTATTATGACTTTGTAATGCTATCTTTTTAGCTTATGGATGATGATGTCTGATTTTCTATATTTCAAAATTTGGTTTTTATTTAAGTTGTGTAGTTCTGCACTATTTAATTTATACATTTGTGGTACGAAATTTTGTAAACTAATTCAAAGTTTTGTTTTATATTATTATTTTGAATATTTATTATATTATGGTGACATTGATACTTAATTAGTTTGAAAATGTTATTACGTACTAGATATTTTGTTAGTGTAGCGGTATTTTTAAGAACCGAGAACCCGGAAAACTGACACGTTTCAAACGGGGCGGGAAAGGTCCAATATTTATTTGAGACTTGGTATACCCGAACCGAACCTGCCCATAAATTGTTTAAAATCTCATAATTCTCACCTTCCCTTTATGAAATAAATCGCATCGATAAAGGATGCTTTCTTTTGGACTATTTTCAGTCCCAGATCAGATCAGACCAGACAAGACCAGACTTTCATAGTTATAAAATACACAGAGACCGGACATTTATTAGACCAGACCATCAAATTTCAGTCCAAAAGAAAACATCCAAAATGTCAAGATGACATTTTGCATATACAATATATTGGGCAAGTAAGGAGTGCCACTGAATTACAAAATTGAAGAGATGAAAACTCAATTTTTAATGTGAGTAACAAGTTAGGGATTGAAATGAAATTATCCTTCAACTTTTAAAAGTCACATAGAAATGATGATTCTATGTGATATTTCCATTGCTCAAAGCCGCAAACTAAGATGTTTTCTTTTGGACTGTTTTTCAGTTTCTGACCAGACCAGATCAGACCAGACTTGACTTTCGTAGTTATAAAATACACAGAGATCAAACGTTTACCAGGCCAGACAAGTTCAGACCAGACCAGACTAGATCAGACCAGCAAATTTAAGTCCAAAAGAAAACATCCTTAGATGGCATAAATATATGTTCTTCTTAATGAATAATACTTCGTATGTGTTTACGATATTTTTACTTGGACTAGAATTTGCTGGTCTGGTATGTTCTGATCTGATTTGGTCTTGTCTGAACTGTTCTGGTATGGTCTGGTAATTTCTGGTCTCTGTGTATATTTATAACTATTGAAGTCTGGTTTGATCTGGTCTGATTTGATAGTCTGGTCTGGTTTGATCAGGTTTGAAACTGAAAACCGCCCATATAAAAAGATCTTTAGTACACACTACAATTGATAATCTTTTTCCGTGTGATTTTAGAGGCTATTTAAACATTATGAGAATGGTTACAATCTATGTAGCACCGATACCAGTACGCGGAAACGCGGAAACGCGGAAACAGATACGGGGATACGTCAAAATAGAAAAAAGTAGGATACGAATACAGGACCATATTTATAAATATTAAAAGTTATAGGAGTGTATTTCCAAATATTTAAAGTTATTAGGGTGTATTTATAAATATTAAAAATATATTTTTTTATAAAATATATACATATAATATCCTATGACGTCTACCCATTCATTGCATTGAAGCATTTTTCTTTTTCAAGATACTTAGTAATAAATTCATAATATTTCTCATATACACTAGTGCATCTCGAAATATAAATGTAGTCAATAAGTCATTAATTTAAAATGAGAAATAAGTCAGACAACTACAATCTTGAAATTAAAAATGCATGTACCCAATTCGGAGTATGAGTTAATGACTTAATTCGGATATAGCCATATAGGCTCATTATTTGATTACCAAGTAACATGCATTTTAAATTTTCATTTTTTAAAGAATTTTATTAAGTAAATATTGTTTTTTTTAAAATAAAAAAAAGTTGATACGGGTATCCGTCAGGATACGAGTATCGGAAATTTTCAAAAAATTACAAAAAAAAATGGAAACTTTTAAAAATTGCAGATACGGCCCGGAAACGTACGGTACGAATATCCTAGAGTATCAAATATGAGAACGTATCTGATACGCTACCTTATGGAAGTATCCGTGCTTCATAGGTTACAATTCAATACTCCGTACATTTTAGAAATAATGACATACGAGTATTAATAGTACAAACAAATTTCCGTGTGATTTTAGAGGCTATTATAAGTTTATAACATTACGAGAATGAATTTTTTCCACTTTTAGTCCTCTGACTACTATGTCATTGACACTTTTGGTACTTGACTTTGTTTTTTTCTATTTTTAGTCCTTGACTATTGCGTTAGAGGCACTTTTGGTACTTGTCTTTGAATAATTCCATATTTAGTCCTTCAACTTTCATAAAAGTGGCACTTTTGGTCCTTCAACTATTATAATAGTGACATTTTTAGCCCTTCACTTATTGTGTCAAAATCACAATGGAAGGACTAAAAGTGTCAATTATACAATACTCAGGGACTAAATGTGGAAAAGTTTGTAGTCAAGGACTAAAAGTGCCTCTAGCACAATAGTCGAGGACTAAAAATGAAAAAATTAGAAGTCGAGTACCAAAAGTATCATTCACGCAATAGTCACGGGACCAGAAGTCAGGTTACAATTCAATACTCCATACATTTCAGAAATAATGACATACGAGTTACGAGTATTAGGATGTTTTTACTTGGACTGTAACTCTTCCCAGACCAGATCAGACCAGACCAGACCAGACCAGACCAGCAAATTTCAGTCCAAAAAAACATCCTTAATAGTACAAAGGGGGTGTTTGGAACTGATTATGCTTCTGCTTCTTTTTTTAAAGCAGAAGCAGAATCAGAATCAGTTTTCAGAAGCTGGTCACCCTCAGCTTCTAAAAAACTGATTATATGAGTAAATTTGAGTACTATAATCACTTCTGCACTTTCACCCAAATATTCCAGCTTCTGCTTCTGGTCCCTGAAGGAGCAGAAGCAGTTTTAAGAATCAGATTTAAACACCCCAAACAAAGATGATGAAAGACAATGTGGCTTCTCAAATGTAGTGCATATAGAAATGACTTTTACATACTATTTTTATGGAGTAAAGGGTCAGTTTGGTCCTTGAAGTTGCATAAAAGGGATCAAATAAGTCCTTATATAGAAGATTCTATCCGGACGTGCCATTTGAGGCGGTTCCCGGTGGAATTTTTTGATAAATTTTTTTGATCATCTTATTCATTAAGTTTAGTTCACTCATACCAAATTTCATATAAAAATTCAATCGGGAAGACATTCAACTGAATTCTTGAAGATAATTACGCTTTTAACTGCACAATTATCTTTCAACTTTCACACTTAAGTGATATATATAATAAATTTAGTCATATTTTTATCAATAAATTTTATTTTCAGTAAGGCTTTAGAAAAAACTTGTACATTTTATTATTGATATACTTAATTCAAGATGTATTTAATAAAAAGACATGTTTAAATATGTATTGAACATTAGTAAATTAACACTAAAATTTGATGTTTATTTATAAAATATTCAATAATTTGTTCACATTTTCACTTTCGTACATATTGATATCGATATATCTACCAATATTTCCATGCAAGTAAAGTACAAATGTACAATCTATAAGTATGTTTCACTATTGCCTAAAACCAAACAGGCGGCAAACAATTAGTTGAATTATGTATTGTCGGTATTGGCGGTATGAGCTCGCTGGTCCCTGCTCCCATACATGGGTAGGCCTGTCAATGGGTCGGGTCTGGGCCGGAACATAGTGTTCCAGACCCGGACCCGCTAAGTTAATAATGGACCCAGACCCGACCCGTTTACCCGGCGGGTCTGAAAATTTGGACCCGGACCCAACGGGTCTCGGAACCGGGTTGGGTAGACCCGCCAAGTATGATACCGTTATAAATTTTGTGAAAATAACAAGACCTCTATGTTAAATGTAAAGAAAAGTGCGGAAACTGAAAATCAAAATATATCCTCACTTTTTAAAAAAATCAAGGTTTCTCATGTTATTACTTTTATCCAATAAAGTATCGGTTCCTGCGTATAACTCAACACTCTGTGTCGCTTTTTCTCGTACATAGAGCTCGTAGCATAAACTTCAAATTAAGTCACAAAAGATGTCTTTGATTATTGAGAGTATAAAAACATATTGTATGGAGTGTATGATAATGATATAATAATATTAATAATACACATTTATCACTATGAATAAACGGTCAAAATGGGTATTAATTTAATACACACACTAATAGGTATGTATTAGTGTGTGTATTTTCAATTGAAGAATTACAACTAACAATTTTATGTAGTATTATTATTGTGTGTGTGTGTGTGTGTGTGTGTGTATAGTTTGTAATTTCTTACTTGAAGTGTTATAATTAATTACTGTATGTATTAGAGTGTTTGGATACAAATAAGAAATTTTAAACGGGTCCGGGTCCTTAACGGGTCGGAATCATATGTACTGTACCTGACCCGTTTATTAAATATACTAACGGGTCCGGATCCGGGTCTTGGTAAACGGAATAAAATATAGACCCATACCCGTTAAAAATAACCGGGTCCGGGTCGGGTCCGGGTCTAGACCCGACCCATTGACAGGCCTATACATGGGCAATATTCCGTATATTTATTTTATTTTATTTCCTTTTTTAATTATTTGTAACTTGTAAGTTAGTTGTTTTTATTTACCGACTTTGTAACTTAGTTTTTTTTTTTAAATAATTATTATAATATGGAGATAATTTCGACTTCCTTTTATACACAGACTATATATAGCTCTTCACTATACAATTAAGGGGTTTTGCCACCAATAATACTAAAAGATAAGTGTTGGACAAAAATACAACCAATTTTAAAAGTTTCCAAAAAAGAGACTCCTATGACATTTATACCTTGTCCAGTTACACCGACATAATGATATGTCCAATTACAATGACACCTATTCCGCCAGTGAGGCAGTGACCAAAAGCCGCCTGTTGGAATAATGGACCAGGCCCAGTGCCATCGGCCCGTTATCCCAGAGCTTTGGCCCAACTAGGCCCAAGACACAGTCTCACGAGCGGGAATAGCCCATTGCTCATTTACTTATTTATCAGGCCGGTTCTCCGATTAGCTTGGGCATGTATTATGTATTTGGGCCAAGCCCACGTAGGTTAGGCTTTGGACTTGTGATGGATGCCTATAAATAGGCCATCACCCCCCATGTATTCTCCACGCTATTTTACTATAATGAAATGCTGCTAGTTTCTCTACCCAGGTTATTTTCTACCAACATTAGTGCTCTCATTGAGAGTTAATTTCTCAAATTATCGGTAGAAACTTGGAGAGAATGCAGCAATTTCATAAGAAAAATGCAAAAGTTTCGTCAAATTACACCAAAATCTTAGGGAAAGACCAAAAGAATCCAGCCAAGGGAGAGCACCTCTGCCACGACACCACCACTCACAGCCTGCCCTCCGTCCACGACTCATTCCTCCGCCTCAGAGGTAAAATAGCCCCACCATTGCCGGACGCGCCTTAGGGATGCCACCTCGCCAGCCAGCAGGTTGCTTCACCTCTACTCCATTGCAGCTCACTCTGCCTTGCTGCCTCTGATCTGGCCGCCCCCAGCTCGGGTAATGGGTCACTGACCCAGGAGTTTCACAGACAAAACATCGCATGACCTTCAAGAGGACGGCTGAGACACCCTGCGGCTTCCGACCCGTAGGCCAGGATTACGGTCACGATTCTCTCTTCCCAGCCTGTAGATCTGCAGAGCAGCAAAGCTGGGTGCAGAGGATGACGGCTTACAGAAGGTTGTTGAACATCTCTTTCCTTTAACAAGCCTTGATTTTGACCCTAGTCAAAATTGAAACGAACTTAGCGACCAGGACCTTATCTCCTACTAGCAGTGTAGCAGATGTATCTATGCGCCTCGCTCTTTCAACGCAGAAGTTATAGACCAGAGTCATAACTTATGTCCCCTTAGGTATAACCTCGGTCTTTTAACTGGATGGATTATCTCCTCTTACATGACCTAAGGAGCATTTTACACCTTTGCCTTTGTTGACAAGTTGTCCCTTGCGAGGTGGGGAAGATGCGCGCCTTTCCCTAGCAACAGCCGGAGGAGCTCCGCGCTCCTCCCCTGCACTAAACGGACCTGCATCAGACATCGATGGTCGGGGCTTAGCATCCGGCGCCTCAGCAGGGGCACCCCAGCATACTAAGTAAATTAGAAGAACGAACAATGCACACATGCAGGCTAAAGCATCGAGACACTTTATGAATAAGGAATGGGAGTTCAAAAACATAAGGCCGGATACCAAAGTGAAATATCGAACATCTCCTAAAAAAAGTAAAGTAAGAAAGCTACGGTCTATAATCTAAGGATCGAGCATCTTCCCAGGAGTATCGGAGAGAACAGCCTCGAGATTAGCATCCTCGAGATCAAAATCGGGGAGAACATCCTCGAGATCAAAATCATATATATCTCCCTCCAAACCATCAGAAACATCCAGAAGGTACCTAGGAGATCCAGTGTCGAGGCCATCACCAGCTGCCTAAGAGGTCAGGGTCTGGTCATCACGCCATTCTCATCCCTCCTGGGTCTGCAACCATGACTGAACGGCAACCCTGAAGTGATGAGCTCCGAAAATTCGGGGGAGGCCTTGAAAACCGTGACTGCTTGATCTCCCACATCCTTGGACAACCTCTCCAGCTGAGCCAGCCTGGACATGAGCTCGGACTAGGGGTGTAAATGAGCCAAGCCACTCGTGAGCTACTCGTGGATCGCTCGAGAAAAGCTCGACTCGAGTTCGGTCATATTACGCTCAACTCGAGTTCGGCTCGACTCGAATAGTTAACAAGCTCAATTCAAGCCTATTTATTTTAGGCTCGTGGCTCGCGAGCCGACTCGCGAGCCTTTGTGTCATATTTTATATATAATAAATATATATCTAATAATTATATATATATACTATTTTTGAAACATGTGCGTAGTATTATTATTATAACCATAATCTGTAATGATTATAATATGTACTCTTATTATTTATTGACAGTAAAATAAAGAATAAAAATGTTAGTAAATGAGAGATAAACTAAAAATGAGAATGAATGAGTACACATATAATATTTTTAGCTCGAGTTCGGGTATCTTTTTTGAGTTACCTATAAAAATTAATTAGCAAAACTTGACCCGAACTCGAACCAAGCTCGAATGGAGCTCGAGCTGAGCTCGGATCGAGATCGAGCTTGAATTATTGAACTCGTCCAAGCTCGAGATCGAGCTCGAGCTCGTGAATTCTTATCAAGCTCAAACTCAAGCATACCCATGTTCGGGCTCCGCTCGGCTCGTTTACACCCCTAGCTCGGACAAAGCTCTCTCATTTTCTTCATGGAGAGCCTCATATATGCATCTTCAGGACAACCTCTGCTCAGTCCGCCCGCTTCCGAGCCTGGACCATCTGGCGTCGGACATCACTAACTTGCTGCTGGAGTTCCTTGTACTCGTTGTCCTTGGCGCGAAACACAGTAATCAATCTCATCAAACCCTATAAAAGAAACATGTGTTAGAGATGGCGGATTAGCGCAAAATTGAAAGGAAGGAGGTAACGTGATGCACCTCAGTATGGTTCCGAATGGAACGACCCACCAAAGATGATAAACCAGCAGATGATAGGTATTCCTTGTCATCAGAAGACATCAAGAATGGGGCAATCCCTGCTACTTCTGCCGGCTCCGAAAGCGGCACAGTGCCCGGGTGACTAATGAGAGGAGCGCGAGGCGAGCTAGGCTCATGCTTGCCAATTTCTTTATCCCTACGTGGCCTTATGGTTAGTTCCACGCCTCTTCTCTTGTTAGCAATAGGATCTTCACGAAGTGGGGAAGCTCCGCGCTTTCCTCGGACATCAAACAGACTTGCGCCAGACCTCGAATATCGGGACTTAGCATCCTCCGCGTCGACAAGGGCCGCAAGTTCACTTCTCCGACTAGTTCTACCTACAAGGAGAGAAACAAAATGAGCAAGGACTTTACTGGATGGATTATCTCCTCTTACCCAATCTAAGGAGCAGTTTACACCTTTGCCTTTGTTGACAAGTTGTCCCTCACGAGGTGGGGAAGATGCGTGCCTTTCCTTAGCAACAGCCAGAGGAGCTTTGCACTCCTCAACTGCATTAATCTGACCTGCATCAGACATCGATGGTCGGGGCTTAGCATCCAACGCCTCAGTAGGGGTAGCAAACGCACCTTTCCTAGTTGCCACGTCTACAAGAAAATAGACAAGGTGAGAAATCATACTAGGTACAAAAAATGTGACCTTTTTGTGTGCGAGACATACCCATATACGAAGTGATCGGGATAGGGCTTCCCTGAAACAAAGTATTGATCTCCTCCTCAAGATCGGGAGTGAAGGAAACAGGTTGGTATTTGCGCAATGAAGTACCCCAAGTAAATCTAACAGGAGACTTGATGGGAGCTGACACCCACACCCAATTACTCTACCACCTCCTGGTGTTGTCAGAGTGCTGCTGAAACAACTTACGTTGTTGCGGTGGTTGGTAGAACGATACAAACCCACAATCATTCGGGTTACGACTGGGATGATTCCAGCGAAAGCAGTAACAAAACAAGGCGATGGAAGGTCGAATTGACACCTTCTCACACCGGGCTACAAGAGCGGTGGTGAACATGTGGGCAGCTAGTGTCATCTGATTCGTGGTTATCCTAAGATGCCTGAGGAGCATTACCAGGAAGGGGCACAGGGGCAACTGCACGCCCTGCTCTATAGACGCAATGTGAGCACGGAAGAACAAGCTCGAAGAAGGATTGGTGAGGTTGTCAAGGCGCCCCGGAAGTGCAAGGATACAATCATGGCCAATCAGATGCTCCGCCAATCTCAGCTCTCCTACTGTGCAAGTAGGACGCAAACGTTGCACGCTAACATGTCGCATCATATCGGAGTCTGGGTCCCCATCACTATCCGATTCTGTCGACCCATCGTAAGAGAGCTCTAAGATTTTGTCTGAATGATCCAGTGTCGGATCAAACTCTCGTGCAACTTTGACCGGGGTTTGACTAGGTGCATGCTCTACGGGCTCCCTAACGGGCAAGAGTCCAACCCTAGCTCTGAGCTCGGGTCTCTCATGCACGCCAGTGGGTCGTGACCGATCATGCAAGTCATCAAGAGGTCGGGCGATCCTACCACCCGCATTTGCCTTTGTAACTGACCTTGAAGATCTCAACACTTGTGCACCCTCTCCAGCGTTTTTGAAAGGGTGAGGCCGCCTATCTTTCCCGACCAACTGCGATCAAGCGGGTTACTTCTGCCGGCTCCGAAAGCGGCACAGTGCCCGGGTGACTAATGAGAGGAGCGCGAGGCGAGCTAGGCTCATGCTTGCCAATTTCTTTATCCCTACGTGGCCTTATGGTTAGTTCCACGCCTCTTCTCTTGTTAGCAATAGGATCTTCACGAAGTGGGGAAGCTCCGCGCTTTCCTCGGACATCAAACAGACTTGCGCCAGACCTCGAATATCGGGACTTAGCATCCTCCGCGTCGACAAGGGCCGCAAGTTCACTTCTCCGACTAGTTCTACCTACAAGGAGAGAAACAAAATGAGCAAGGACTTTACTGGATGGATTATCTCCTCTTACCCAATCTAAGGAGCAGTTTACACCTTTGCCTTTGTTGACAAGTTGTCCCTCACGAGGTGGGGAAGATGCGTGCCTTTCCTTAGCAACAGCCAGAGGAGCTTTGCACTCCTCAACTGCATTAATCTGACCTGCATCAGACATCGATGGTCGGGGCTTAGCATCCAACGCCTCAGTAGGGGTAGCAAACGCACCTTTCCTAGTTGCCACGTCTACAAGAAAATAGACAAGGTGAGAAATCATACTAGGTACAAAAAATGTGACCTTTTTGTGTGCGAGACATACCCATATACGAAGTGATCGGGATAGGGCTTCCCTGAAACAAAGTATTGATCTCCTCCTCAAGATCGGGAGTGAAGGAAACAGGTTGGTATTTGCGCAATGAAGTACCCCAAGTAAATCTAACAGGAGACTTGATGGGAGCTGACACCCACACCCAATTACTCTACCACCTCCTGGTGTTGTCAGAGTGCTGCTGAAACAACTTACGTTGTTGCGGTGGTTGGTAGAACGATACAAACCCACAATCATTCGGGTTACGACTGGGATGATTCCAGCGAAAGCAGTAACAAAACAAGGCGATGGAAGGTCGAATTGACACCTTCTCACACCGGGCTACAAGAGCGGTGGTGAACATGTGGGCAGCTAGTGTCATCTGATTCGTGGTTATCCTAAGATGCCTGAGGAGCATTACCAGGAAGGGGCACAGGGGCAACTGCACGCCCTGCTCTATAGACGCAATGTGAGCACGGAAGAACAAGCTCGAAGAAGGATTGGTGAGGTTGTCAAGGCGCCCCGGAAGTGCAAGGATACAATCATGGCCAATCAGATGCTCCGCCAATCTCAGCTCTCCTACTGTGCAAGTAGGACGCAAACGTTGCACGCTAACATGTCGCATCATATCGGAGTCTGGGTCCCCATCACTATCCGATTCTGTCGACCCATCGTAAGAGAGCTCTAAGATTTTGTCTGAATGATCCAGTGTCGGATCAAACTCTCGTGCAACTTTGACCGGGGTTTGACTAGGTGCATGCTCTACGGGCTCCCTAACGGGCAAGAGTCCAACCCTAGCTCTGAGCTCGGGTCTCTCATGCACGCCAGTGGGTCGTGACCGATCATGCAAGTCATCAAGAGGTCGGGCGATCCTACCACCCGCATTTGCCTTTGTAACTGACCTTGAAGATCTCAACACTTGTGCACCCTCTCCAGCGTTTTTGAAAGGGTGAGGCCGCCTATCTTTCCCGACCAACTGCGATCAAGCACCGCTCTCGCCATCTTGGTAGTGAGGGGATTGATGATAGCCTTTCCTTTCATTCTCGTCCAACCGCAATCTGGTAGTGCACACGTCATGTTGGCCGCGTACAATAACTGCCACACCAGCCAATTTGAGCAAGGAGGATAAAGAGGACCTAGGTTTCCATTATTTACCGTTTGCATGTGGTCGGACCAGCCCGGGCTCTCCCCTTTCGTCACGCTAGAAAGTTTCTTCAGAAGTACTCGCTCCATGAGCTCGGCCATACATGGGGTCTCGGCGGCTGGGTCGAATTGGCGGCAATGACATGCATGTATCCCGATCAGTTTTGGTCGTGCGAAGAACCTTCCAGGTGAGCTCGAGCCCAAACCGTTTGCTTCTCTCCAACGACCAGCAGTATCAAACAGCAGCACCCAGCAGCGACGATCCAGACAGGCGACCCCTACCTCGCAGTGAACCAGGTGTGCGACCTTTCCTATGCGGAGATGCTGGTGCGAAGCTGCTTTGTCTCCTCAAATGGGATGGGCTATTAAGCAGTGACGACGCCATGGGGCTGGAGAAAAATTCAAGTCTATGCGCGCGGCGGCTAGGTCATGGGTTGCGGAGGCTTTATTTCTTTTGGAAGATGTTGTTGGGTCAAGCAAGAAAGCTACTATATAACTATAAAAAATAATTAAGGAAAAAATATTTAAAGGGTAAGATAGCTCTGAGCTATTAATAACATAAAGAAAAATTAAAGGCCCATTTTTAAGGATTGCAAGCCCGGATCGACTAAGTTGATAGAGAACATTGTATACCGTCAGGCCGGGGGCGACTCCACCCCTAGGACCCCCAGGTCAGGGGATGCATCGCTCCCTGGACCCCCCGACTCATTGACCGGGCAGCGAGACCCCCGTTCCATTCGCAAGCAGTAGGAATCAACACAACCGACTGGTCAAGACCCGGGGAACTGGCCTTCCTTTGTTCATAATGAGAGGGTGCCTCGTTAAAACCTTACTAGGAAAAAACCCAGTGGGAAAAAATCCTAGTGAAGGGAAAAGAGTACACCGGTGCCCCAAAATAAAGAAAAGGAAAGAAAAGAAAAGAGAGAAAAGAAAGAAAGAAAAAGAGAAAAGAAAAAAAAAGTATATGTGTATCACGCCCCGCTCTCGGTGTTTGGTCGACCACGGCTCAGCTCTCGGGCAAGGAAATGATCATACTACTTTCTAAGTCCGGGGTTAGCTGCTCGGTCAGGGCAATTGTAAGACTGGCTTCCGGGTCAAAAAGGTATGCGAGTCGTCGCGCCCCGAGCCCCTCTCGTACATCCGTTGTCTAGCATTGTTGTCTAAACAGCTCGCATACACTTATGATGATCTAGTCAACAATGCGACAACTATATGACCAGTCTCCGGACCGAAGGAATGCGAATGGTCGGGCTCTGAGCCCCTTTCGTACATCCGTTGTCTGACGTTGGTAGGCTTAGCAGCCCGCATACGCGCTTGACAAGATCAACGGTGCGGGTCTGTTCTGGTCTGATCATGCAAGGCCTTGCCCTTACGTTTGGTCGACTTCAGTTCGACTTTCAGAAAGGGAACAACCAAAATATTTCCCAAGTATGAAACTAGCTGTATAAGTCAAGGTGGTGTAAGACTGACCTCCGGGTCGAAGGTATAAAAGAGGTCGCGCCCCGAGCCCCTCTCATACATCCGGTGCTCAATCGCTGGCCAAACAGCTTGCACAACTCGTTGGTCCTAGACCGACATTGTGTGGGTCAGCCCCGCCTTACCTAGCAGAGCGCACTCAAGGTCGACCTTGTCGATTTTCCGCCCCTCACGGCCTAGGTGGGGAGCCTGATCCCCGACAAGTTGTGCAAGTATTCTTGAATAAAAAACGACTAAGAAAATTGAAAGAACGAACAGTGCATACATACAAGCTCAAGCAATAAATCAATCACGAAGAACAAGTCCAAGATCAACATGGGCCATCTTCTCCGCCTCATCACGGCTAATCTACGTATCATGCCGGCCACAACTAAAAGAGAACAAGACATATTGTTGTGCCAATTGCAACCCTCCCTGGTCTGAAGACAATCACGAACTTGCTCTGCACGGAGAGCATACGTCTGGGAAGAAGCGTGCTTAGTAAATTCCTGGGAAGCTTTGAACGCCGCAATTGCTTCTTGCGCTGCATCCGCAAACGACGCCTTTAGTTGGTTATACTCGGACTTCAGCTGGTCACACTTGGATTGGAGATCAATCAGGGTTATCTTATCCTCTTCATTCCATGCGACAAGTATCCTCAGGGCTGCCTCCGCTCCATCTGCATGCTGCCAAGCCTTGGTAGCCTGAAGATGGGCTCCATCAGCCTGACGCTGAAGCTCCATATGCTGATCTTTCATAGCACGGAGCAATGCAGCCAGATCCATTAGCCCCTGTAAAAAAAAGATCATGTGACAGGGAACATGGTTTAGCAACTTTCTTTGCAGCCAAGGCAGCAAGTTCGCTTCTCCGACCTGGCACATCTGCAAAGAAACGAACGAGGTGAGTAGGGATCCAATCAGTAGGGTTATTTCCCTTACCTACCCTAAGAAGCAGACTACACTTTTTCTCCTCTTAGCAAGTGGCTCCTCACTAGAGGGGGAGGAATTATGCTTCTCCTTAGCACTATCGGGACATGAGTGAGATGTCGGAGGACGAGATTTAGTATCTTTCTTCGCTTCCAGGTTAGCAAGTTCATTTCTCCAGCCCACCGTATCTGCAAGGAAATGAACAAAGTGAGCCTGGTGCCCACTAACAGGAATATTTCTCTTGCCCGTCTTAAGAAGCAACGTATACCTATGCTCCTCCCATCAGGTGGTACTTTGTGAAGCAGGGGGATGCATGCTTCTCCCCGGCATCAGGAAGGGAAGTTGTGTGATTCTCCCAACCGGCTGTACCTACAAGAAAACAAGTAAAGTAAGCTGGAGCTGTACAAGTAAGATCGCCTTCCCTAACCCGACGTGAGAGGCAGTTCATACCCTTGCTCTTCCTGGCAATGAGTCGTCGTCAACGTTAGCTCCGACTCAACACTGTCATTCCCGTCTCAAGAACAGTCAGATCCTCCTTCACTTGGATTATGATCGCTGTTTTGGATTCATAGTCGGCCTACGAGTTGCCATCCTCATCAGGATCGGCTCGGTGCCATCATTCTCATTTCAAGATCGGTCGCATCCTCCTTTACATGGATGATGACCGCTGCTTCGGATTCTTCACGACCGCACTAAATGTCATAGTCCTGACTCTACAATCGGGCTAACCTGTCGTCCTCAAGGATAATGACTATTTCTTCACCGCAAGACCGATCTCAACCACTCCTTCAACAAATGGCATACTTTTGTAGATATTTTTCATGTTTTGGCTGGGATGCGGGGCGATCCTGACTTCTGTTGGTCTGGTCCTGTCCCTCTGTTGATGATCAGCTTCATGCCTTTACTCTTCTCGACAAAATGGTACAGACAGTGAAGGTATGTGCTTCTCCCCAGCATCAGGCTGAGAAGCTCTTAACATCTCCCGACATTAGGCAGGGAAGGTGCACGCTTCACCCCAACATCATGTAGAAAAGCTGAGGATATCCCTGGCATCATGCAGAGAAGCTGAGCATCTCCCCGCATCAGGCAAAGAAACTCTTAGCATCTCCCAGACATTAGGCAGGGAATGTGTGTGCTACTCCCCAGCATCAGGCAGAGAAGCTCTAAGCATCTCCCCAGGACCAAGAAATGAAGTTACGCACTTCTCCCGGACATTGGACGGACCTGCATCTGATGTCAAGACTGAGATTTAACATCCTTGGTCGCGTCTAGGGTAGCAAATGCGCTTCTCCAACCTGTCATTCCTCCGAGGAAACAAAGGTATGGGCAGGGCAACAAATGTGTTTCTCGGACCTTCCATATATACCTATGAGGAAACGGGGTCCGGATAGGACGACAAGTGCGCTTCTCCGACCTGCCATAGCTTTGAGGAGATTCTACCGGTTGGGTTATCTCCCCTTTCCCGGCCTGGGGAGCAGTTTATACCTTTTCTATTTTCGGCAAGTTATTCTTCGCAGAGCAGGCAATCTCCCCGCTTTTCCCTAGAACCAGACGGAGAAGCTCCGCGCTTCTTCCTTGCATGGGTCAGATGTCGAAGGCCGAAACTTAGCACCTTGCGTTGCAGCTAAAGCAGCGAGAGCACCTCTTTTACTTGCCATGTCTGTAACGGGTAATAATAGCAATCAACAGGGACTACTTATTGTTGGTAGAAAATAACCCGGGTAGAGAATTCAGCAACATTTCAGTATAGTGAGAATAGCTTCCCTGAATACAAAGGGTTGGTGGCCTATTTATAGGCGTACACAACAGGCCCACCAATTAAATGCTATATGGGCTTGGCCCGATTTATCAACTAATACTAACGCTAATGGGCCAGCCAACCCGATAAGTAATTAAATAATCCCGGACCAATATTTGCTAGTCGGACTGTGTTCTGAGCTTGGTCGGGCCAAAGCTCAGGTGTAACGGGCCAATAGTTTTGGACCCGGCCCATAATCCCAACACGAGTCCCCCACTCCCTTAGTCGAGTAGTAGACTTGGCTAAAAGGGAGTAGTCAAGCTGTTTTGGAATTGGTCCGGTTCTTGGTCTGGCTGACCGGTCATTAACGAGCCTTGAATTTGATCCGGTTGCTTGTGAAAGGGTGGAGTCTTCCTTGTTCTAACCGGGAGACCTCTTCCTTTGTTCACGATGACGGGGTGCCTCGTTAAAACCTTACTAGGAAAACCCCAGTGGGAAAAAATCCTAGTGAAGGAAAAAGAGTGTGCTGGAGCTTTAAAAAAACAAAGGAAGGTCAATCCCATCGATTCTTGATTGAGTGCCTGCTTTACTTGTAAGCCGAGATATGTTCCGAAAATACCAGTCGCACGGTTGTTTGCTAGTGTTGTCAGTCGAGCCAAGGTATGCTCGGGAGAGACCACCCGCATAATTGTTTGTTAATGATGCCGATCTGAGGTATGTTTGGAGAAGGCTGGTCGCAGTTGTATTCTAAGGATGGAGATCCGAGGTATGCTCGGGAGAGGCCGGACGCCCAGCTGTCCGCTGATGGTGGACAACCGAGCTATGATCTGGAGAGGTCAGATGCAATATTGTCCACATTGATCCTCATTGTTTGTAAAAGGATAGGTTTTCCTCTGTCTGGGTCGCAGCCCGGGGTCTTGTTTGTCCTATTATCAACCCAGGGTCTTGTTCTTCCGATTAGCAGCCCGAGGTCTTGTTTGTCTAATTAGCAGCCCGAGGTCTTGTTTAAAACCAAGCAAAAGGGTGAGCTCTCCGGCCACTGCGTGCAGTTGCAACGGTCGCCATCTGCTGAGGGATGGCAAAGACCGGTCTTCACTTATGAGCAATGCTCGTCTAACGTTCCCGGGGAGGATGCAGTGAGTAATCCACCATGATTTATCCTTAGGAGTGAGAGACCCAAGGTCTGAGCTGGTGTCGGCTCACGCCTGTCGATGAGCCCATGCATAATTCATGCATTGTCGTGTGCGTACAACCTCGACTAGGAGATAGCCCTGAACGAACTAGACTTGGAGATAGTCCAGCACGAATTTGGGCTGAGATGAGTGTGTGTGACTTGGTATGGATGGTGAGGTGATGATCAGTGGCCTCGTCATGACCACATATTTAGTTTAATTTTGTAGCTTGCTAAAGAATAGTTTGAATCAGCGCCGGGTAATCTAGGCTCAGGAGTGGGCGGAGAAACAGAGGATGCCATGAAGGTACACAGCTTCCCACGAAGCAAATGATCTGAGCATGCCCGAGCGTGGCTGCGACTAAGGATATGAAAGTTCCATTCGGGCCTAAATCAAAGTAAGACAATAAGTTGAATGCATCGCCCCATGATGCAGAGCATAAGGTAGTTGAAGTGTTAAAGCCTTCCAAGTGATTTTGGAGCTTGTAAGCTCTAGGCTTGAGGTCCGTCATCTGGAGCATGTCCGAGCTTTGAGGATGTAGGAGATGAGACAGTTGCTTTGTTCAAGGCCTCCTACAATTTTTGGAGCTTACCACTTCTAGGATCGAGGACCGGCATCCGGAATATATTTGAGCTTAGCTGCGGACCTAGGAGGGTTGCAATTAAAACGAAAAGGAGGCCGTGTTCTCTTTTAGACGTGGCCGGCATGATATGCAGACTACCCGTGATGAGTCGAAGAAGCGGAGCAATGATGATCTTGGAGATGTCCTCTATGATTGATTTTTTGCTTGAGCTTGTATGTATACATCGTTCTTATATTCAATTTACTTAATCGTTTTCATTCAAGAATATTTGGAGAACTAATCGGGGATCTGGTTCCCCACCTAAGCCGTGAGGGGCGGAAGGTTTGCGGGGCCGACCTTGACCACACCCTGCTTGGTAAGGTAGGGCTGACCCGCACACTATCTATCTAGGACCGATGAGTGTGCAAGCTGTTCGGCCAACGGTCAGACAACGGATGTACGAGAGGGGCTCGGGGCACAACCTCTCGCATACCTTCGACCTGGAGGCCAGTCTTACACCTTGACTTGTACAGCTAGTTTCATACTTAGGAAAAATCTGGTTATCCCTTTCTGAAAGTCAAACTGAAGTCGGCCAAACGTAAGGGCGAGGCCCTGCATGATCAGACCAGAACGGACCCGCACCGCTGACCATATCAAACGAGTGTGTGGGCTGTTAAGCCTAGCAACGTCAGACATCGGATGTACAAGAGGGTCTTGGGGCACGACCTCTCGCATACCTTTTCGACCCATGGGCCGGTCTTACGGTCACCCTGACCGAGCAGCTAATTCTAGACTTAGAAAATAGTTTGATCATTTCCTTGTACGAGGATCGAGCCGTGGTTGACTAAACAATGAAAGCGGGGCGTTATAGTTTTTTTTTGCCGCCATCCATTCATTTCCCAAGTGAGGTCGGACCTCATTAAATTCTAGATTGAAAACAATTTTTTTAAGTAAGGAAAGAATTTGAGAACTTGAGGAGTTGCTCCGAGTTCTGCACTCAGTGCTTGATCCACAATCTTGCTATGCTCCGCTCATAGGATTTGACAAGGTGCCCTGCGCTTCGTACTTCATCTACAAGCTTGCCTGTCGTGGTCTTCAACGCGTAAGACAATCAGGAGCCATGCACCGAACATGACCGTTTGTCCCGGTCTCTTGAGGTTGACCTGGATAACTGTGCTTTCGGGTCTTCATGTAACAACTCTGCGTTGCAAGGTCTATACCCCCTCGCCAACGATGCTTCCACCCGGCCTGCACATAGAGCAAGGTGGAGATGGACTTTGGAGATGACGACCCGCGCAGGGGGGTCTGCCCAACCCTGATGACGTGATGAGTTTTTCCCTTGGTGTAGGATTGTCTGGGAAGCCCTTAACTTCCTTTGGATAAACTGGGATCGACTTGAGTTGACTCGTACGAGCTTTGCCAACGTGAGTTTCATCGGTATCATCTAGGATGTGCACTCCAGGCAGGGATGTGCAACCAAGCCTCCTGGTAACGACTGTGTGGCCATCTCGCCAGGGCGAGCTCGTGCAAGGGTACCCAATTCGCCGGTTGTTGCTGCGAGTGTTCGTTGTGGATGAAAACTCGCCCATGACGTGATGTCTTGTCATCTTCCTCTTTAACTGATCATGCTCATGGCGTACAGGTGTACGGAGTATGAGCTCTCTAATGGGCAAGAGTACAACTGTGGTCTCTCATGCACGTCAGTGTGTCGCCGCCGACCACCTGGGCCATCGGAAGGTCTGTGTGATCTTCCTCTTCAACTGATCATGCTCATGGCGTACAGGTGCACGACATACGAGCTCTCTGACGGGCAAGAGTACAACTGTGGTCTCTCATTCACGTCAGTGAGCCGCAGCCGACCACCTGGGCCGTCAGAAGGTCCGTGGCATCTTCCTCTTCAATTGATCATGTTCGGCTACTCGGGCCCGTACAACGAAGCCTCTTGGCGGTGGCCGAATGCTCACGTCACCGGGTTGGGCTTATACGTTCACGCATCCTGGTGACGATTGTGCGGCCGTCTCACCATGGCAGGCTCGTGCAATCAAACCTCTGGGCCGTGACACTGCGTCCACCTCACCAGGTGGGGCTCGCGCGGATGATATTCGACCCACCAATTGCCGATTAGACTATGTTAGGCTCGTAAACGCGCACAAGCGCATAGCATACATGCTTACACGATGACAGCTACAACGTGCACAGTCCTCACTCGATGTTACACGACTGTGACTTCTCGGCGCCAATGAGTATCTTCAGTCTGAATGCAATGCTTGGTCAGAAAGGATTGAATTGGAGCTCAACTATCTTTGACTTGGTGCTCTAGTAATGTGCAGGGCGTGCAGGCGTACGGGCGTACGGGGCGTACGGGCGTACGAGCATACCAACACAGGGCATACGGGCGTACAAAGATACAGAACATTGGACGTTTTTAACCCCTATAATCTTAAATAGCTCGGAGCTATTTACATCCATTGTCTGAGCGTCAGCGGCGAGGGCTCACTCTCCGTCAGCGGCGAGGGCTCACTCCCCGTCAGCGGTGCGGGTCCAACACGGTAGATTGCGGGCCGCTTCTTGATCTAGCATGGTGGCTGCTTGGTTGCCATAAGCTGTTCTTCGGCAGTCAGGTGTGGTCCATACTTTTCAGATAGGGGGGCAGAGTGTGCAGGTGCACAATTTGACGGTGATTTCCCTGCATTTTTCAAAAAATTCTAACAAAAATTACAAGTTTAAAATTTTAATGTTTGAGATATGTCGTCATTGATGACAACTCCGATCTGAATGCAGTGTTAGGGATTAAATCGGAGCTCGGGTGTCCTGCGATCCATCTTCTTTTACCCCTCACCATGCTAAATAGCTCGGAGCTATTATTTTTGCTTTATTTTCTAGTTCCCAACAGGGAAACTTAGATTGACATATGAATTCAATTTTGACTAGGTCAAAATTGAAGCCTCCTTGGAGAGAAAAAAGAAGTCAAGTGGCAGTCATCTTCTGCAACTGTGTTCCTGCCAGAGAAAGATGAGTTTCAGAAGGGAGGAGCCATATGGATTTGCTGGCCACAAGTCAGAGGTCGCTGGGATGTTCCAGCCATCCTCGTCGTCCCTGACTCCCTGGTACTACTTGCTATGGAATAGTGGCGTGATGATGCCGCTGCTAGAGACCACCTCGGCTGGGATGAGGCGTGAACCCATCAGTCATCCTTGCTGTCTACGAGAGAGAAAGGGGCTTCGTCAGATCTGACGCCATTCGCAGTGACAACCCAGAAGAAATTCATGGCTTTCAATTTGCTTTTCCGGGCTTAAGTTGCCATTGATGGCGGGTGACCATGGCAGCTAGTCCTAGAACGATGGCCACAACGATTGAGCGACCAGGAGCGAGGAGGGAGACGATGTAAGCGTCTGATGGAGACGGCAACGCTGCGACGCGCCCGGCGAGGGATACCGCCGATGTGGCTGGATGAGAGAAAACGAATATTTTGGCTCTGCACTGTAGCAAATCGCCGTGAACAGCCTCCACCTTCGCCGAATCAGATTTGTTTCCATATCGGAAATATTCCAGACCAAAATCTCATTCTTCCGGTTCAGATTTCAGACTGTTTTTTTTTTTAATTCTGAAATTGTGATAAATGTGTTGGTGCTCCGTTTGTCCTCTTCAGTCCTTAATGTTGGGGTGCTCCTTATGGAGTTCAAACATGCCTGATAGGAACATAGGGTGGAGGTGTCCCGCCTTGGAGTTCGTATGGGCCTCCTTGTTACCTAAGCTTTCAAGGCCATTTTTCACAAAATTTCATTCCCTTCTCGTTGGATTTTTGTATTTGGATGGATTTTATAATTTTTGGAGTAATTTCACATTTTTGTCAAATTATCTACGAGTTTCTATCGAAAATATGAGAGTTGGCTTTCAATGAAAGCACCAATGTTGGTAGAAAATAACCCGGGTAGAGAATTCGGTAGCATTTCAGTATAGTGAGAATAGCTTCCCTGAATACAAAGGGTTGGTGGCCTATTTATAGGCGTATACAACAGGTCCACCAATTAAATGCTACATGGGCTTGGCCCGATTTATCAACTAATACTAACGCTAATGGGCCAGCCAACCCGATAAGTAATTAAATAATCTCGGACCAATATTTGCTAGTCGGACTGTGTTCTGAGCTTGGTCGGGCCAAAGCTCAGGTGTAACGGGCCAATAGTCTTGGACCCGGCCCATAATACCAACACTTATCATGGTGGACTACTCACTGCATCTATCCCGGGAACATCAGACGAGCACTGCTCACAAGTGAAGATTGGTCTTTGTTATCCCCTCAGTGGATGACAACTGTTGCATCTGCACACAATGGCATGAGAGCTCACCCTTTAGATCCATTTTGGGCGCATTCAAAGAAGAGACCTCTCCACCAGAACAAGACCCTGAGCTGCTAATCGGGCAACCAAGACCCCAGGCTTCTCATCGGAAGAATAAGACCTCGGGCGGCTAATTGGACAAACAAGACCTAGAAATGCTACCCAGACAAAGGAAACCTTATCCTGTTGCAAGCAGTGGGGATCAATGTGCACAGATGTGCAACCACCCTTTCCCGAACATACCTCGATTGTCCATCATCAGCGGCCAACCTCTCTCGAGCATCCCTCAGCTTGCCATTCCTGGCAAACAAATATGCGACTAGCCTCTCCTGGTCATACCTTGGCTCGTCATCATCAGCGGACAATTTTGCGGGTGGTCTCTCCCAAGCATGCCTTGACTCGACCGCCACCATTGGCAAACAGATGAGCGACTGGCCTTCCCAGAACATATCTTGGCTTACCAGTAAGGCAGACACTCAATCAAGAACCGAGGGGACTAACCTTCCTCTGTTTTATTTTGAGGTACCGGTGTACTCTTTTCCTTCACTGGGATTTTTTCCCACTGAGTTTTTCCCAGTAAGGTTTTAACGAGGCATCCCCTCATCGTAGACAAAAGAAGAGGTCTTCCCGGACAGAACGAAGAAAACCTCGAACTACTGATTAGATAACCAGGAACTCGAGAAGTTACCCAGACAAGGAGGGTCTCATCCTTGCGCAAACAATGAGACCATGGCAGACAGTTACCTGACTGACCTTTCCGGGCGCACCACAAATCGTCGTTATCAACAGGCATCTATGTAGCTAGCTAACCTGGCAACCGGGCTGGTTACAAAGCAGCTCAACTACTCCCTTTTAACCGAGTCTACTACTCGACTAAGGGAGTGGGGGGCTCGTGTTGGGATAAGGACCAGGCCCAGTGCCATCGGCCCGTTATCCCCGAGCTTTGGCCCAACTAGGCCCAAGACACAGTCTCACGAGCGACAATAGCTCATTGTTCATTTACTTATTTATCGGGCCGGTTCGCCCATTAGCTTGGACATGTATTATGTATTTGGGCCAAGCCCACGTAGGTTAGGCTTTGGACTTGTGATGGATGCCTATAAATAGGCCATCACCCCCCATGTATTCTCCACGCGATTTTACTATACTGAAATGCTGATAGTTTCTCTACCCGGGTTATTTTCTACCAACACCGCCAGTGACCAAAACGCTGTTAGTGGCTAACACGCTGTCAGCTACTGCCACCACGGACCACCAACGTCGTCAGTGACCACTCGGCCAATGACAATTACACCGCCATCTCAGTTACAATCACACCGCTGTCACAATTACAATTACATCGACGTCCCAGTAACAATTACACCGCCGCTGTTCCAGTTACAATTACACCACCATCCTAGTTACAATTACATCGATGTCCCAGTTCCAATTACACTGCCGTCACCGTCCCTGCAGAGACTGCCCCCCCTCACATACCCACCAGCTACCCAACCCCAACCACAACCCCCAGCACCAAGCTCTGTCCCGACAGCCCACACCGCGTCACCACCCCTGCAAGGACTGCCATCATCGTCATTGCCGCCCCTCACCCACCAGCTACCCAGCCCCCTCCGCAACCTCCAGCCCCCAGCTCTGCCCCGACAGCCCAACGCTCCACCCAGCTTTGCCAGCCCAACCCAGCTCCCTTCTTCCTTGCCAGCCCTTATATCGCCGGAAACCCTAGCATCGGCGGAGGGAGAGTGTCGATACGTCCAATCGAGACCTGTAACACTACCCCAGCGGTCACAGATCTGAAAAATTCTTGTAGCCATTGCTTGATTAAGCCTAACCGCGAAGATGGTGATTTGATATCGGAGAAGAAAAAGATATAGATTGAATAAGACGATTCAAAAGAGAAACTCGCCATTGTCGAAGTTTCGCCGTTTTCGCGAGATTGTCATCAGGCTCGCCCGTCGCATGCCCTATGCTTCACGCCGTCGCATGCCGTCTGCTTCACGCCATCACACGCCTTCAGCTGCACGTTGTCCATCATACACCATCAGGTTCCATGGTTTCAGCTCCTAGATCACTGCGAAGAGGACGTGACAGAAGAATTCCGATGCGAAGAAGAAGAAGTGACGGGAAATTAAAAGGGTTAGGAGTATTTTAGAAACTTCATATTATTTTGGTGACTTTTTTGTTTCACGCGGAAATAGATCCTAGTTTTGTCTAATTACAAGGTGAGTCTTAGATTTGCCATTTTTTCAATTAAATATGTACTCCATATATAGAAGAGCTCCTTGCCAAACCCTTCTCATATTAGATGCAAACACCAATGCCAATTATGTATACTCCAGAAACTTTGGTGAACCTTTCTACTCTTACTCATTGCCAATTATTCACATGTGTGGTTGTTTGAATTTCAGCGGTTTGTGCTCAATCCGCGTCTAATAGCAGCGTTTTCCCTTGTAAAAGAAACGACAGATTGCTCCACCCACTAATATCCAAACAATACTATGGTTAAATTCTCCTTATTACATTTTATGTTATTTCAATGTGACCCCGACTTCGTCGGACAAATCCTGAACTCTTAAGAACTCACCCCAAAGCCCTTGAGAGATGTAAATCTGAGTCGTTCGAATAATCTTGTAAGTTTCCACTATCAGTTATACGCCATGTCATCACCGCGCACAAGAAATCACTCGTATAGTTCCCGCGAGACATGTAACGTACTGATTGGTCAAACACCACTAGATTTCCAAAAATAAACTGACTCATACATTGCCGCTTGAGCCGAAACAAATCATATATTGGGCAATCAGTCAAGCTAGCCCCAAGGAGCTAAAAGACCCCCCCTGTCAAAACGTGTCTAATTACTATTTATTTACCCTACATAGGCGTGAATCTTTAATTGATTTATGAGTCTTATTTCAATTTTTTGTCATAGAAATTTCACAATATTTGAGTGGTATTTTTATATGTGTCAATATAAATATACTATTGATATTTGTCAAGATTCCAAGATGGCCGGGGCCAAAACAATGATGCGATGCAATACAATACCGCCAACTTATCATACTTCACGTTTACTAAAGACGACATTAATTTGGTTCAATTAATTATTATCCTTCATTCCTAAAAGGATATACTATAGGTTATGAAATAATGGTGTCCGCTAAAAATCCATGCCACTAATGTTTCGTGGTTATGTAAATTCTGATTTCTAATTAGGGGATTTGTACACACTAGACGATCCAATATAAGATATACAGGCAATAATCCAACTTCATGGAATCTATGAAATATCTAACCATATCTCCATCATCTAATCTGCTGAAGTAGAATTTCGAGCTCTCGACAATCATAATTTGTGTTGAGCTCTAGTAGTTCCGTGCGCTATCTATTTTTGGATTTGTGCATCCTTGCCCCTATAATTTACTCTATCTTCTACAATCAAGATGCATTACACAATATTGCCAATAGTGGGCTCATAAGTTTTCTCGATCGGGTAGGGGCTAATAGTCTATCCTCCGTTCTTAAATAAATGCAACGGTCAACTTTTCACATTTGCTGATATACAACTTTGACCATTAATATATATAATTCTCTATTAGTAAAAAAATAGATTTTGAAAATTTACAATGAGACAATTTAACAATATTTTTTTCAATAACAATTATTGATGCATTAATAAATAAAGCGTAGTCAAAGTGGAATATGTGATTTCAAGAAAAATACATTTATAGTTTTTAGTTCTAGTTTTGAACCCACTAAGATAATTCAAATTTCTAAACAATAATATTTGACTTTGTGAAAGAAAGACGTACGTAATTTGAATTAGAAATGAATCATCCTTGCACCATTTCTGTTTTGAATTATAATTCTCATTATTTTTCATACTATAACATGGTCAAGGTCTCATTTTTTAAGTAGGATTATGTCGAACACTACACGTAGTGCTCTAAATTTATTGATACATGTTTGAGATATAATACTACCGTGTTAAAAAAATAAAGTTTAATTCAAATTTACTATTTCATCTTTCAATTCAATTTTATTTAATAACATGAATTTACATATCGAACTTTAATCATATTGTAGTACAAATGATCAAAGGGTCTGTCGGTCTGACACTAATTTATAGTTAAATCACACATTTTTTATGTATGGATTTTTATTCAAGATAATAGTTTCAACCGAATTAAGTTCATCCCACATATTAGAAAGTTTGTCATATCTTTGACCTTTAACTTTGAATAAACATTATCCATACAAAGCCAAAAAAACTCATCATCACTTCTCAAAGAAAGTGTAGTAACCATGTCAACATTTCCAATTGCAAAAAGTCGCAGCATCACAACTCCGTGATCATTTACATTTCTCACTACGATTGTTATATGTTTCATCTTCAACAAAATTATTCCATATATCTAATACTACCTATGTCCCGTTGAAATGCTCTCATGGCAAAAAGACATGATTATTTAGGTGGTAATTAAATAAGGTAGTTCAAGTGGATTTTGAGAAATAGTTTTAATAGGTATATAATATAACGGGTTCAGTGTTGATAAATGTGATGTTATATATGTATTATTTTTAATATTTAATGATTAATTTATCATTTAGCATTATTAATTGTTTCCTAAAATAGAAATGAGAACATTTATATGAGACATTAATAAAATGAAAGTGGGAACCCTTCTACGGGACGGATGGAGTAGTTATTTTTTTGTCCGGGTAAGGAGGCCGGGCATGAGTTTTATTATAAGTACCAATACTAAATTTCGAGTTAGTAGCGGGACACTTGCCTAACCAAGCCCTCTAAGTCTTCCACTCAATGGTGCTAATCCTATATTTTTCCTATCCCGAATTGAATTGTAATTTGCGATTTTTAAGATTGGCTGAAAATAAAGATATATAAATCATTAATACAAATAGTTAAATCAATTTTAATAATTAAAATGTACAACAAGTTTGGAAATCGCGTTTAAAGTTCTATAAACTCGCTAAATTCAAATCTAAATATAATAATTAAGTTATTAATAATATGAAACTATGTTAGATAAAAATGTTGATTTTACAAATTACTTTAGAACGGATCGAGGGAGTTTTTTATGATAAAATCAAACATATTGATCTAGTATATTGTCAAATTGTTAAAACAAATTAAATCTAAATCAAGCTTCCACTAATTAAATTGCTAATATATTGGATGTTTTTAATTGGACTGGCATTTTCTGGTCTGATTGGGTCTGTTAAAGTCTGTACTGATATGGTCTGATTTAGTTTGGTGGATGTTTGATATATGTGTATTTTTTAAAAAATTCGAAAATTGATTAGGTTTATTTAAGTTTAGTCTTCTCAGATCTGATTAGTTAAAGTTTGATTTGACTTGTTCGGATTTTATCTAGTGATCTTGTCTTGACTAAAAGCAATTTAAATAAATACATCCTTATTACCCAACCATTGAGGCCAAAGGTTTCAATGGGATACAACTTAACCACCTATATATGTAAAATATACTCGTATTTGTTTTATATTTCATTTGATTTTGTTTCCTTTTAATTAGGAATTTGATAACTTAATTATGGTATAACTAGATTATTCACCTGTGTGTTGCACAGAATGAAGATTGTAAGTTCTAAATTATTTGAAGAAATAAACAAATGTTATGCTTATAAATCTTCAAATAAATTGTTTATTTGCCAACATAAATCAATATAAAAGCAGTGAATTATTATACGCCTCTCAAAAACAACATTTAATGTTTTATTGATCTTCTATCATCATCAGATATAATAAACTTAAACCCAAAAAAGGTCATTACGCTTGCGACCACAACATACAATTATCGGTGGATGGAAACCGGGCATGACTTGGGGAGCGTTTGCAAATGCTTTTGCTTTAAAAAATCATTTTTTAAAATGATTTTGGAAAAAGTGATTAATAGTAAAAGCTGATAGTGTTTGAGAAAAAATTGATTTTGAAAAGTAAAAGTTGGTGGTGTTTGGTAAAATATGAACTTTGTGTAATAAAAAAGTAAAAAGCAGATTCTAACTTTTTTCTTTTAAGTGTTTAATTTAAGCAGAAAATGTCACTTGAAAACATTCTTTTCAACTTTTTAAGCCAAAAGATGAAAAATCATTTTCCTTTAACTTTTTGCAAACGTACCCTTAATTTTTATTTTTTATTAAGAATTTTGTGTAACCAGTTATATATAGTCATTATAAAAATAAACGGTTCTTGTGAATAAAATTTGTATGTGGAAAGTAGAAACATGTAGTCTTTTTTGTTGTTAAAAATATTCAATATTGTGACATAACAATGTGCAAATCGTATGGTTGTGCTAATAAGAAAAACTTCAATATATGGAAACAATATAATTGACTTAAGAGGCAAAACATCATACTATCCCATTTAAAAAATACTTATATGACTCTTCTTAATCAATAACGGTAGCAACTCTATGCTTCCCTATACATAGGCTCCTAAATGTATAATTCTCTAAGTTTTTCATCATTTGTTCTATATTTGTCTAATTCTTTGAGAGTATCTTCAATGTTCATAGTGAATTACCGATTAGGTGGCAAAGAAATGGAGAAGGTTTATATATTTGCGGACCAAATATTGTGAAAGGGATAGGGTCTATTTTAAGAGACAGTACAATGCGAAAAGGAAGTCTCTAGTGTAACACTGCAAGGGCTCTTATTGTCTTACATTGCACTAGAGAGTAGACTTTACAATAAAAAGTGCATTTGAATTTGTTGAGGTGGAACTCCAATTTACCCCTCCAATAAGATTGAGACTTTACAAAGGGAAGGCGGTTCGGATTGCGTTTGGCGCCGCGGTCTCAGGGGCGGATGCATACAGTTGCCGATGGGGGGCACATGCCCCAAATAACATGTGTATTTTTAGCTTAATTTGTTTTATTTTTAATCAATTAATGACTAGTGCCCCCAACAAAACAATATAAATGCCCCATTTAATACTCTACATTTCTCACTTACATTTCATTCTATGAAATGTAAACCAAGTTAGCAAAATAAGTTTTAGAAAAGTTGTTACGCTAGATTTCTAAGAAAATAGACTAGTCAAGTATTTAGTTTGTAGATTTACTTCCTTTTTCAGTTAAGAATTTATTTTCATATTTTCACTATACTTTATATGTAATTTTTAAAATTTATAGGGTTTTTTTTAATCACATTGGTTGTGTTTTTGCAATGAATATTTATTGTCAATTCAAGTTTGTGCAATCGTATTATTGATGATTTATATTCGAATGATTGTTTTATTTGTAATATGGAATAATGGAAACGATTGACTTGATGATCATGTAGTTACAAACTAATTTGTGATAGATGATTTTGTTAAAATGAAATCTCCTAGAGAGCATTGGTAATAAAATGCACTACGTAAGATTTTTATTTGAAAATGTTATGTCGATGTTTCAATCTTTTACACTACTTCCTTTCCAAAAAAATTAACCATTTTCAAAACTTTTTTTTGATCGACCATTTTCAAAACTTTGATCAATTATATATTTTTATTGAAAATTATTAATAATATAAAACTATATGAAAAATGTTGTTTGCTAAAAATATTTTCATAAAAGTAAAATTTATAAGTTCCATAGTACGGAGTATTATACTATCAAAATCATGGGCCAGATTTTATGAAATGGCAAGGTTTTTTTTACGGGGTGGTATGACATTTAATTTACTTAAGTTGTTTTTAACGGAACTATATTTTTTTGATTTGGTCTAGCCTAACCGGTTTAATCTAGTGGATATTTATTGTATGTGTATTTTACAACCATCGATGTCTGATCAGTCTAGTATGAAACTAAAATGAATTCAATTAAAAATATCATTATTCTATACAAGGGGAAATTTGCAATTTTCATCCCCGTAGCTTTCGGTCGTTTTCATTATTAGTCCCATAACTTTAGTCACTTGCAAATTTGGTCTTGTAACTAATTAACATTTGTGATTTAATGACTTTTCCCCTGAAAAGTACACTTTCTAGCGGTAGTATACTGGAATTGATGTCGTCGGCATCATATTTTTATGTCCGAAAGGGTACTTTTCGGTGAAAAAGTCCTTAAACTACAAAAATTTATTAGTTATAGAATCAAATATGCAATTAATTAAAGTTACAGGACCAGTAACGATAACAGCCGAATGTTATGAGACTAAAATCGCAAATCTCCCTTATACATGGTGCCCCCAATAACTTAGTTTTCTAGATCCGCCCCTGCGCGGTCTATTACCTATAGCATGCTAGGAACACGAATCGCTTTGATGGTGGGGACATAAAGGAAGATGAAGTAGTTGCAAAAATCAAACATGTGGTATATAAGATACTCTTTAATATATACCCACATGATTTGATTAAATTTTGAGAAGGCCACGGCATGGATATCATGGATGCCGCGGTATGGATACTTTGGGCACTGCTACATGGATTCTTGTATGCCGCGCATGGACCGCTTGGATGCCGCAGCTTGGGCTCATGAGACACTGTGGCATGATTTTGGATGCCGCGGCATGTAACAGTGTGTTAGACTTAGGGTGGGTTGCATTTGGCACCACCTGTGTATTTTGTTATGATTTTGACTTTATGATATGTGTGCGTGCACATTTGTAGCACCGATGTTTGTGCTGTAGCCTCTACTAACCCCTTTTTACTCCTTTATGGGGGGGGGGGCTACTGGACTTTTGACCGTGTTTTTTTTGATTTTTTGATGGCACCGGTTTACGGGCCTATTGTATACTAGATCGAACAAAAATCTCTCTCACCCCCACATGTGGGGGTGGAGGAGGTTTTAGGAGATCTAGTATACTTGATGTATAATTTTCTAGGTGTTAATATATTTTTACATTTCATCCAAAAAAAAAAATGTTGTTGAGGATATGCAATTAATAATAAATTCGGCTGTTATCGTTACTGGTCCTGTAACTTAATAATTATCTAGAAAACTAAGTTATTGGGGGCACCATGTATAAGGGAGATTTGCGATTTTAGTCTCATAACATTCGGCTGTTATCGTTACTGGTCCTGTAACTTTAATTAATTGCATATTTGATTCTATAACTAATAAATTTTTGTAGTTTAAGGACTTTTTCACCGAAAAGTACCCTTTCGGACATAAAAATATGACCCGTCCAAAAGCAACCCACACATAAGGATGTCCGTGTGAACAAAATGTTTTGTGAAAAAAGATGACCCGTCCCGACGTTCCAACACGGACCGGACAATTAATTGGGAGAATGTAAGTTGGATTTTAATCCCAAAATGACAAATATTGAGTGCCCTGATTCAAGTATTTGCATAGGCTCTATGCATTTTTATAAAGTAACCTTCATCGCAGTTGTCAGGATTCGAATCTGAAACTTACTCTTTTTAACATCCTTTATCTATGAGTTGAGCTATGGCCTTGTAAAAAACTCCTACAAATTGATTTTTATAAATAGTACAAAGTATATTGTTAAGATATGGAGTTTCATCCTAAAAGGTAAACCTGATAAGAGGAATAACACAGATCTTAATATAGTCTTTAATTCTTTCAGAGATATCTGGTGTGCGACTTTAACACCCCTCCTCACGACCAGACACTTCGTCTGGATCGTGTCGTCATTCATTTTTTCATCGATTCATCATTGTCATTTTTTTATGATTTTGTCGTCATTTTTCATAAGGGGGCCACACCATGGATCAATTTGTCTCTAATACTATGTTAAGATCTAGGGTTTCATCCTAAAAGGTCAACCTGATAGGAGGAATAACCCAGATCTTAATATAGTCTTTAACTCTTTAAAAGATATTCAGTGTGGGGCTTTAACATATATTTTTAAAAACATACATATAAACCTAGAGAATTGTGTTTTTGTAAAAGTTGATAGGATCATTTTGAAATACTAATTATTATATTCTAATGTGTATGATTATAAAACATAGCGCGATGGCTAATGCGTGATGTATAGAAATGAGAGGTTGAAGATTAGATGCTAGGAAGCCAGGTAGGATTTGTCCATATGAAATTCACTAAAAGTTAGATCCCCTTCTTTTCCTGTTCATTAAAAAGTTTATGATATTTAAATTCATTTTTGTGCTTCAATATGAAAAGTTCCAAATGGCGCGAAGGAGGAGCTGGTATAAGTTTGTTATTTGTAGCTCCATCTGTTCATAAAATTTAGACAAAGTTCACTTATGTATGGAATAATAAAATAAAAGTTCTACAACTAAAATGTATGCCGAGTAGATAAAATTAACTTTAATCACTTATTTATTACTCTAAATAGAATTGATAATTTTTTGGGACGACTAATAAGGAAATTTAACAAAATTTTGTGAGACTGAGAGGTAGACATTTAGAATATACTATGAATAAATAATGAATTTACTAAATCATCTTTACTAAGAATGTTTTTATTTGGATTGAAATTTTCTTGTCTAGTCTAACCTGTTTAGATCTAGTCTGGATTGGTGTAGTCTAATGAGTGTCGATCTGTTCTATGTCTGGTCTGCTCTAAGCCTCTAATGCGACTCAGGACCAAAACCAATCCTATTAAAACATCCAAATATCTCATCCCTCTCAAAATGATTTACAAGCTTACTTTTTTTTTTATCAACATAGTTTGTTAATACCTCCATGGCTCCATCCAGTAATGGTTGTCTCATTTCAATTTGACAAGGTTATTAATAAAGTGATTGACAAATAAAAGTTGTGATTGAGTTTTGAGTAGAATGAAGTGAAATGATGTGGACCACAAATTTCTTATAAAAAATTAAAGGAAAACATGACATCCATTTTGAAACAACCAAAAAGGAAAGTAAGACAACCAAAATGAGACGAAGGGAGTGTTATTTTCTTATTTAAGATACCAATTTTTATTGTATGTTAATTCGGATTTATACTTTATACAACTTTCAATGTAGTGATCTATTAATATGTAAATTTTAATAATTTTAACTGATTTTACTACTTACAAGGAAGGTTAAACTTCATCATCCGGTAACATAAAAAAAAATCTCAAATTGTAAATTAATTGGGGAGGAAATATAAAATCATAGGGAATGTTCCACTGTATGGGATTAAAGTGATAATAATGATCCAACCTTCAATTCTCTCACGGAATGTCCACAGGCCACAGCAAAATTAATATGATGAGAATTCCCTAAACATGAATAAAAACGTTTTGAAATTCCAAAATAGGAGTATCATGTTTTTTTATTCCCTGAATAGAAGTAAATTTCTGTCAAGTTTGACATTACAAGACTTTAATATGGCATTTTTTTCCAAACTTGGCAGATTACTCCTATTCAAGAAATATAAAACATGATACTCCTATTTTGGAATTTCAAAACGTTTTTACTTCTATTTAGGACAATTTCTGTAATATGAATTATATGGAAACGTTTTAATCCAATTTAATTAGGGAAATTTCCCTGAATAAGAGTAAATGAGGTTTGAAATTCCAAAATAGGATTACATGTTTTTCTTTCCGAAATGGGAGTTGTTACTACCATGTATGAAAAATACTGCCATGATTGAAAAATACTGTCATTAATTACAATAAATAATGTCATGTTAAATGCACTGTACTGCGACTATTTGGCAGCCACGCCTACATTTAATGTACAATAAAAACATGATTGGTCCTATTTCGGAAATAAAAACATAGTTCTATTTTGGAATTCCAAACTTCAATTACTTCTATTTTGGAAAATCTCCCATTTAATTAGTGTACAATACCTAGTTTGACGTCATCAGGTAACATAAAAAATCTCAAATTGTACACTAATTTGGGAGGAGATATATAATCAGGGAATGTTACACTTTGTATCGGTTTAAATTGACAATAATAATTTCATCTTCAATAATAATCCATTAATCCATTAGAAAATTAATTTGAAAATTATAATAAAACTTTTTTATCCAATTTCATTAGTGTACAACACCTAGTTGTACGACATAATTATTGCACCTGGAAACCAATGATATGAAGAGTAAAGAAAGGAATAGGCGATGTTTGGTTGAAATTAAATGGCCTGTCTTTGTATCATCACAAGCTGCACACTTGTTTCTTTTGCCCCCCTTTACGCCTCTTAATGAACATATTTAAAGCAGGAGAAAAGGGAAAAGTGATGAGACAGAACAATTTGGTTGTAATATGGGAATAGTAAGTTGTCATTTGAGTATGTTATCTTTTGGAATAGGTTTAAATATTAGGACTGCTCAAGTGTCAAATTGTGAATAATGTCTTCACAAGACCACCACTACTATAGCTTTTAATCTAACCTTAACAAAGTTGAATTTAATTATGACATACTATGATAGTGCTTCACTTATTATTACTTCACTTACAATTCAATTTAAAGAATGAGAACATATTATTATTAATTAATGTAAGGTGAATTTTCAATATATCATACTCCCTCTATCACCCAATTATCTTTCAAGTGAGTTATCTTTCAAGGAAGTTAAGAAAGAGGAAACTGTGTGATGGAGAGTTATACATATGAGAGAGAAATATGTAAGAATTGCTATAAATCATAAATTATTTGTTAAGAATGGAAAAAGAAGATTATTATGGGACAGACAAATAAGTAAATGTGAAAAATATATAATTCAGGGACGAAGGAAATACTATGTATCATAGTATATCTATCTCATCAACTATTCATTTATCCCAGGCATTATTCTAGGCTTTTTTCTTGAATATTAAAAAATTGAAGCTAACTTCCAAAAAAGTGGTCATTTTTATAAAAGATAAAAAATGTGACTAAGGTCACATATATGGAAAAACATGATGTCACTACTTTTTATGTCATTGTCAGATTTTTATGTCCCTACTATATGTCACTATCAGATTTTTGTGTCAGTTTTGAGTGTCACTATAACCGCTGGAAAGTTTTCCGGCAACCTTTTCCGGCAAAACTATACACCACCAGCGCCCCCCCATCGGTCACATTTTTCATGTCACTGCGGTATTTTTGTGTCACTATGATTTGTCACTGCCGAATTTTAATTTCACTTACAGATGTCAATGTCGTCGGAAAACATGTCATTGTGACCGTTTACTGTGATCGCCGGAAAATTTTCCGACAACTTTTTCAATGAACAATGTCCTCACCAGTGAACATCTGCCACCGCGGCCCGCCCCTCATCGGCAGTGCCATCCCATCGTCACCCGATAGACCCCCTGCCCCTCCCAACCCCATGATGGCTGATGTAAGTTTTCTCGCACCTAAAAAATGTAGTAATATATGGTGCAAGTATGAGTGTCGTCTACACAGAGACGGAAAAGGGGAATAATGAATTAACTAAATTCAACGATTAAAAAAATGAAATAAATTCAATGTGCGAGTGTCACGCCCCGGACCTACCGGACACGTCAACAACCCGCCGTACAGTACGAATAGTCAACCGCAGTCCAACTCATCCATACTATACTAGGCGTCTTGAATACCATTCACACATAGAACATCCATAAACAACATAATGTAAAATAATCATTTAAAGCAGCGGAAATGTTCAATACAAAGTGCACGCCACACTTTGGCAACATGGGCATACAAGCCCTAAATACATATTAAAGAAAAATAATATCCATGAGCATGGTTTAAATCGTTTTCAAAACAGAAACAGAAGAAGCACGAACCACGTCTTCTTCTCTTGAATTCTCCGATACAACGGCGGTAGCGGCAAGCTTTAATCCCGACCTGAAACTGTGAGGTGGCCTCCCCCGTGAAGGGGAGGTCAGTACTTGGAAGCATTTGACAAGTACAATGACAACTATACTAAGTATAATCAAAGTTTCAATTTCCAAGACCCTCAACTTAGGATGTTACTATTTGAAATTAATTTATGTTCCTTCATGCTAGAGCTCGGCTCATAGTCATGTTAATTTGTGCTAGAGCTCGGCTCATAGTCACACCACATTTCGCTAGAGCTCGGCTCATAGTCATTCCTACATTTTTGTGCTAGAGCTCGGCTCATAGTCACACTACATTTTGCTAGAGCTCGGCTCATAGTCATTCCTACATTTTTGCTAGAGCTCGGCTCATAGTCATACTACCACGTGCTAGAGCTCGGCTCGTAGTCACGTCATCTAATCCCTAAACCACTTCTTAGTCTAGGCTCCATTCCTTTTGAGTAACCCTTGAGGTCTACTCCTAACATAACTTGACTTCGTAAAGTCCACCCTAATTATCCTTTAAGGTTACTTAGCTTCAATATTTTGGGATTAGCTCCCAAGCACTATTGAACTAACATCCCCGACTAGTCTTCAATACTAGTCGTCTAATCTTAATAAGCCAACGCCAATTTCATAATAATTCATACATTTCAATTTAATTTCACATTCAAGTATAACTTGATTCAATATCAAAATATCACTTTTATTCCCTTCATGAGGTAAAAGCATATTTATCACCATACAATTTTATAGCTTACACCCCAATTGGGTCATTATAATCACAACACATAATCATACACAATTTATTCTTAAATTTGTATATTATGCATTTTCTTTATGAACAATACTATATTCCATTTTAGGCATTCTTAATCATAAATAACTCATGCCAAACACATATAATTCATTTAGGCAATCTTATGAAATTAACCCAATAATTATAAACAATATAGTCGGTCATCCTCACCTCAATTGAGCTTTAAACTATCCCTTCTTGGTCCAATGGTCAAGACTTTGATCAAGGTGGATTTGGAACTGATTCCTTACTCAAATATGGGTGTTAAACAGCCTCTTCAAAGCGCTAGCTCAACCCCTAAACGTTGGTACGAAAACAGCCCCTAGAATGGGTGTTTTCCGGTGAACACGTTTCCTAGTTTTCCAAGATTTACTCTAGGTTAGTATCTAACCTTTACATCAATAAAATAACTTTACAAGGACATATTATACACTTGGATTAGTGTACAATAGTTCCACCAATCGTTCATATCATTTGGAAAATGAAAGGAAAGGTTTTGGGATTAACAACTCACTTTAGAAGAGTAGATCCGTTTCTGCGAGGTTGTGTTTTGCTCGGACGATTTGGAAGCCTTCCACTACTCCGATTGATGCAAAACAGACCTTCACGGATTCCTCGTCTTGAGAGCTTTCTTTTGGTATCTCACACGCCTTAATTGGATTGGTATAACTCGAGATATCCACCAAACAGTTTCAGCACTCTCAGAGCTCGAGTTTACGGACCACTGCTCACTCCAGATCGATTTTTGGATGATTACTCTCTCCTCTCGAACAGAGACCACTCAATTATGAAAATAGACTTCAAAGGCTATCCAAGGACACCTTATACACGTTGTTTGGTCGAGTATAACTCCCATGATGAGTGGAGACAAACAGCACACCATTTTGTGCGAAAAATGGAGATGGTGGCCCAACATTTGATTCCTATCAAGTCTTATACAGCCCCTCTCCATGGTGGTCGGCCAAGGTAAGTATTCTCACCCATTTTTATTTGTCTTGCAGGTACTAATATCATGTGGAGTGGTTCCCCATTGATCCCAATTATTTTGGGGTCCAAAATATCTATCAATACCTCCAAAAATGGGAAGATGGGTTCTATTATTTTATCTTTTGTCAAAGATGTCTTTTTGTACTCATCCTAATTTATTTAGAACAAGTCAACTTCCTACATCACATTATTGATCTCCAATATGTGTAGGCTCATCTCAATAATTTACTTGATGGACATTATAGAAGGAAAATCCTACTCCCATTATTTAGCTCAATAATGTCAAAGATGGGATCATAGGCATTTTTTATTCATCTCAAATCATCCTATCACTTATTTTGACATTTGTCATTCATATTATTGGGCTACAAGCCGTGGGGGTCGCCCCCGAGTGGGCCTACGACGCCATTCTCGAATACTTGCTATTCTAGCGGGTTGAGCCCAAAATAATATCTGGGCCGCCCGCCCTTCCTCAACTTGTCTTGAAACGTTATGTATTACTATTTAGATAATGTTAGGCTCTTTTATTTATTAATAAGGCCCGATACTCGTATACGAGTTCGGACAGTACAATAATCGATCATTAATTACGTAAAACATTAATCGTTTTACAATCGTTTGGGAATCAGAAATCCAATACAAAACTTTGAATTTTAAAATCAAATTTTCAAGGACGTTCGGGTGCGGTGTCACAAGTTCACCCCCCCTTAACAGGAATTTCGTCCCCGAAATTCACAACTCTACTCGAAAAGGAAAGCATACTGCTTTCTCATCAAAGCCTCTGTTTCCCATGTCTCCCCTTCGACCTGATCGCTCTTCCAAAGTACTTTAACCATTGGGACCTCTTTGCTCCTCAGTTTCTTCACTTTTCTATTGGTGACCTTGATTGGTTGCACAGCGTAGTTCCCCTCGATTACCTCAAACAAGTCGACAATGCCCCAGACAACTCTTCCGACTGAGGGCATCTGCTACAACGTTTGCCTTACCTAGATGGTACTCAATAACTAGATGGTAGTCCTTTATCAACTCCATCCACCCTCTCTGTCTCATGTATTAATTCTTTCTGAGTAAACACATACTTCAAACTCTTATGATCAGTATATATGTGACATGTCTCTCCGTAGAGATAATATCTCCCAAATTTTCAGTGCAAACACCACTGCTCCCAGCTCTAGATCATGGGTAGGGTAATTCACCTCATACTTCTTCAACTGTCGTGAAGCATAGGCATTTACCCTCCCCTCCTGCATCAACACCCATCCAAGTCCTTAGATGCTCGCGTCACTATAGACATCGTACCCCATACCCTGTTTGGGTAATGCAAGTACCGGTGCCTCAGTCAATCTCTCCTTTAGTTCAATGAACCCTTTCTCACATTTGTCATCACATACAAACTTAGCTCCTTTACGAGTGAGCTTTGTCAATGGTGATGCCAAAACGGAGAATTTCTCCACGAGCTCCCTGTAGTAGCCTGCTAACCCAAGGGAACCACGAATTTCCTTGACGTTCTTTGGTCTCTCCCATTCGGTAATGGCCCCTATCTTCTTATTATTAACAGCAATTCCCGATCCTGAAACCACATGCCCGAGAAAGCCAATTTCCTTTAGCCAAAATTCACATTTAGAAAATTTGGCATAAAGTTGCTTCTCCCGTAGTGTCTCAAGAACGAGTATCAAGTGCTCTTCATGCTCTTTCTTACTCTTTGAGTAAATCAAAATGTCATCTATGAACACAATCACGAATCGATCCAAGGATTTATGGAATACTCGGTTCATCAAGTCCATGAATGCTGTTGGGGCGTTTGTTAACCCAAACGACATAACAAGGAACTCAAAATGTCCATACCTTCTGCGGAAAGCACTCTTTGGTATGTCATCTTCCTTAATCTTCGATTGATGGTACCCCGACCTCAAGTCAATCTTTGAAAACACAGTTGCTCCTCGTAGTTGATCAAACAAGTCATCAATCCTAGGCAAAGGATTTCATTCTTGATTGTGACCTTGTTCAATTGACGATAGTCAATGAACATTCGAAGTGTCCTATCTTTCTCTTTCACAAAAGAATCGGTGCTCCCCACGGGGAGTGGCTTGGTCTAATGAACCCATTATCCAAAAGCTCTTGCAATTGGGTTTTCAACTCGTTAAGTTCAGCGGGTGCCATACGGTATGGCGGTATGGAGATTGGTTTGGTGCCGGGCTCGACCTCGATCACAAATTCAATCTCCCTATCAGGTGGAAGCCCCGGCAGGTCCTTTGGGAAGACATCCGGGTACTTACAAACCACCCTCACATCGTCGATGTTCGTTTCCTCCTTGGTCTTGTCAACCACTTATGCTAGATTGGCGTGACATCCCTTTCTCATCATACTTCTCGCTCTCACAGCGGATATGATACAGCTGTTTGATTTGCCTCGGTCCCCCTCGAAGCGTAGGGTATCCCCATCATTGCCTTCGAGTCCCAAGACCTTTGTGTCGCAATCTACCCTAGCATGATGCTTTTCTAGCCAATCCATCCCTAGGATTGCATCGAACTCCATCATACTCAGCGGTACGAAATCACACGTCAAGGTTTGGCCACCGATTTCCACCATACAAGACTGATAGTACTAGGTTCTTTCAACGTCTTCCCTTAGTGGTGTTGATACCACTAAAGTTTGCGTCATTGGTATTGATTGTATCTCTGAGCCCTCGGCGAACGCCTCACTTACGAATGAGCGTTGCGCTCCGGTATCGATAAGGATTTGCGCATGCTTCCCATTAATCTTTAGTGTTCCTACATTTATAAGTCATGTGGGATACCTTTTCTAATGTTTTTACACATCATTAGGAGGTTATTAGGTTCATACTACTGTTTGGAATCAATCGGGGGTCCAAACGTAGAAGAACGGAGCGAAAAAATGAGTTTTCGGTTGCCGGGGGTCCACGCACGGCGTGCCTGGGTGGCACGCACGGCCGTGCGTGCACAGGATTCTCCCTGCCAGCCACTGCCTCCCAGGCACGGTGCCAGGCACGGCGTGCCTGCGGCCGTGCCTGGCCAAATTTTCTTCGGGGCGCCACTGCCTTCCAGGCACGACGCCAGGCACGGCGTGCCTGCGGCCGTGCCTGGCCCAAATTTTTTTTTTTTTTTTCTTCTTTTCTTCGGGTGCCACTGCCTTCCAGGCACGATGCCAGGCACGGCGTGCCTGCGGGCGTGCCTGGCCAGCAGTGGCTGTTTCCAGCCCGATTAGGCCTAACTCACCCGGTTTGACCCCGGGGTGGCCCGTACTCAATCCCAACGACGTATATGATCAAAGTAAGCCTAGAAATGACCAGAATAAGTGTATTACCTGCGACGGAGTCGGGATTAGCCCGAGCATCGGCCTCGGTCATTGCGTACACTCTCGCTTGAGTCCTTCCTTGGTTTACGGAGGGTGCGTTGCTTGTACTTGCCCCGCCGTGGTTCGTGCTTGCATTGGGTGCCCCACCCCGGTTTCTACTCACCGTGGTTGCCACGTTTGGTCCTGATGACCGGTTCCCACCAAGTTGAGGGCAATTAGGCCTTATGTGCCCCGTATCTCCGCATTGGTAGCACCGTGGGGGATCACGACATTTGCCTTCGTGATTTCTCTTGCAATTCCTGCACTTAGGCTTCGTCGAGGCTTGTAACCCCGAGTTTTGCCCCCCCATGTTGGGATTCCCCCTTGATGGTGGTGCGGGTGCCCTGAAGGATCCTCCTCCCCCGTGATTCCCCTTCTTGTTTGAACCCTGGGGGCCATGGTTCTCCCATTTCCTTTTCTTTGCCTCCTCGGCGTTTCTTCGCTTTCTTTCCTCCCACTCTTTTTCTCCCTTCAAGCCTTGTTCAACCACTTGACTAAACGTCATATTAGGCAATTGTGTTGCCCTCTCGCGTATGTCAAGGTCCAAGGCATCCCAGAAATGGTTCACCATCCGGTTTTCATCACAAATGTACTCCGGTATGAACTCAGCAAGCTTTCTGAACTTGTGTTCAAGTTCCTTCACCGTGCATTCCCCTCCTTGGGTCAGATTCGTGTACTCCCTCCTCTTCAAGTTCACCTCGAAGTCGGAGTAGTATTGGCTAAAGAATTCTTGCCTGAAGTTCTCCCAAGTGACGGCCTCGCCGTACTTCCCTTTAACTCCGTTCCACCACGTGGACGCCATGCCTTCTAGCAATCTTGTTGCCACTCTCATCTTCATGTGGGGTGGCAGTTGCATGTCAAGGGCCGCTTCGTTGAATCTCTTGATCCATTCGGCCGCAACGGAGATGTCTCCCGTTCCGTCAAACGGTTTACAGCCCAACTCTCTTGCCTCCTTGAGGTACTTCGAGATCCGTATAATAGGAACCTCGGCACCTCGACCTCCTCGGAGTTCAATGCTCTCCCTAGGAGTCACGCGGCTGCCTCTCCTCGAAGCCCCTTCCAAAGCACGCCTTGCCTGGCGCCTTTGGCGATCTTGTTGGTATTGCCGGAGCAATTCCTCAATCCGTTCAAGAGCGCTATTATCATCACTCTCATCGCTAGCATCGTCGTGTTCCCCATCATATGGGGTCTCAACCGGCTCAGTTCCCGGTTGGTAAGTTGAATCCTCCTCGGACTCATAGTGCTCATCTATTGTTTCCACGTGACCGTCACTCACGGTCAGCGAGTGGCCTGCACGGCCCTGTCCCATAGACCCTCTTGATCCCCCCCGACTGCCACGTTGGGATCCTCCCAGTGCCTGGCCAGTCGGGTTCCGTCAAGTAACTCTACCGGTACGTTCCATTTCTGAAGGAAGTTTAGAATGAGCCATTAGACTCGTATCAAATGTCAAGTGACGGATAGGTACTTAAAGACATCTTTTGGCTTAAATCACCGCCATACCAATTGTTAAGGGTACCATCTTAACAATTAGAGACCTTGCAACTCAAGTACCAAAAGTTCCATAAGTACAAAACTTTATGCTCATGGTTTGCAAAATCATTTTCGAAAAGGAGTTTTGAAGCTTCATTATGAAGTTTACGGACTAAGGCTCTGATACCAATTAAATTGTCACGCCCCGGACCTACCGGACACGTCAACAACCCGCCGTACAGTACGAATAGTCAACCGCAGTCCAACTCATCCATACTATACTAGGCGTCTTGAATACCATTCACACATAGAACATCCATAAACAACATAATGTAAAATAATCATTTAAAGCAGCGGAAATGTTCAATACAAAGTGCACGCCACACTTTGGCAACATGGGCATACAAGCCCTAAATACATATTAAAGAAAAATAATATCCATGAGCATGGTTTAAATCGTTTTCAAAACAGAAACAGAAGAAGCACGAACCACGTCTTCTTCTCTTGAATTCTCCGATACAACGGCGGTAGCGGCAAGCTTTAATCCCGACCTGAAACTGTGAGGTGGCCTCCCCCGTGAAGGGGAGGTCAGTACTTGGAAGCATTTGACAAGTACAATGACAACTATACTAAGTATAATCAAAGTTTCAATTTCCAAGACCCTCAACTTAGGATGTTACTATTTGAAATTAATTTATGTTCCTTCATGCTAGAGCTCGGCTCATAGTCATGTTAATTTGTGCTAGAGCTCGGCTCATAGTCACACCACATTTCGCTAGAGCTCGGCTCATAGTCATTCCTACATTTTTGTGCTAGAGCTCGGCTCATAGTCACACTACATTTTGCTAGAGCTCGGCTCATAGTCATTCCTACATTTTTGCTAGAGCTCGGCTCATAGTCATACTACCACGTGCTAGAGCTCGGCTCGTAGTCACGTCATCTAATCCCTAAACCACTTCTTAGTCTAGGCTCCATTCCTTTTGAGTAACCCTTGAGGTCTACTCCTAACATAACTTGACTTCGTAAAGTCCACCCTAATTATCCTTTAAGGTTACTTAGCTTCAATATTTTGGGATTAGCTCCCAAGCACTATTGAACTAACATCCCCGACTAGTCTTCAATACTAGTCGTCTAATCTTAATAAGCCAACGCCAATTTCATAATAATTCATACATTTCAATTTAATTTCACATTCAAGTATAACTTGATTCAATATCAAAATATCACTTTTATTCCCTTCATGAGGTAAAAGCATATTTATCACCATACAATTTTATAGCTTACACCCCAATTGGGTCATTATAATCACAACACATAATCATACACAATTTATTCTTAAATTTGTATATTATGCATTTTCTTTATGAACAATACTATATTCCATTTTAGGCATTCTTAATCATAAATAACTCATGCCAAACACATATAATTCATTTAGGCAATCTTATGAAATTAACCCAATAATTATAAACAATATAGTCGGTCATCCTCACCTCAATTGAGCTTTAAACTATCCCTTCTTGGTCCAATGGTCAAGACTTTGATCAAGGTGGATTTGGAACTGATTCCTTACTCAAATATGGGTGTTAAACAGCCTCTTCAAAGCGCTAGCTCAACCCCTAAACGTTGGTACGAAAACAGCTCCTAGAATGGGTGTTTTCCGGTGAACACGTTTCCTAGTTTTCCAAGATTTACTCTAGGTTAGTATCTAACCTTTACATCAATAAAATAACTTTACAAGGACATATTATACACTTGGATTAGTGTACAATAGTTCCACCAATCGTTCATATCATTTGGAAAATGAAAGGAAAGGTTTTGGGATTAACAACTCACTTTAGAAGAGTAGATCCGTTTCTGCGAGGTTGTGTTTTGCTCGGACGATTTGGAAGCCTTCCACTACTCCGATTGATGCAAAACAGACCTTCACGGATTCCTCGTCTTGAGAGCTTTCTTTTGGTATCTCACACGCCTTAATTGGATTGGTATAACTCGAGATATCCACCAAACAGTTTCAGCACTCTCAGAGCTCGAGTTTACGGACCACTGCTCACTCCAGATCGATTTTTGGATGATTACTCTCTCCTCTCGAACAGAGACCACTCAATTATGAAAATAGACTTCAAAGGCTATCCAAGGACACCTTATACACGTTGTTTGGTCGAGTATAACTCCCATGATGAGTGGAGACAAACAGCACACCATTTTGTGCGAAAAATGGAGATGGTGGCCCAACATTTGATTCCTATCAAGTCTTATACAGCCCCTCTCCATGGTGGTCGGCCAAGGTAAGTATTCTCACCCATTTTTATTTGTCTTGCAGGTACTAATATCATGTGGAGTGGTTCCCCATTGATCCCAATTATTTTGGGGTCCAAAATATCTATCAATACCTCCAAAAATGGGAAGATGGGTTCTATTATTTTATCTTTTGTCAAAGATGTCTTTTTGTACTCATCCTAATTTATTTAGAACAAGTCAACTTCCTACATCACATTATTGATCTCCAATATGTGTAGGCTCATCTCAATAATTTACTTGATGGACATTATAGAAGGAAAATCCTACTCCCATTATTTAGCTCAATAATGTCAAAGATGGGATCATAGGCATTTTTTATTCATCTCAAATCATCCTATCACTTATTTTGACATTTGTCATTCATATTATTGGGCTACAAGCCGTGGGGGTCGCCCCCGAGTGGGCCTACGACGCCATTCTCGAATACTTGCTATTCTAGCGGGTTGAGCCCAAAATAATATCTGGGCCGCCCGCCCTTCCTCAACTTGTCTTGAAACGTTATGTATTACTATTTAGATAATGTTAGGCTCTTTTATTTATTAATAAGGCCCGATACTCGTATACGAGTTCGGACAGTACAATAATCGATCATTAATTACGTAAAACATTAATCGTTTTACAATCGTTTGGGAATCAGAAATCCAATACAAAACTTTGAATTTTAAAATCAAATTTTCAAGGACGTTCGGGTGCGGTGTCACAGCGAGTTTTTATTGTTGGAGAATTAAACTAACGCAAAAAAACATATAAAATTAAGGGGTTCTTTTTTATTAATGACGATAGGGAACATGGATTTATTCGAGGTAATCAGATTTCAGGGTGATAAAGCTTAATCACATGAAAATTATTTAATTGAGCAACGCTAATCAATACTAAGTTCTAACCAATCTCGCGGCGTAGAGTACAATAATTTAGGGAACCAGGCTGATCTATCATGCGACAGGTAGCTAGATTATTGCCAAAATGAGCGAGCGTACGGCCCCTAAATCGTTACTAATCTCTTAGTGTACGATTGAGTGTGTGTGAAAGTGTTCTAGAATAAATTAGATATCTCTTAATTTATTCCATGTGCAATCATAATAATCCTAGCGGCCGTTCTAGGTTACAAGAGATATCAATTAAATCATTCATACACAAATTAAATAAAGATTCTTGCAATTAATCCATCAAGAAATCAACCATCCATCATGACTAACCCCATCATCAATCTCAAATCCCTAATTAAAACTACTCACAATTCATAATTGAAGAATCAACAGAATTGGGAAAGAAAGAATTAATTGTCATTTATTAAAAAGTTGGAACTTACTAAGAATCCCCAAAATCTTGATGAACAAGGCTTGAAAAGCTCTCAAAAAATGTAGTAGGGTTTATCTCTCTAAGCTCCGCTATAAAAGAAAACGGACAAAACAGGGTTGAATTTATAGAAAAACGGCAAAAGTGGGCGAAAATCGATAGGGGTGGTCAAAAATACCGAACCGGCATGGTACCGAACCGAACCGATATGGTACTGAACCGAAAAACGAGGTTTGAAACGGAACTCAAATTTTTTGTCCCGAACCGGACCGTACCGGTTCTAAACAATGTCATGACCGGTTCTCATAAAATGAGAACCGCTACCGGACCGAAGTATTTATAATTATAAATTTACTTTTATACCATTAGTTTGACTAGTGCCTTCACACTTTCAGCGTCTTTGTTAGTAGGAAGCCTAGAAATGGATTGAAGTAAGGTTTAATCATTTAAATTAGTACTACTATATTTTATTTAAAATTTATTAATCATGTAATACTACCTCAGTTCCAAATTGATTTGCAAAACTAACTTTTCTTGGTTAAATAGTTTCATTTTATTCACTTAATTCGGATATCAAATTTTAATTATATTTAATTTCGAGTTTGCAACTTTGAAGAGATCTTAATGTAGTTTTTGAATATGTAAATTTTAATCGTTAAAAATTGAACTAATTATCAATAAAGAGGATTTAACTTTAACATTGGTTGACCAAAAAATATAGACTTTGCATATCAATTTCGGACGGAGAGAGTATTAAAATTGATAAGTTGTGTGGATTTTTGGAGGATGGCTAAACATTAGTTCCCCCTTAAACACTTGAAAAAAGTGGCATTGTATAGTATTGGTATGGCATGGTACCGTCCCGGCATCCCGTTTGAAATTGGAACCGTACCGAACGGGTTTAGGTCTAAGACCGAACCGAACCGTTTGAATAGTAACAGTACGGGTATGGGTTCACCCAAATATTGGACCGGACCGCGCCCACCTCTAAAAATCAACCCTCAGGGTCATCCGCGCGGTCATCCGCGGGGGGTGCGGGAATGTCCAGCAGGTGCACACGGATGTCTCTTGAACCATATTCTTGCTCTTTTCTTCTCCATTTGCTCCCGATCGATCATATTTTCAATCTTTGACCTTTCTAGCCTGGAATCATGTCGCTAAATCATCCCGTGGACCTCCGATGCCTCTTGCTATCTCTCGAACACATCCCAAATTTCCTCAATTTAAGCTCAGACGCCGATGTCGGGTCCGTATTCCTTCTTTTCTTCAACGAATGCAAACCAAACCCGGTAAACCGTGACTTGAGCTAATTAAACGCTTTTAAATACGAACTCAATACGAACTCACTTTGAGCTAATTAAAAGTGACAAAACTCAATCTCAACACGCATCAAATGCGTGTTGAAATACGAACTTATCACTGACCAAACCCAATGACCACCATCCGGCCAGTCTCGTGCCCGGCCTCGCCGGCGCCTCCGCCAGCGCCGCCCTCCCCTACCCCCTCTCCTGCCCTACCCACAATCCCAGCACCTTTCCCAGTGGCCATCCACCTCTTCAGCCCACCTTCCCAACCCTAGCTTCCTCCCCAACCGCCGGACCACCACTGCAACCCTAACCGCTTGCTTTTGTTGCGCTGCCGCTCCCCTGCCACCTTGCCGCGCTCCCCTGCCACCTTGCCGCCGCCTTCGCCAAACCAGATCTCGAATTAATGCCTCACCTCGCCTACCGCTAGCAACACCACCCCTCGTCTGCAACCCTACCCCCCACTCCTCGCCTCGTCCCTGTCCTCGGACCTTCGAAGCTCGAATTTGTCCAGTCCCGGCCTGTCAGAGACAAAAACTCGAAATCAGTCCGTGATATACCATCACCGACGACGAATCAACAACAATACCACCCCCTAGCACAACCTCCGATGATCGAATTCACCCCTTAGCGTTCAGAACTAGCTGTCTCCATTCCTGATGTTGTCACATAGAAATAAAAGAAAAGATGGGCGACATGGTGCAGAAAGATGGTGCATCAATGAAGACGACGATGTTGTTGGTGTGTAGTTGTTGTGTGCATCGAAGGCGACGGAGCAATGGATGAGAAGCTATCGAAGAGATAGATATGGCTTTGCTTCCCTGCGATGGTGCGTAGTTGATGCGAGTCGAATTGAGATTTAGAGCGTAAGAAGAGATTACTTTTCTGTGTAAATCGGTTTTAGTCAAATTTTTGTCGAATAAAAGATGAGAAATAATATTTGTGTCATTCTTTATTATACGTTCTTACATCATTTACGATGTTCTTTTAAAATTAACTAGTCTGGTCATAAATACTTGTTTTGTAAAATATTTGATGTGGTATTTAAATATGTAATTTTTTCCTAATGATGAAATAAATCGAAAATTATATAATATGGCTGAAATATATTTGGCTGCAATGAATATATAGGACCTTTTAATTTAGTTTTTTGAATTTTTCACCCTGCAATGCTTCATATTTTTATTTTAGGTATTTCTAACTGGCGAAAAATAACCACTTTGAAAAAACAGTAATGTTGCTCAAACAACTTGTTTCATAACTTTCACTTCAAATTTTTTTATTAAGTTTGTGAAGTTATTAGCGGAGTTAAGGCTATGCCAAACCAATCGTTCATTCCTTAAAACATCTACAAATAAAATTAAGAGCATGTTTAACAAACAATGAAATTGACGGAATCAGCTGATTCTGCTATTATTGATTAAGTTCTGGATGGGACGAGTTGATAGGGTGGGGTCCCGTTTGATAACACTGAAATTCGATGAATCTGCTGATATTTATGAATTCCAAGTATAGTGATCGAATTGACTACATCTGCTAAATTATGAAAAAAATAATATCTAAAATATATTTTTGATTAAATTAAGAAAAATACATAAAAATAGCTAAAATTATCTTCTACAGTGACTTCAACCAAGTGAGCCAGAAAACTAAATTCAACCTTACTTATTTTTGTTATTACACATCAATTCAGCGCATTGGGAGAAAAATTACGTGTTTGGTAAAAAAAATGATTGATAAGACTGATAAGCTAAAAAAGGAGTTAACAAATGGGCTCTTAATCTACTGAAATATGAAAAAGTTATATTTAAAATATATTTCTAAATTTTTTTTTAATAAAGTAAAGAAGAAATTATATGTAAATAGCTAAAATGACTATCTACTATACAATATGTTAGTCAATTCAGTTAGAAAAGAAACTTTCATTATATTATTATTACATATAATTCAATATGCGAAATCAAAAACTACATAGTTGGTGAAAAAATTTGATGGATAGGATTGACTAATAATTGAAAATCGAGAATACCAAACAGTGTATAAGTATTTCCAAACACGAAAATAAATGGCGTGTAAGAGTAAGATTATAATTAGATTAGTAATTTTTTTATAGTGCATGATAATATATATATGGATGGGAAATACAAAAATCGCAATCAACTAAAGAAAGTACTAGTTCTCAAAGAAAAAAGAAAAAAAACTAAAGGACCAAAACATATTTAACCGTCTCATTAAATTAAAAGAGTACCCTCCATATAATGTAACATAGAGAATTTTTATAAACAAAATTATATGTGAATAGTCAGACTAGTCTATTAAAAAGTTTATTCAAATATATTTTGAAAAGTAATTTTGATGATTATCACGACATATAATATAATAAAGTCAATGACGATAACTATGATGTTGTTGATGTATTATTTTTAATATTTATTTATTAAGTTATCATTTAAGTGTATTAAATATTCCTCAAAAATAAAAATGAGAACATTTGTAAGTGGAACGTTCAAAAGAACAAGTGAAAATTTTAAGGTGGGATGGAGATGGTGACCATCTCGTATTTTTATTTGAGCAATACTCCCTCCGTTCTTTAATATAAGTCCTCTTAGGCTTTGGCACGGATTTTAAGAGGAAAATAGTAGGGGTAGTGTAAAAGGTGTAATGAGTAGTGGATAAATGAAAAAGTAGGAAAGAGAAAGGGGTAATGGTAATAAAAGTGGGGGTATAAAGGTATATTTAGAGTAAAAACTTTCCTTAAATAGAAAGGAGGACAGATAAAAAAAAAGTCCCAAAAAGGAAAGAAGGACTTTTATTAAAGAAGGGAGGGAGTACTAAACTACTCTTCCATTCGTACGTGCTAAAGTAATGTTTCCTTTTCGTTTCCTAAAACAAACAAATGATTCATAGTTTATTGGCCACATTTATTAAGTAACCAAAGCTAGATGGTTGACATTTCAGATCTCTATATGTTGAGGATGGAAGATAGAAATAATATTAAACGCACAAGGGTGTCATTAAAAGAAGGTCCATTTGCAGGCTGATAAAAAAGAGGGACATTTTCGTGCAATGGAGGGAGTCAGGGAGTATAAAATGTCTCTATTAGAAATGACATGATTTGTCTCAAAATGAATTTAATTACGAGTACTATTCATGAGCAGATATGCATGACTGGGAGTACTTATTAGTTTTTTATATCTCCAAATGCATTAGGACAATATTTAGAGCTCGTTTGGTAGTATGAAAATCGGCTGATTTGGTTGATTCCGCTGAAATTTATGAAGTTCTGGCTGAAGTGGCTGCATTGGCTAATTTAAGAAAAAAATTAAATTATATTTTATTAATAAAATAAAGAAAAAATATATATGTGAAAATAGCTAAAATGATCATCTATAGTAACTTCAGCTAATACGGCCAAAAAAGTAACTTCAGTCTTACTTAATCTGCTTATTACACAATTCAGTACGCGAAAGCAAAAATTACGTATTTGATGAAAACGTTGACTGATAAGTCTGATAAACCGAAAAACAATGTTACCAAACGACCTTTTAGAATAAAAATACAATAGGTACCCCATTTTGGGTACCCATTTGACACCGTCTACTTGCCTGACTCACAAAAGGCAAATCATTAAAGTGGAGTGATTGATTTAATTGTTTGGTTTTTGACTTTTTGTGAACCACACATCAGGTGAGACACAAATGGAGTACTTCAAACTGCGATACTCCAAACATAGCTCTCTTTACATACTCCGTATGTTGGAAAGGAAAAGAGGAGGAAGCAAGTAAATTTTTCTTTCATTTCTTTTCTTCTTCTTGATTTGATTGGGGAGTTTAAGGTAAAACTAGGACAGCTGGAAAGAATAACGATATGTTCATTTAATTTGAAATTTGTTGGTCTATGTCATGTAGTCCAAAGTCCAAACTAATCCGATTGGGTCAATCCAAACTAATTCGATTGGTCATGTCGAGTCTTATCTAATTTACTCTAGTTTGATTTAAACGGTTCTAGCTGCATGCCTAAAAGGCTAAAAAAGTCACTATATTAACTTTTCTTCGTCAATAATACTACTTCCGTCCCTTAAAACTTTGTCATGTTTGACCGGCACGTGGATTAATAAAGTAAAAATTGTGTGGTTGAGGTTTGTGCAGAGGAGAGAGAATTAACTGAAACCACAAATTCTTTACTTAAAAAAGAAAGTGGCAAAGTTAGTGAGACATCCAAAAAAGGAAAGTTGGCAAAGTTTTAAGGGACGGAGGGAGTAATAAAATTTGAACAATAATTTTAATTATTATATTTTTATATAATTTATAAATTTATAGTATATTTATATATTTTAAATAAGGAACATTTTGATATAATTTTTATATTCAAAATAATTTTGTATTAAAAAATATCATTAATCAAGTTGATTGTCATCAACCAAGAAAAATCAATTTTCAAACCTTTTCGAGATGAGGAAGTTTTATTAATTTTGAAATAGGTTGCTCTCGTCCCATATTTAAATTAAATGGATTTGGTGTGTCTAAATTTATAGCCTGTTTGATGACTATGTTTTTCGGCTTATCAGCCTTATTAGCCAACTTTTAACCAAATACATAATCTTACATTTCGCGCGCTAAATAGTACTCCCTCCGTCCCATTAGAAGGTTCCCACTTTCCTTTTTTTGACATCCCATTAGAAGGTTCTCATTTCCATTTTAGGAAACAATTACCAATCTTAAGTGACAAATTAATCATTGAATATTATAAATAATACATGCATAACATCCCAGTTATCAACACTAACTAAATTATAATATATACTTATTAAAACTTTTCTCAAAATATACTTGAAGTACTTTACATAATTATTGTCTAAATAATTGTGCCGTCTTGCTATGGGAACCTTCCAACGGGACGGAGGTAGCACGTAGTATAATAATAAGAAAAAGTAAGGTTGGCGGAGTTACTTTTGAAAAAGTAAGGTTGAAGTTACTTTTACGGCTGTATTTTCTGAAATTACTGTAGATGATCATTTTAGCTATTTTTTGTATAACTTTTTCTTTATTTTATTAATAAGATATATTTTAATTCTTTTTTTCATAAATCAGCAGAATCAGCTAATACAGTCACTTCGGCCAGAACTTCATAAATTTCAGCAGAATCAGCCCATTCAGCGGATTTCAGTGTTACCAAATGAACTCTAATATGATCTAATATAATTCACCTCGCTTCGGATGTTGTGCGTGACTTGGTGTATGTGGAAGCAAAACATAGAATTAAACTTCAATGCGCTCTCATTGTTTTTTTTATTATCATCAAATCCAACTAATATATTAAATCAAAATAACGTTCGTCACATGGCTGATAATACAATGTAGGAAAAAGAAGTAAACAAAACGATAAAATGCCTTATGTCTGCCGCCCGCCCTCGACAGACTGAGAATCTATCACCTCTGTAAAAGCAATAACATACGTTGATCCTGTAATGAGCTTAACTGAGCCAATGACCGACAAACCAGACTTCTCATCACCTAACCTAAATTCAAGAATTTCTCTGCTAGGAAAAAAGAACACGTCCAAAACAACATGCAATTCGACAGAAAACACAAACTGGATAAAACGGAATTAAAATAGAGTTCAATCATCTCCTTCCAAACCCTAGATTTGCTTGCATTCCATGGCGGCGGCTTAGGAGAGGGACGCGCCCGCCGCTTATCCACCACAACCTCAACATCAGCTTCATCTAGATCCAGTTCTTCTTCCTCTGCCTCAATCGCCATCTTCTTGTACTTGTCCACAAAGTTTTCCAGCCGCCTCGAATCAGCCGCCGCCCGTCTCAGCACCAAATCTTTCGAAACAGACCCTCTTTGTGATCGAATCCCTTCCCAAATCCGAATTACTAAATACGAACAAACGAGAAACCACAAAACGGCCGGAGAAACCCCAACCCCGCCCCTCGACTAAGTCGATGGCGGACGAAAAAACGCTAAGTGTTACCCGAAGGTAATCCTAGAGAGAGAATTTTTTTCCTTGACTGCTGGACTTGATCTAAAGTTATAATGTGCTCTCATTGTTATATATCTACTTAAACTATCCAACGTTTTAAAATGATCATAATTAATATTTTCAACACATATATATTTATTTGTTCCCATATAATTTTTTCCATCAATGATTCCATGATCAAACGGTGTAAATTTCACTTTACACGTTAAGAACTTCATTCACCATTTAATGTTAAAAAGGTTTCAAATTAAAAAACGAGTATATAGATTCGAGTTGGAGGTTTGGAGCTATTGTGTTTATTTAGCTAGCTCACCGTGAATGCCCATTTTTCTACTCAATAAGTTGCTGGCAAAGTTTTCAGCACTCCAGAAATGATGAATTATCAACCCCTTTTCAACTGTCACAATATTGATTATAAATTGCAGGTATATACAAATTAGTGAAATTTTCAACTTTTTATTCAAACTGTCAAACCTAGTACATATTCTTAAGTCTTAACTAGTACGAGTAGCTCTTTCAAAAAAAAAAAAAAAAACTAGTACGAGTAGCCAAACTAGGGAATTAGACCACTGGCTGGTAGCTACTACTCTCGTCTACCGCTTTCGAATTCCTAAAATTGTGTTCACATATTCATCCCTACCCTACAAGAGCTCTGAGCTCCTAATAGAAAAATAAAAAGCAATTGGATCAACAAAAAAACTATTGTTACACATTTTTTGTACACACTTACACATTCGTGTCTGTGAAGTGTTTTTTTCTGTATACTGACAAAATGCATTTGAAGTGTCTGTGAAATAAGTTGTGTCTGTATACAGATAAAACAAAACACTTCATAGACACGAGTGTGTAAGTGTGTGTACAAAAATGTGTACCTCAAGCCTAGTCGATAGGATCAAATGTGGTTCATCCCTCAAGTCCTCAACTAATCCCGGTATCTCAAGATCGAATCAACACCAAATCTTTGAGAGAAGTTCTCAATCACCCGAACAATTCAGTGGGTTCTCACCGTTTGATTGATTGAAAGGTCGTTTGGCAACACTGTTTTTCGGATTATCTCTCTTGTCGGTCAACTTTTTAACCAAACACGTAATTTTTGCTTTCGCGCGCTGAATTGTGTAATAAGCAGAAAAAGTAAGGTTGGAATCTTTTCTGGCTGTATTGGCTGAAGTTACTGTAGATGACCATTTTAACTATTTTTACATATATTTTTTCTTTATTGTATTATTAAAATATATTTTAAAAATAATTTTTTTCTAAATCAGCAGAAACAGCCAATGCAGCCACTTCAGCCAGAACTTCAAAAATTTCAACAGAATCAGTCAAAGCAGCCGATTTTCGTGCTACCAAACGGGCTGTGCATGTCCTCGAGTTCTTAGTATAACTTGAGACGAGATGAATCACAGATTGCGTGAATTGAACGAGCTAGCCTCGGAGCTAAATGATCATCATTTGAGAATTGAGAAAGACTTCCCAAATTCACCTCTTTGATTACTTGGGACGTGATCCACTTAGATCATTTCCACTTGTCAATCATCACTGCTATAAAAAGATAATGTGACACACATAATATGTCACAAATAGCCTGAAATTGTGTCACCATTGTTATCACTAGCACAATGTTAGTAAATATGACACAAATTAAATGTAGTACTACGTATCGATTTTTTTGACTCTGATGTAACATAAATTTCTAATAGTGCATAGTCCTATTTTTTGTACCAGTACATATTAAGATCAAATAAATGTTTTTTGATATAATCAACTAGAAAGTACTTCTATAACGTAGAAAAACTTTTGTGAAATTTATGGTGGTATTCTAGCAATTACATCCAAAATTTACGTGCATTGTTCAGTAAAAAGGGCATCAGTGTATGCAAAATGTCATTTAGGTCATGTTTGGTAAATGACTTATCAGCCATTTTTCAGCTTATTTGACCACTTTTAATGGGGTTGACGAGTTGAAGTGACAAAATTTATGTTTGGTAAATGGCTGGTGAGATTAGATTATTGCTCTCCAAAAGCTGAGTTTCAAAACGCTAGCAATAGCAACGTTTGTGCTTGACTGGTTGCTATGTAATTAATTAGTACCCATTTAAACCTCACGCTACTTCAATTCCATTTGGTGTTTTGGCTTCTGTGCATTCCAATTGAGTGTTTTTTTACTCACGTGTACTGATATGCATCATATTGCTTACATGCAGCAGTGCACCATCTTCATTTTTTAAAATTATAAATAAACATGATTTTTTCAAATTTATATTATTCAAATTAATTTAAAATATTTGTTTTAATTTATTTTACTTTTCATGCAGTTTTATGTTTCAATTTCTAAAATTTGAATGATTCGCACAATAAGTAAATATAACTAATACGGAGTATGAGTAAAAAAAACTAATACGGAGTATGAAACTATGAAAGTATTATTTTTATGAGCAAAAACCAAAAATGAAATAAAATAGTAATGTCCTTATGACCTTATATGTCTTTTTACACGTAAACAGCTATTCTTAAACAGTTAATTTACCAAACGTTTGCTGACAACAAGCTAACATAAACAGCTAACAGCCAACAGCCGATTGTCAAACAAGGCCTCATACATATGAAACAACTCCACTTCATCTCAAATGAAATTGCATTCATGTAATCCGTATGCATATGAACCATATAGAGTTCGTTTGATAATATCACTTATTATCAACTTATTTATTAAACATATAACTTTTAATTTCGCGCACTGAATTATTTTATAATAATCAAAATAAGGTTAAAATTACTTATGGAATGCACAAAATTTTGACTCTTCACCTTTTCATGCAGCTTGTGGTAAAAGCAACTAAGAAACATTGAATCCTAGTTTGATCCAAAGTAGATCGATCTGCACAAAAACGGGTTGGGCCGGGCTCAGGTCGGACTTTTTATAAATTTTCCGCTCATCATGTGTGGGCGGGCTCGGCCCGCAAAAACGGACCTAACCCCATGTCCATACCCGCCCGTAAGAGCGGTCCGGGTAGTCTATCGGGCAGCCTGGCCCGGAAAAACTTGAAATTTTTCAAAAATGTATAATTTTTTTAATACTTTATAAATAATATTACAACATTTAAAAAATTGTTTTTTAATAACATTTAAGAAATTGTTAATACGCTAATAATGTTTATAGGCCTTTCACCACATACATATAAAATACGAAGTACTTACACAAAAATAATAATGAGAAGCAATATCTAAAATTTAAAATTCAAGCACAAAGTATTATCCTTAAGTACAAAATAGATATTATATCGATTGGGCTAGTCGATAAGAACTAAAAACTTAAATTTAAACATAATAAATTATAAATATGTATAAAAATAATTTAGTAAATATAAAAATACATGTGTATATGTAAATAAGTAAATCAATAAGTATATATATATATATAGGCATGATCCTGTCCAGCCGGAGGGACAGGACCCGCCGTCCGGCCATCGCCATTTGGGACCCTTCCTGGTGGAATTTTTTGCTGAAATTGTTTGAGCATGTTCTTCAGGAAGTCTAGTTTATCCATACCAAATTTCAGCTAAAACTTCAATCGGGAAGGCAGTCAAATGATTTTTGGAATTTAACTGCGCAGTTTATATACATATGAAACGCAGTTATCTTCCAAAAATCATTTGAGTGCCTTCCCGGTTGATTTTTTAGCTGAAATTTGGTATGGATAAACTAGACTTGATGAGGAACATGCTCAAAAAAATTCATCAAAAAATTCCACCGGGAAGAGCCTCTGATGGCCTTGGCCGGACAGTGCCTCCCGTCTCTCCGGAGGGACCTGATCTTTTCTATATATATATATATATATATATATATATAGACAACTTTTCATGTCCAGCCGGCCTGACGGGAACCGCCGTCCGGCCGAGGGCATTTCGGGCACTTCCCGGTGGAATTTTTTAATGATATTTTTTGAGCATGTTCTTCATGAAGTTTAGTTTATCCATACCAAATTTCAACTAAAAATTCAATCGGGAAGGCACTCAAATAATTTCTTGAAGTTAACTGGGCAGTTCATACATATAAACTGCCCAGTTAACTTCACAAAATTATTTGAATGCCTTCCCGATCGAATTTTGAGCTGAAATTTGGTATGGATAAACTAGACTTCATGAAGAACATGCTCAAAAAATTTCATCAAAAAATTCCATCGGGAAGTGCCCGAAATGCCCTCGGCCGGACGGCGGTTCCCGTCAGGCCGGCTGGACAAGAAGACTACTCTATATATATATATATATATATATATATATATACACACACACACACACACACACACTAAATGTAGCGGGTTGGGCTTATCAGCCCGAGCGGGCCTACACCCTAACCTAAGCCTGCACATATGTTATTGGGGGCCAGATCGGGCCTTGCCCGGTGTAAATATATATGCCCAAGCCTGCGCATTTCTGCGGGCGGGCTGGGCGGGCGGCCCGACCCGATTTTCTGCAGGTCTAATCCAAAGCACACGAAAAACCCATGCTAATGATATGACACCTCACCGAAGTAGAATTGTATGACAGAATGATGTATGCCACTTGATCAATAAAATATTTTATTTTATTACAAGTGAATGAAGTGATAAAATAAATCATCTATATAAGAGTTTTTTTAGAGTATCTCTATAAGAGTTTTGCCAAAACATGATGAAAAAATGTCATATATAATCAAATATTCATAATAAAAGAAATTATATGAAGACATATTAACATCACATATATCATCACTGTAGCTCCATAGAAAAGAAATACATGAACATATTTGTCACTCATGAGTTTTTTTACAAGAATATTACTACAACGTAGTGTTGTAGTAACTTACGTTCAAAACATGAACATAAATTACTATGATTTCATTACTACTCTAGTAACTAGTCATATTTTTGTAAATCATCTTTATTTTGGTCATATTTATGTAATTATTTCTAATAATTATGGTTACACTTAATTTAGATCTTAATTAACATATTACTAATAATTAACATTATTGATCACCTTCATTGATGTTTAAGACGTAGTATGTCATTCTTGTGTATAACTTTTGTCATCGAATTTTTTATTTCGTTGTCTATACTAATGACGAATGTATATTTCACCATTAAAAGCTTTTTCCGATGACGATTTATATTATGTTACACAAAAGCAAATTGTCATACTTGAATAACTTAGGGTGATGAAATATGTCACTTTCTTTTTTTGGAAGAATGAAATATGTCACTTTCAATTAACAAATCTACAAGTTACAACAAAATGAGATATATAAATACGAAACGATAAACTAAAAAATACATCAAGTCTTCTACTTCTCAATCTAACAGAATTAATTACCGATATGTGTTTCAATAGTCGCAAAAATACCAGGAGGTGCGCCTCGTCAAGGAGACCTCTAGACCATTTTTCTTTTTTTGTTTCTAACCAGCCCGCCATAATGTCCACCGGAAAAGTGATATTAACTTTTTGGACTTTTTAAAAAATCAGAGTTACTGTTTATCGTCTTCCTCCAACGATTTCTCACGGCGTTAGGCGCGCGACACGCCCCTACTAGCTGCTGTGATAACGGAATCGAAATACATGTATTTTTTGTACTTTTCTCTATATACTACGTTTTGCTAAAATTTTAATCTTTAAATCAAATTAAACAATTGGAGGCGCATATATATTACAAGTGTCGCACACTATTAAAAAAATAAAATTTGTTAATGTTTAATGGTTAGAGGTGCTTTTACGTAAAAAGGCTTCAAATGAAGCGCCTCCTTTGATGTTTTTTGACCTTTTCATTAGGCCCAAGTGAAGCTAACCCGTGCCCCGACTCACCACAGTTTTTTGATAAATTATATTTTTAGAGTAAATTCATAAAACATTATGGGAATGATTTTTTCATGTGGGCCGCCCTAATTCCCCTCGGGACTACATCACAATTCACTAGAGAACATCTATGATATGTTTTTACTTTTTTGATTGGAAGAAGGCGGCTTAAATAGATATAACAACATTCGGCAAGGAAAACAGAAGATAAAGGAACCATTTCCAACCACTGACCCTCGAAACAACCTTAGAACCAATCACCTTGTAAAAAGCAATATGGTTCGCTTATCGTGTAATGGGTCAAAATGAGCCTAACGTGGCCAGAGTAAACCCCTCATCGCCCCAATCTAATGCAAGAGTCTGGCAAAAATAAACATACATGACAAACAAAACAACATGTAGGTCGAAGTAAAAACACAAACAAAGTAAAATAGAACTAGATATAGTCGTCCAAACCCTAGTCGCACAACTCCTCCATGGCGGCGGTTCGGGAGGAGGACAGATCAACATCTCTTCGTCTTCTTTCACCCGTTGGCTCTTGTTCGGAGCCTCTTCCTTGCCCGCGACCTCCTTGTCCACAATCAGATCGTCCTCATCACCCTCGAGAATCATGTTATCACATTTGTTGACCATCTCCTCCATCTCCGCCCTCTCAAAGTCCCTTTGAAGTGCCGGTATTACTCTCGGCGAAAAGCAGCGCCCGCAAAAACCTCTCACAGCCCGCATGTTCGAACCAAAAATAAGATTTGCACAATAAAAATACAAAGAAAGCATCGGATGGAACAAGGAATCTGCAGGAGGCAGGATCCGATATGCCAGAGGAAGAAACGAAACTTAAAAACTGCTCATTCCAACCCTAATCGCTAGGGAGACAGCCACGGCTGCTCTAAAAAATGGTTATATGGTATGTTTTACTTAGACTTTTTAATTCTCGTATATCATATCTGACCAATTCAAACTTGGATTGCTATAAAATAAAAAGAGACAAGATATTTACAAGATCAGATCAAATCAGATCAGACCAAATCAAACCAGACTAGAACAAATCAGATTAGACTAGAACTAATCAGACCAGAAAATTTCAATCCAATTAAAAACCTCTAACTCCACCAAATGTGTCGGTTTATGGGAAGGAAATTCAAGCAATTAATTCCGACGGCAGCAAAATGTGCCAAATGACTTAGATCTATTGTGTGTGTTTTGTTTTGAAAAAATCAATCAAATATATTGAGAGCATTACTAATTGATAGAAGTAATTGTCCAAGTCATGAGTGAGCTAAATTAATTGAAGCGAAATGGGACCATTAGATAAAACATCGGCCGGTATTCACTCAAACCTGCCCAAATTAGAGCAATAGTGCTGCAAATGGACAGTCCAGCAATTAGCAGACCGCTAGCTAGGGTGATACAATTTCAGGAAATTTAAATGACAAAGTAGCTAAGTAGCTATGTGAATAATTAGCGTTATGATACCCAATGTCACTTTTCAAATACTCCCTAGCACAATAGTTAGGGGTGGAGTCAGAATTTAGTGTTAGTGGTGTCAATTTATAAAAGATTATCTATACATATACATAGAATTTTTATTTTTCAGTGATGTCAATTTAAAATTTTTTTAAAAAATTATATACTTATATATGCTGAAAAAAAAATTCAGTGGTGTCAATTGACATCACACTCAAAAGATGGCTCCGCCCCTGACAGTAGTAACAAGATTTTGTTGTGTATAAATATAAAGATAGTTTTGTAAGAAAACGGTTGGTATAATACTTTTAAGTTTTCATTAGCCACAAATAAAACAACCTATAGCCTCTTTGATAATACTTAAATTGGCTGAATCGATTGATTCTGCTGATATTTATGGAATTCTGGTTGAAATAGTTGAATGTGCTTATTCTGTTGTATTATGAAAAATTATACGAGTATTTAAATATACTTTGTCAAAAAAATAAAGAAAAATTACTTGGAAAATAGTCAAAATGATTCTTTACAGTTATTTCAGCCAATTCAACCAGAAAAATAACTCAAACCTTACTTATTTTTTTTTATAACACAACTCAGCGCGCAAAATCAAAAGTTACGTGTTTGGTGATAAGTTGACTGATAAGGTTGAAAAACCGAAAAATAGGGTTATCAAACATGTAAGATTTTTTTTAAAAAAATTTTGATGGTGCTGTAAAAATAGGGATTTAGAGTAAATGTACTTATTTTCAATTGTAAAAGTACAAGAGCTAGTCGACTGCCACATTCGCATGCAAGTCTGACCAGAGACAGAGACGTCCACGCAAATCTCTATGGAACAAATTTGGCCTTAAGCAGATTCGGCTAGACCAGAGACGCCTACACACAGAAAAGGTGTCACACAAAAAAGCTAAGGTCGTTAGAGGTTTACGTTAAACTAAAGGACCAACCTGACGTGGAGGAGCCTCTTAAAGGTAGAATGTAGAAAAAGCGCATTAAATGAACATTTAATGTTATCTACCTGTTGAGATAATAAACACGCATGATAGACTGCACTATCCAAGAGAATAATATCAAATGAAGTTGTCTTCTACACTCCAACGGAAGACCACTAGCACCATATAAGAGACACTTTAGAAGAACGGATAAACAATCATCGTCGCTCTAACAATTCAAAATCTTGAGAACAAACAACTACATACTCTACATAAGAATTCAAACCCACGTGTTCCCCTTTGTCGGGATTGGGATAGTCCACCGCCGGATAAACTCCCTCCGGCCACTCGCTCACAAACGGCAACTCCCCTTCACCACTGTAAGACTTGGCAGCGAACGGGTGGAGACTTGCCCGTTGGGAAACTGAAAAAAAACTCTGGATTTCGGAGGTGTTGGCCATAACGGGGGTGGAAGAATTGCAGGAACAGATATAGGGTACACCGTATGCGCAAAGAGAGACCGAGCTTGAACCTGGTAGGGGTGAATTGACCGAGAACAACCCCATAATGGCCAACAATGTTCAAGAAAGCCCAATGTAAGGGAATCGAAGGCCCATCTTTAGGCTAACAAGGTGAACCCTGAAGTGGGAAGAAGAAGAAGGCTCCATTATGTTCTCCCCGGGAACAGGGCGAAAACAGATAACATCAGTACAGGTAAGGCAAGCCACCGTCTCAAGCTTGGAGACTGATATGGCGGCCGCGGGAACACCACGGGCGAAATCAGCCGGCAGATAGAAGTGGGTCTCTATGCCACTAGAAGTTACAGGTATTTGGGGTCGGAGGGAGCCTGACCCGTCGTCGTTAGAGAAGACGACGCGAAGAGGAATGGGTTCAGCAGAAGACATGAAAATTGACCTAAGAGAGCGAATGGGGTGGAGGAGTCACCGCGAAAACTCTAAGAAAAAAGGATGGTGCCCCATCCTTGATGCCCAGAATCAAACATACAGTTATCTCGGATAATGTAAAGTGTGCTTTGACACACTCTGATGGGGAGAGAGTGAGGCTCCACCCCAAGTCATTGCTTTGAACTCAACCCAAGACCCATCCATTGTGGTGGCACTCTCTTCCTACCAGGTGAGCTACGCTCCCCCCTCCCCTCCCCTCCCCCGCTCCCGGTTTTGCGGAAACTCTAAGTCATCTAGGATTCGTAGATGAAGATGCAAGCCTGTGTTAAGAAGAATTTGGCAGGAGGTTTGTTCGAAGAGAGAAGATTCCTTTTATAGGAGATTATCGCGCCGTATGCCATGGGATGCTAGGGAACTGCAATCGAGGCGCTTCAGTGCCGAAGTTGGTAAGACATATTTGAAAGTTGTGGAAATCCTAGTGTACGTGCCGGGTCCGTACTCGTGAAGTCTAAGGTGAACATTAAATGAATGTAGCGCTCTATCTTTAGAAGAAGTTCAAAAAGAAATATCTGTTACTCTCTTAAGTCAAAGTCCGGGTTACCTTAACATAGTAGGGGGCTCATGATGGTACTATAGACTATGAAAACACAACAACGAATTCACGACCCAAGCCAAGCAAAGCACATGATTTGGGATTAATAGATAATGTCATCTAGGCCTGAACAGGGGGATCACGGCCCGTTTAAGGTTTACCATACCATGGCCAACCTGAACAGTATGTCTCGAGCCTAGTTGAGGCCTCAGCGAGGTCAGACTTCCTCCCAGGCCTTTGGTGGAAAACCATCTGTGAATGCATGACTATCTGGCAGCGACAAGGAATAAAGCTGAAAAGACGTGAACATAAAGGAGACACTCATGACGGGAGTTACAAAAAATACTGTAGAAGAGGCCCCCATGATTAGAATTATTAAATGCGCCAATTATGTCTCCTAGTGATACTGTAGCATGATGCCAGTAAATACTTCTTGTATTTACCATGTAAGGGATCCGCAGTTAAAATAATAATACCATCGCACGCTGCCAAAATACTTGTTCGTTAAATAGAATTATATTGAATGTACTTACCGTTTTCAGTCTTAAAAGTACTTACTAAACAAAGTCATTTATTTTACCCACCTTGAATTCATACTATAAAAGCAACACTTCACACACTAATTCTTATCACTCACATCTCTCATTTGTTTCACTTATAACTCTCATTTCTATCACTCACAACACAAATAAGAATGTCAAGTGAGCAGAACATAATAGTTCTCGTTCATTGGAATGGGGTATTGACCAATGTTGACAACGAAGTCAAATACTCTTCATTTCCAAATGCAGTACTTTTTCTAAATGCCGATGTTAGCTACACAACACAGTGTGAGCATATTATTACTCACATGCTGAAGTTATGACAACGCACACAACCAAACTAAATCACAAATAGAAATAGTCTTCCAAACCCTAGTCACACAATTCCTCCATGGCGGCGGTTCGGGCGGTGGACGGATCAATATCTCTTCGTCTTCTTTCGCCAATATGAGATCGCCGCCACCAGCAAAGCACCGGATTGTTGTCGGGCTTCGCAAACCTCTGCAATTCCAGCTGAGGAGGCTCATCTTTTTCTGGTCTTCAGTCGGCGGGAACGCTGCAGGGACTAGCCGAGCCAGGTGAAAGAAGCCACCGCCGGAAAAACTCCTAGGAAGATCCTAGAGACGACCGCAGTTTCTTTGTTGCTAATTTAGTTCTCGACTACCCTGTCTTCCTTCAGCGCATCCCCTCTCATGAAGCGCTGGTCTCCTCGCAACCCTTTCCACTGGGACGACGCCTCAATTGAATCGATCTTTGTCAAGGATCGACGCCGCCGTTAGATAGGGGTCTCTTATTTGGTAAAGCTTTTGTGGATTTCCCTATTATGACAGTCACTGCACTTAGAAAATCATATTTTTAAAGGGAAAAATAATTAAATTTCCCCAATTAAACTTTGAAGGAGTGTGAGATGAACACCCTAAACTTGCATGTGTAATTTAAATACCCCAAACTTTATATAATTTTTTCTAACCTAGAAGGTAAACCACCAAAATGAGTGGGGTAGATGCCGGGGAACATCTACCGGATTTTATTAAGAAGGAAAGAGACTACTTTATATAAAAAAAATTATTTTAGAATCATAATCAAGTATTATTTGTTTCAAAAATTTAAATTTATAGTGTTAATTGCATAATTTATAATATTTTAGAATTCATGAAGACACAATTAACATTCTAAACTTCCATTGTGAAATAAATAATGCTACCCCCAATTTATATAATTGCGACACTTTTAATTTGCTATTTTAAATTATGCAATTAGCCCCATAAATTTACATTTTTTAAACAAACATTTTTCACACTCTAAAGTTATTTACAGTGTGAAAGTAACTTTTTATATAATGTTTGGGGTATTTAAATTACACATGCAAAAGAATAGTATGATTTACAAGGATGTTACAAAATTGTCCAATATAGAGTCTTCCATTATACAAAAGAATAGTAGAATTTACAAGGATGTTACAAAATTGTCTTCACTCAATGGTGGCTCACTCAAGCTTGAGGATATGAACTTCCCAAACTTACTCTCTTCTCTCACAAAGAGACTCTCTAACTCTCTAGATTTCTCACTCTAGGAAGTGTCTTCTCTCTTGCTAGGATGTTTAGGAATGGAGCCTCCTACCCCTATTTATAATACTCCACCTTCACAATGTATGGTGGGGATGATTTGTATCCAAGGGTGGGGATTGATTCTCTAGAATGCTTTATACACTCTAGGAGTCTCTACACTCTTCCATTCCCTTCTATATCCTTCCATACTCTTCCATAAGGTTCCACACGTCCGGTCCCTGTGTATTTTATAACTACGGCAGTCTGGTCTGGTCTAATCTGGTCTGGTCTGATCAAGTCTGGTCTGGTCTGAACTGGTCTTGTCTGGTCTGATCTGGTAAATGTCTGGTCCCTGTGTATTTTATAACTACGGAAGTCTGGTCTGGTCTGATCTGGACTGAAAACAGTCCAAAATAAAACATCATTTGACTATATTTTTATTTATTAATCTATTACAATTGTTTTTTTTTAAAAAATATTGTTTAGTTTGTCTCATTACATATTTTCAAAATCTATTTTTTTGCTAATTGAGAACATCCAAATATGTGTTTTGGCAAATATGCAAAGTCGACTGTTACAACAAAAAAACAAAGGAAATATAATAAGTTAAGAGAGCATTTGATATGTTTTTTTGAAAAAAAAAATGATTAAAACTAATAAAGAATATATTGAAAAGGACATGAGATTGGATTCAAAATTAATCATAAAATATTATTGGAAATCTGATAGAACTAATTTAAATTCTAACGATGATATTGGATTCACAATTGATTTCAGATATTCTAAAATTATTTTGAAAGATTTTGGATAGGAACTTGTGATCTGGGCAGGATTATAAACAAACCATGTAATCTAGTCGAATAGTGTGATCTTTGTATTCGTATTTTAATTTTACGAATTTGAATTTGAATATAAAATGAATAATAATCTTGATTTGTATTCTTATTCATTTAACAATACAAATAGTTAACGAATCTTATACGAATAACAAATCGTTTTGAGGAGGAGGAGGAGGAGGAGAGAATACAATTGAACGCTCCAGATTCATTCTCATTTCTCTCTTAAGATTATCTTCTCACTTGAACCTAATTCTACACACACATAGGAGAGAAATATTACCCCAAGTAAAAACATGCTAATATATATGACTATTCTTTCCTAAGGTTAATTAGGTTTTTTGAACAAAAATATGAGTATTCACTATGTATGAGTAATTGTACAAAAGTTACTATGGTGCATTACACAATGACAAATCACTACCTCCTAAAATTTCACTACCTCCCTCCATGGAATGAAAAAATTGGATAGTCTACCTCCCGGGTAGACTATCCACCATTTGGTGCTCTCGTTGAGAGGTCTGAACAATCAAGTAAGAAACCCTCCCCTCCACCAAACACAAAACATTTACCAAAAATGGGAAAAACTCGTGCTCAATCCAAGACCCTCGAGGAGAACCACGTAGCCCCCGGCGAAACCAACGGGGCTGAAGCCTCCAACAGGCTCTTGGTACCCGAAGGCGGTACCATCCTCGAATTAGAGCAGGCCGCTACTGACCTCCGTCAGCAGCTACAGAAGAACGCCCCTGATGCCCGCATTGGCCTTGATAATCGAAGGAGGGATCGGAGTGAGAACCAAGTTTCCCCTCCGGCCCCGGCCATCGATCTTCAGGCTGCCTTTGCGTCCTTTGTACAAAATATGGCTCTCAACCCTGGAGCCTTCGTCTCTCAGGCACCCCTCCAACCCTACGTCGGAGGAAATGTTGTCCATTTTCCGCCACTCCCTCCTCTGTTCAACAATCCTCCCCCGGGGATTGGCAACGTCGAGGGGGTCATGGCACAAGATACCGCCTCCCAAGAGGCCCAATCCAAGGACAAGCGGCCCATAAACAAGGAAAAACCCCGAACCTCTACACTTGAGAGGCTAGGGGGTGCTCCCGGACACCGAGGGGTCCAAGACCGCCTCGGTAAGCGGGCAATCAGCAGGCCCCAGGAGAGTGGAGCCTCTGCCTCGGGGGCCGAAGGCATGCCTCCCCCTCGGGACAAAGGCAAGGCCCTCGTACACCCCGAGGACGCCAGACATCAAATCAATCAGGCTCAATCCTTCCGGGCCAACTCCCAAGGGGTTGCCCCGAAGGACCCCAAGGACGAAATCATCGAAGCCCTCCTCCGTCAACTCGAGGAGACTCGTCAGGCACCCCCGACGGCTTCCACGACAAGACCAGATCCGGAGTACGCCGACCTCCGGGCACAAGTGGAGGAAATGAAGCGCAAGCTCGCCGAAGGCTCAGGCGAACCCCTCATCCAACTCCGCACTAGGACGCCTTTCACCCCAAGGGTGCTGACGGCCAAAATCCCCAACAAATACCGGGGGCAACCCATCAAACCATACGAGGGGAAGACGGATCCCCAAGAACACTACAGCAGGTACCAAAATAGTATGATGATGATGGGGGCATCGAATGAATACTTATGCCGTTGGTTCCTTTCCACCTCGGAGGGGCCAGCGTATGAGTGGTTCAACCGATTGCCCGAAGGCAGCATCGATTCTTGGCAAGAACTTGCCCACCGCTTCCTCACGCAATTCGCCGGGAGACATTGTTCAAAGAAACACTTCTCCCACCTTCTGAACGTGAGGCAGCAGAAGGAGGAAACCCTTTGGAGTTTCCTGGAGCGCTGGAGGCAGGCCTCCCTCGAGGTCGAAGGCGCAGATGACAGAACACTGATGGCTCTCTTCCACACCGTCCTCCGCAACGGTAATTTCTCCAGGAGTCTTATCACCGATCCCCCCCCCCCCCCCGCGATTATACAAAGGCCCTCCAGCGGGGGGACCAGCACGCCGAAGCAGAAGAGATCCAGAAGGATCGCCGTAACACGGATCCTTCTCAAAAGAATGAGGGCAGGAATCGGCGCAGAGGGCCTCCCCCTCCGGCCAACCGCGAAGCACAATACAACGATCGCCCCCGAGGTGGCCAAGCCCGACCCGGGGGCGGTTACAAGAACAATCCGAAGGCGTGGGCGCAACCCGTCCTCCTTGAGCACCCACGCACTCCTCTGACGCATCCCGTCAGCGTCATTTTGAATTACGCGGAAGAGCGAGGGCTCGTGGAGCGAGACTCCCGCACACCCCTCGAGATATATGCCATCACCCCTGATGAACCTTATTGCCGCTTCCACCGTCACCATGGGCATAAGACTGATGACTGCCATCAGCTGAAAATAGCCATTGAAAGGTTGATACAGGCGGGCCATTTGTCCCAATTCGTCAGGGCCCCCCTCATCACCAAGGGCCTCCGCCGAAGGCTAATAAGTGGGTAACCCTAACACCATTCCCTTGGGAAACCCACAGGGGAAGAAGCGTGAAATCAGGGGCCTCAGTGAAGAAGAGGAACCCCAGTACCAGTACAAGCGCCACGTCCACATGATCAACGGGGGCAACACCGGAGGCTCCACGAGTCAAAGAAAGAAGTGGGCTCAATCCCTTTACATCGGGAAAGTCAGCAATATGCCCCCGACCAAAAGGCCGAGGGCAGATCCTATCTTCTTCACAGATGCGGATCTGCCCCCGGGTTCTCTTCCTCACAGGGATGCCCTCATCATCCGCACTGAAATCAATGACGCCATCATCCTCCGGACTTATATTGACACGGGGAGTTCTGTCAACGTCATGTATCTCAACACTTTTCGGGAGTTGAAGCTCGACAGGGGAACCCTTCGACACATCAACACCCCCCTCTCCGGATTCATAGGGGACAGCATAGACGCCGAGGGCGTCATCACCCTCATGGTTGAATTCAGCGACGGATCCCTTGGAAGCTGTCGTTGTCAACCTCGATTGTGCACACAACATTATCCTCGGCCGGCCTGCCCTCGAGGACTTGGAAGCTGTCGTCTCCATGAAGCATCTCTGCCTCAAGTTCCCCACACCTACCGGCATCGGCTGCTCGAGAGGAAATCAGAAGCTCTCTAGAGCATGCTACCTTCAGCTCACAAAAAAGGTTAGCAAAACTTAACTCCGAATTGACACCATCACCACCAAAGCATTGGGAGAAGAAGAAGGCAGGCCGAGAGCTGAGTCTGCCGAGGACACCGAAGATTTTGCACTCGATCCGGCCAAGCCGGAGAGAGTCTTGAAGATTGGAGCCAAGCTCCCCGAAGACTTGAAGACCGGCATCACCGAAGCTCTCCGCGCCTACTCTATTGTTTTTGCATGGGGGCCGGAGGACATGCCGGGGATCGATCGGAGGGTCATCACTCACCGCCTGGCGGTGGACCCTTCGGCCAGGCCAGTACATCAACGGAGAAGGCCCCTCTCGGCCGAGAGAAGGGAGTTCGTGAAGAAGGAGGTGGCCATGCTCCTCTCTATCAAACACATCAAGGAGGTAAAGTACCCTTCTTGGTTGGCGAATGTAGTCCTCGCACAGAAGCCTCCTACCTTCCGCATGTGCGTGGACTACACAGATCTGAATAAGGCGTGCCCTATGGACCCCTTTCCCCTGCCAAATATTGATCAACTAGTAGATGAGACCGCGGGATGCGAAATCATGTCATTCCTCGACGCATTCTGCGGGTATCATCAAATATACATGCATGAGGAAGACGCTGAAAAGACAGCCTTCATGACACCCCGAAGGCATCTTCTGCTATCTTGTGATGGCCTTCGGCCTCAAGAATTCGGGCGCCACATACACCCGCATGGTGGCCAGAGTCTTCCAAACTGTCCTAGGGCGCACTATGGAGGCCTATGTTGACGATATGATCGTCAAAAGCAAGAAGGCAAACACCCACGCCGAGGACCTCCGGGAGATATTCGCCATCTTGCAAAAGTTCTATCTCTGCCTGAACCCAAAGAAATGCACCTTCGGCGTGCAAGGAGGGAAATTCTTAGGCTACATGGTTAGACAAAGGGGTATTGAGGCCAACCCCGAGAAAATTCAGGCCATCATCAACATGGAGCCCCCACGCAACGTCAAAGAAGTTCAACGGTTGACGGGTCGCCTGGCGGTCCTCAACCGTTTTCTCTCCAAATCGGCAGAAAAGGCCCTCCCCTTCTTCCAAATCATGAGGAAGACAATAGGCTTCCAATGGACATCCGAATGTCAGGAGGCCTTCGACGAACTTAAAAGGTACCTCTCTTCTCCCCCAGTGCTCTCCAAACCAAAGGTGGGGGAGACCGTATACTTATACCTTGGTGTTAGCCCCGCTGCCATCAGCTCAGTGCTAATCCGGGAGGAAGACGGCGTCCAGCATGCCATCTTCTACGTCAGCAAAACCCTCCGGGAGGCCGAACTTAGGTACTCTCCCGTTGAGAAGACGGTGCTAGCCATCGTTTGGATTGTCAAGAAGCTTGGCCACTATTTCCAAGCTCATCCAGTCCAAGTGCTCACGCACCAACCCCTCGGCACCCTCATGAGAAGCCCCACTAGCTCCTCCAGGATGGTGAAATGGGCCATCTTTCTCAGCCAATACAATATAGACATTCGTCTGAGGCCTGCCATCAAGGGTAAAGCCCCGGCAGACTTCATGACGGAATGCACGGCAAGGTCAGCAGCAGATAAGGAGCCTTCAGCACCTCTTGATGAATGGTGGACCCTCTATACCGATGGCTCCTCGGCCGCCAAGGCATGCGGTGGAGGGGTAGTTCTCATTACACCCGAAGGCTTCCGCGCCTACTATGCCATTCGCTTCTCCTTCAATGTCTCCAACAACGAGGCTGAGTATGAGGCCCTCCTCTGTGGGCTTCGGCTGGCGGCGAACCTGAAGGTCAGAATGATCCACGTCAAGTGTGACTCCAAGCTTGTCGTGGGTCAAATTTCCGGGGAGTATGAAGCCAAAGAAGGAAGGATGAAACAATACAAGGAAGCGGCCAAGGAGTTGCTTAAGGTATTTGAGGCACATTCTCTCACCCAAATACCGAGGGCCCAAAACTCCGAGGCCGACATTCTATCCAAGCTCTCGGATGAATCCCCCGAACACCTCTCAAAAATTGCAAGAATTGAGGAACTCAGCCTCTCAAGCATCCATGCGAGCCCCGTCATGGATATTCACCTAAGGCCGGAGGACTGGATCTCCGACGTCATCAACTTCATCACCACTGGGCAACTGCCAGAGGATGAGGCCCGCGCTAAATTAGCAAAGCCGAGGGCTCCCAGCTACACCCTCGAGAATGGCAGGCTCTACAAAAGATCTTACAACGGCACCCTCCTTCGGTGCCTTCATCAGGACGAAGCCAAAGTCGCAATGGAGGAAGTGCACAGTGGCACTTGCTCAGCTCACCAAGGACCCTTCTCCATGTCCCGAAGGCTCATAGTTCAAGGCTACTTCTGGCCCACGATGGCTAGAGATTGTGCGGATCTAGTCCGAAGGTGCACCGCTTGCCAACACTTTCAGAAGGCCCCCGGTAGACCAGCGGTCAACTATGCCCCCATCAACACCGCCATACCCTTCTCCAGACGGGGGATTGACTTAGTAGGCCCTCTGCCGAGGGGTACCTCCAACAACATATACATCATTGTTGCCATTGACTACTTCACCAAGTGGGTGGAAGCCGAGCCCCTCGCCAGCATCACTGAGGCCCGGTGCCGCCACTTTGTTCTCAAGAATATCCTTACAAGGTTTGGCGTCCCCCAACAGATCATCTCCGACAACGACACTCAATTTGAGGCAGCCCCCTTTTGCGCCCTCCTCGAAGCATGGGGCATCAAACACACCTTCTCATCCGTTGCCTACCCTCAAGGCAATGGACTAGTGGAGAACGCCAACCGCACCCTACTTGAGGGTCTGAAAAAGAAGCTTGAGGCCGAAGGGGGAGGCTGGGTAGAAGAACTCCACAACATCTTATGGGCCTACCGCACCACCCCCCGGCGTGCAACAGGTGAAACACCCTTCTCACTATGCTATGGCTTTGAAGCTAAGGCTCCAACGGAGGTAACCCTACCTACCCGAAGGGTGGAGCAATATGAACCTGAGGTCAACGACGCCAACATGGCCCTCGACCTTCACCTCATCTCAGAACGCCGAGAGCAAGCCTTCCTCCGGGCTGAAAACTATAGGAGACAAATCAAGGGCTACATCGACGCCAAGGTCCGCTCCCGGGAATTTCAAGTGGGGGATTACGTCCTCCGACGAAGGGAGGCCAGCCTACCCACCGAAGGCGGCAAGATGGCGCCTAAGTTTGAAGGCCCCTACATCGTCTCAGCCATCATCAAGCCAGGAACATACAAGCTAAAACACCCTAATGGGACAGAGGTCCCTAGACACTGGAATGTACACCACCTTGTCAAATTCTATCAGTGAACATGAGCGGCCAAGCCCTCATCCACCACAAATGTACATGATCAACGGCCTAAGGCCCTACTTCATTTTGAGAAAATGGTTAAAAGGCCAAGCCTTCATCACCTATATGTTTCATAAGCGGCCCAAGGCCCCCTCCTCTCCGAAAATGGGTGGCCAAGCCCTCATCTCCTCACCGAAATAGGCCCAAGGCCCTTTCCTCCCATAAAGATGGACACAATATAACATCACCACTCAAGGTACCAAGTACCAAGTGTGCGGGTTATCCCCACCACTACTTAGGAGCACCAAGTGTTCTTAACTAAGTCGTACCCCACGAAGACGCCCTTATGCATACATTATGCATATTTACATATACCCTCCTACAACACAAAAAAAAACGGGGGGTGCAACACCCCTCGGCTCCGGCTGGTACCAGGTGCCCCCGGCTATTTGTGTCCCACACACAAATAAAACCCTTCCCTGAAACGCTTTCCGCGCCATCCCCCAAGGGGAGGCAGGCAACGGACCATGTCCCGGGCTGAGGATTCGACTTTCAAAAACGAAACGCTCCCCGCACTATCCCCCAAGGGGAAGCAGCCAACAAACCATGTCTCGGGCTGAGGGGACGACTTTCAAAATCGAGGCGCTTTCCGTGCTATCTCCCAAGGGGAAGCAGGCAACAGATGGTGTCTCGGGCCGAGGAAACGACCCTCAAACCCTTCGGGATATCGGAAGGTCATTCCCGAAGGGGGAGCCAACGGTTTGTTCCGTTGTCTCCCATATAGGCCAAGCCTTTCCTAGAAACCAAGTTTCTAGATGCCCGTCCTGCATCATTAAAAAAATATATGCAGGGGGGAAGGAACTCCGCGGATACTTTCTTCCCCGGAGGCTCAACGACTCGGAGATACATTCCCGAAGGCTACTTCTCAAAGGCGAAGGGAATCTCTTGATACAACACCATTCAACTACATGTCCGAAGGCTCTATTATACTAAGCTTCAGAGTATGAGGAACTACTCTTCCCGGAGGCTCTTCAACACAAGTCTCCCATCATTCGGCCACAACCCCAAAGGGTGCACTAAACGAAGGCTCACCAGCGACACTTTACCAAAATTTGGCTAAGTCCAAAATTTGGCTGAGTCAAGGCAACAAACTTTACGCCGAAGGCTCCCTTACTTCCAAACTGATGGCATCAGGAGACTACTCCGTCGCACACACCCGAAGGCTTGCCCCATGATCTTTGGGACAACTTCACGAATCTTGCTATGGCAGGGGGCTCATTATACTCCTACATCTGAAGGCCTACCACAACATATGTTGAATCTTTGTGGAAATTTGGCTAAGTCCACAACTTGAACCCCTCGGGGGACAACCGTGGACTTCAACACTACCAACAGGCTTACAGCCGAAGGACACCTCAAACTACTCGACGAGGACTACACTACAAGCCGAAGGCTCAACACCACCGATGGCCTAGAGTGAAATTAGCTTGGAAAATTTCTCAAGTCTAGTTAATTCAAGCCCTCGGCCCTACTACTATAACCCGGAGGCAATTCCAACAGTTCATTACCAAAGGCGTGAGTACTTGGGATATTGGAAAATTTTCTAAGTCCACAACTTCCCAGCCTTCGAACAGACGTATCAAAGCATACATAAAAAAAACGAAGGCATACATTCAAATTCAAAAGGCACGGGGACATAATTCAACAAAAACCCGGAGGCATTCATCCATCAGCAAGAACATTTCAAGTACAAAAGATGTTTGGTTTGCATTACATGGTCGGAGCCGGAAGCCTACTAATCTATTACAAACATATACAAGGAAAATTTTTCCTAAGTGTCCGCTGCTTGCCCATCATCCTTCGGCTTTGAAGTGGCATCTTCCCCGGTTTCATCATCGGAGGAGTCGCACCTGGCCAATTCTGAGTCCTTTAGTAGCTGCCTCTCTTCGCCCTCAAGGAGGGGAATTCTCACGTCTGGCAGGAGAGGGGGGAGGCCATGGGTCTCAGGCTTAAAATCCTTTGGGTCCACACCAAGGTGCCGGGCCAGCCTTCGGTATAACATTGCTTGGGTGAAGTATTGCCCCCCTCATAAAAACTCTTACCCTTCAGGGCAAGCCACATCGCGCCGGGGCCGTTCACCCAGCTCTCCACCGAGGCCTCAACAACTGAAGCCCTCCATTGCTCCAGGCCCTCAGCCTTCCAACCCTCGAAAGCGAAGGCGGCCACTGCATCTTCCTTGGCCTGGGCAACAACTTCAGCTTTAGCTTTTTCCGCCTCCTCGACCGCTGCTTTGATGGTAGCGACGGCGACATCTAAACCATCACCCCTCCCCAAGGCTCGGGCATCAGCCACCTTCTTCTGGGTGCTTTCCCTTTCCAGTCGGAGGGCGCTCTCTGCTTCCAACAGCTGCCTCTGGAGGTTTGCATTGTCCTCCTCCAACTTCCTCTGAGCCTCGGCGGCTTGAGCCCTCTGGAGGTCTGACTGCTCCATCCTCTGAAGGAGTTCACCGAGACCAATACATGCCTGAAGGAACCAATAAACAAAAATTGGCCTAAGTTACAAAATAAAGTAGGCGAAGGCAAAAAATGGTTAAGGGAAGGAAGAAGAGGGGACTTACAGTGACAGAGGCCTGCAGGACCTTGGCGCCAAGGACACCGGCCTTCTGCCGAGAAAGCACCGACTTGTCCGTCGGCAGAGTATCCCCCCTCACGAAATCCATCGAGTCTAGCGTGTCGTGCATGATGGCATTTCCCTTCTTTATGGAGAAGTTCACATTCTCCAGAGGCCAGGCCCCTTCAGCTTTTTGGGCCGAGGCCTTAGAGGAAGAAAGCTCCTCAACTATAACAAGTGGGGCCTCCTTCTGATCAGCGGCCCACTTCCGCTTCTTCTTCTCCAGAGGCTTGAGGCCTTTCCCAGAGTTCTTCCTCTTAAGCTCCTCAGCTTTGGAGCCTCCGGCATTTTCGGCGCCAACATCAACTTTCTTGGAGGACCCCTCCTTCACTGGATCCTTCTTGAAAAAGGAGTCCACAGGCTTCTGGGTCGAGGGCCCCTCCTTCTTCTTCTCCTCTCTGGCCAGCTTCTTCGACAATTTGGCGAAAGCCTTCGGGTCCATTATGTCACCTACAAAAGAAAGAAAAACAAGAAAAGTCAGAGTCAAAACGAATCAAGGCCAAAAAATTTCTAAGTACTAAAGATGAGATCCCTCGGCAACAACCTCCGGCATTTTGGTAGCCTCGGTCGATCAGAGGATACTTTTCATCCTTCTCCCCTTTCAGATGGAACCGTCGAAAGCCTAACAGATAAAGTTCGTATGGGAGGATGGCGGCCTTTATAGCCAACAACTTGTCAGAGCCTTCGGGTTTTGCCGTTAGCTTCTTTCCGGCCTTCTCGAGGGCATTGTTTCCAACCTTCAGATGCCTCCGGAAGTGATCGCGTAGAGGTCTCGGAAAGGGGTTTTGTGGCATCCGGATGTAGCAAAAGCGATCCTTTCACCCTTTGTGGGACGACGGGATTTCGGAGAAAAGCCTCCAGGAGGGAACCTGTTGCAAGTTGGCGAACCCCTCCGCATGCGTGTGCCCCCTCGACACAAGTTGAACGAAAGAAAGAACTGATCCAAGGTTGGTTCTACCTCCCGGGACCGGCAGAGAGAGAGGAAGCCGGAGATGTATGAATGGCTGTTGGGGGATAACTGTCAGGGGGCCAGCCCCAGGAGCTCAAGGTACTCCAGCAAGAAGAGGTGCAGGGGAAACCGAAGGCCCAGATCTATGGAGAGGATGTGTACAGAGAAGCACCCCTCGGGCGGATTAGACAGCAAATCGTCGGGGCCGGGTTCAACCACTTGTGCCGAAGGACCTACCAGAAACTGGGTAGCCTGATAGTCGGAAGCTGTCGCTTTTGTTGTCATCGCGAGGGTTGCCGTGTTCAGATATGAGTCGCCCTCGGGTATGCCCACCGGCTGACCCACGTCGATGGAGGCCTGTTTCCTTTTCAGCGTCGTCTTCATTTTTCTCTTCCTTTTCCCCGGAGCAACCCGAAGGGGCTCTGGGTTTAGTGGTCGGGAGCTGCTCGCTTCTCCAGCACCCCGCGGAGGCAGAACGGCAACTGTCACCCGCTGCCTCTCCTTTTCCTCTTCCTCCTCCGCAACTTGGAGTGCAAGAGCCATTTCCTCATCTTCGGCTACCTGCTCAAAGTCCTCAGCCTCCGCTTCGGTCCGGAGCTTGTCCTGGATCTCTTCGGCTATGGCAGAATCATTTCGCGTCGGAGGGTGCTCACTTGAGGACTCCTCCTCGGAAAGGCTTTCGGATTGAACCCGGGCCTCCTCCGATATGTTCTGAGAATCGCTTTGTGAAGACATTTTCTGGTACTAAGGGCAAGGGTTTCTAAGGAAGAAGGTTGCCTAGATATCCTAACCGAAGGCTCCTAGGACCACTAACACGGGATCTAAGGACACAAAATCAAAACTTACTCAAAGGACGAAAAACAGATGGAGAACTGACCTCAAAAACTGGTGATTGATCGAGGGGATTACTTTATCTCTCTACAAATTTTGGCAGAGCTTCGCTTCAGTTCTAAACGCACAGAGGAAATGAATTCGGGCTTGGGGTATTTATAGGCTCCCAGCCTCGAAATATGGGCCTCGATTTGAAAAACCCATCATTGCGGGCCACCGCCTCAACCAATAGATGGCACCCGCCCACCTCCAGCCAACGCCAGCCTGCCACGTCGACCCCTCCTCCAACAGCTCTTTCCCAACGGCTCTATTTTTGGGAACCATTGAGGCAACCTCACATAATAGCCTCCGGCTATCACCTACTACAGCCTTCAGTGAACCACTTTCACCATGCACCTTCGGGAAAGAAGCAGTATAAGCCTTCGGCTTATCAATGTTGCCACCCATTAAGATATACTTGGAGCCTCCGGTGAACAACTCTCACCAGGTGCTCTCGAGCCAGCAGCAGCATAAGCCTCCGGCTTATCGATGTTGCCACTCCCCGTCAATAACATCCCTCGGGAGTTCATCAAACACATCATAACTCCTTCAGCCCGAACTTCCCTTTGGCCTAAAGGAGTGGGGGACTGGGATACACCCCTTGGGAATCACACAAAACAAAAACATGCAAATAACGCATGTAGCCCTCATCATCAACGAACCCTTCGGCAAAGTCACTGACAAAGGTGAGGCAGCCCTCGTCACAACACATACAGATATTATTTACACTTCCCTCAGAAAACCCTCGATATGTGAGGGACTGAGGGAAGCCTTCAGCTAACAGCAGAAGACAAGCGATCAGTCAAAAGGCACCCAACAAAACAATGAAGCCTTCGGAAGAATCAACGCACTTACTCCTTTTCCCTCAAGTACCTTTCGGCAAAAGGAGTGAGGGACTCCTGATGGAGTATATGGCCCAAGAACCCACGGCCCATGGACTCCTACTTTCCCCACAAAGGCCCATTGAGCCCAAGGAACATCTAAGGCCCAAATACAGCGGCCCAAGTCTCAAAGAAGCCCAAAGTACACACTGAGGGTGCCTTCGGCCTCCTTGGCCAAAGGCTCCAAAACTCACAGGATAGCCTTTTTTGGGCATACGAAGCTACTGGGAGAAAACGGCAGAAAACAGGAGCCTTCGGCATTGTTGAGCCCTCGGCATCAGAGAGGCCTTCGGCTGAACCGAGCCTTCGACTACACAGAGCCCTCGGCCGCATGAAGCCCTCGGCTGCATGGAGAGCCTTCGGCTAAACAGACTCAATCACCGAAGATTCCCTTTGGAGACAGCCAACCACCGCATTTAATGCAACGTCACATCCACCCACCGCATTCAATGCGGTGAACATGCCACTGCCGGTGCCACCCCGATTGATGTGACCCCTCGGCCGTTGGATTACTGACACGTGTACTCTCATCGCATTTATTGCTGCTATAAATAGCTGCCCATTTCTCCTTGTAAACGATCCCAGATCAGAACATCTCGAGTTCATAAATAATAATCTCCTCTCTCTCCTACTTGATTGCTCTGACTTCTCTCTAGGTTATTCCGTAATAACCCCTCGGATAAGACACCCCAGAAGGCGCTTCCGCCGTTGCAACTTCAATCGACCTTGGCTATCTCCCAACTTTCAACGTCCCTTTTCTTTCTCAAATTTCAGATTGTTCAATCATTGTATAAAGCAGTATTGAATATATGTTCGCTGATTTGCCGAAACAATCCCCAGGTTCCAAAATCATGCTTAGTTGTTTCGAGATTATTTAATTTCGAAAACAATCAGTTTTTATTTTTTTTGTTTCGAAAATCATATAGTTCTGTTCTATTTGAGAAGCGTGCACATGAAAAAATTGAAAGAAAAAGGTCTTATTATCGTTTTTCATCTTTAGTTTGCGCTAAGAGTGCATTTTTGTTGAAGTTATGTACTCCAAATAAACAACAATTGGCGGGTTTTCATGTATTAATGGACTTCCTGGCCTCTCCTGTTTGCTATAAAGGTATTTATAGGGAACTTAACTTCTCTCTGGGGACATGATATATTCATACATTAACTCTTATTTCATCTTGAGTATAATCCTCAATCTTACTGGGATTTAATTGATTTTTTATGGACTTAGGGAGAGATCTTAATGTCCGTACTTGCTGGGATTGATTTTATGATGCCCCTATTACTTGCTTGATGGAAACTAAGGTAATGTGATGAAGGAATCATTTATGCAGTCAAATTGGTCAGCAGCACTTTGAACAAATATATTTTAGGATTTGAGGCAATTTATATTGGTGATGTAAAAATAACTTCCTTTTTGTTACAGGTGCTTTGTATTATTATTATTCATGGAACATAATTTTGCCACAGTCAGTAAATACAGAACACCATTTCTGGCTTAAATGTGAGGTATTTACATTTTTGGTCATCATAATGAAAACATTGTCTTGAAAGTTCTTACGATATTTCATTTCATTTCTAGGAATCCCAAGAACTTACAAAACTCAATGTGAAGCCTCAAGAACTGTTGTAGAACTGCTGAGGACATAAGAAGTGGACATAAGAATGGTTGCAAGGTCTTGGGTTTTGATTCAGCCAGCATTTGCAACATTAATGTTTATCCACAACAACTTCAAATCGGATCCTTCAATGAAGAAGATCAACTTATTTAGTCTTTGTGTTTGTAATCAAATATAGGGAGAAGGACAAAAAATGACACTATGATTTTTAATAAATCTCAAATTGGACAATTAAGTTTTTAGTATACCAAATTAACACAAATTCTAACTTATTTGTTGCATTTATGCCACCCACTAACCTTTTCCGTTAAACGGACGTTGGTTGAGGTTACTCATCACCTGCATGTTATTAAATGAGATTTCTTGATGAATCTCATTCCGAAACAACTAAACTCTGGAAACTGAATGGATGTTCACCATTCTGAATTCTGATGGACCTCTTACATGAGGCATGAGGCTTTGTTTAATGGAAGGTGTTCTCTCAGTTGACATTCTATCCGAATTGCGCTCATGATTCATCCGAATTGCTCCTCCTTCAACCCCAATTGTTGCCTCTGATGACTCTTCTCTTTATCAGACAGCTAGAATCTTTACTAGAGCATCTAGCTACAAGTTCTCTAATCTCTATACCTATCACCCCAAGAAGCTCCCCTGAGGCAACAACCCAAATTCTTAATTTTATGTAACCCTGGAAGTTAAAATTGGTGAAGCTGATAGAGAAGAAGGCAACAACACTTCCTTGACCTCGGCAGACCCTGATTTTTTAAGCTTTGAAGAAACTAAGCCCTCCCATCCTCCTTAACTAGGATCATGATTTTCGGGTGTCAAATCCTTGCTGTTAAAGTGTTAATGAGCTTGTTCTTATCGTTGAATCTAGCAGCTAGACCGGAAGCCAGAGATTAATTACTGGGGGAGTTGTCGCCCTTGGATGAAGAACCAAACTCCAGCTTTTTTATCGGCTCAGATCAGAGAATTCGACCCGACCGAGCGTTCGTAGGCCATTGGAGGATCCATTTGTACTGGAAGAATCATGTTTACTGGAAAAATTTGACCTTCGAACACCATCCTCGTTGATAGGGGTCTGCTAGGTTTTTGAAGTACAGATTGCTAATGGAAGAATTGATCCAGACTGCTAGGTTTTCCTAATCCAGACTGAAATAGGAAAACATTAGGGCCTGTTTACTAACAGAAATATTTTCTGTTTTTTGAAAATTTTGGAAAACTGGAGATAGAAAAGTCAGAAAACATGTTTACCAAAGTGTTTTCCAAAATCAAAAAATCGAAACATATCTCATTTTTTACGCGTTAAATGGAAAACACGTTTTACTAGTTTTCTAGTTTTAGAAAACTCCCTGCTACAGTAATGTTCATTTACTCGCACGCCTTCCTCCTCCTACCACCTTTACGAGCTTTCATTTCGGCTTATCTACTTCCGCCTAACTTCATTACTCGGCTTTAACTTCTCACCTTCCTCCTCCTCTCCAGCTTAAAAGTCGGACCTGTGCTACGCTCAACACCGCACGTCTTGTCCAACACGCCACAACTTCAGAATCGAGAGAGCAGAGCTTCCCAACCTCTTCCACACATGGCTACCGCACTCCAGGTTCACAAATCAGGCATCGCCGATAGGAGCTGAGCCCCGACATCACGGCATCTCCCAGTTCTTCCGTCAGCTCCTGTTCTGCCAACGATTTGAAGGTAAGCTGTGAAACTCAAAATTGAAGTAAAAATTGAACTGAATTCGGCTTCCATTAACATACGATATCCATGACACAAGCTTCTATTATCTGCTATTAACTGAATTCGACTTCTATTATTTGCTATGCAAAATTTTTCACCTTTTTTTTTCAAAATTGAAATCAGATTGGAATCTGAAAACCAATGCGGCTTCTTAATCCTTAAATTCACGGTTAGGTCTTGTTTTCATGTCTGGCAAAGATATATCACTCTTATATACCCATTTAGTCATTAAATATCCAATGAAATTGGAAGCTTACTGTAGTTGACTAGTTTACACCATGTGAAGAGATTAGGGTATCTATAGGACTCTTAATGGTTTACACTTTACAGTACACTAGTCTGTGGTTGATTAGGGTATCACTCTTAATGGTTTACACTTTACAGTACACTAGTCAGCATCCCCCTCCTCTTGTTTGGTCTTTCCACATTGAATACCCGAGTGTAAATCAATAGTAAAATGTGTTGCCTTATCCAGTTTATAGCACCTTGATTTGAATTTTTAGTTATAATGAGTGTAAATTGGCATTGTACGAAGTATAAACATGCACTCCCTCCACCCCCATAATGTAGGATATATACATTTCAATTTTACAAACTCGGTATGATTCGGGGTTTTTGGAGGGGTTTTGGTAAAGAAGACCTTGGAGGGCTTTAGTTCATATCTTGACCTATTATGTGGACATAACATTTCAATCATCTTAAATTCATTTTGGTGAAAGTAAAAAGTAAGTGGTGCTTAAATTAGGGAAGTGAATAGACCTTTGGGAGTAAGAAGTAAGTGGCGTTTGAAAGGATAAGTGTATCATGAATACGTTTTGTTAATATCAGCATCTTGAATCATGAATACGTGTAATGGATATTAAGTAGGTAGTTAATATCATGCCACAAAGCAGGAATTTTGTTTGATTCGAATCAGCTTCTTGAATCATGAATATGTTTAAAGTGATTGAGCAATTACTATAAAGGTAGAGCCGTAGAGGTAGTAAACTCGTGGAAATTGACATTTGAGAATCTATAAGTTGTTTAAATGTAATAATCAAGTCCCAGCTCAATGAGTCACTGATTAGAATAGAATGGGGTCAAGTTCGTACTTTTTTTAGAAATGGATTATAAATGGGCATTCAGAAAATGATAAAGTAAATCATACTTTGTACAGTTAGACTTAACCGTGTAAAATTCAATTTTAACATAGTATCAACAATCTTTCATATACTCTCTATCAAGTCAAGGATACTGCCAATAATTGCTAGACGTTTATATATACTCCTCAGTTTGATAGACGTTTAGTTATATATGGGTAAAGGCTGGTTATATATGGTTATATCTAACTTCCAGTTTCGAATCAATTGGAAACACTTTGAACTTATGTTGTTAGCACATTTCAATGTTGGTGCAATTTTGTGGTAGATGAGTTTAACTCAAGAAGAAAAGGATGATGCCATATGGCCTGATGAAAAAGAGACTTTGTTTTTTACTGTGCTATATGAAAGAGTAAAAAAAGATCCAACCGGGAATCCTACATTTAAGGGTCGCGATTGGAATGATATGGATAATGAGATGTTGGTCCGAGGTCGGTTTCAATACGGTAGTGACAGGCTACGGGGAAAGTACAATAGGATGAAGCTCATACATAGACAATTTGGTCAGTTATTGGCTCATACTGGAGTTACATATGATTCCAGTCGGAATGTTGTTCATGCCACAGAGGAATGTTGGCAGAAATTTTACAAGGTGAATATTTAATTTAATAAGTTCTTTAAATGATATATTACTAAGCTCTTTATATGATTCCAGTCTTTAATTTAATTTACAAGGTAAATTTTACATATTTTACTAAGCTCTTTAAATGATATATGTGTACTACAAACATGCAGATGAATAGGGGCTTTAAGACTTTTAAAAGGAAGGGTTGCAAGAACTATCCGTTAATGAATCTTGTTTTTGGACAAGGGAGTGCAAGTGGAGGACTTGCTACTCCTTCCACCCAGGTACCGACACACTCGGATGAGGAAAGAAGGAATGAGGAGGTTTTCTTACATGGTGAAGGGGGCAAGAGCTCAGAGAGATCGCACTCTAAGGGGAAACGCAAAGCTGAGGAAGCGATGGGATCAAGCAATAAGGACTGGAAGACTGTTTTGGCTAATGCAGTCCACGCATACACGACAACTATGAGTGAAAAAGAAAAGAGACGTCGATCTCGAGATGAAGATGTTAGCACCACATCTACAGGTGCAGCGGGAAATTTTTCTATAACCCGATGCGTTGAAGTCATAAATGCTATGCCGAATGTGTCAAGCCGTGCTTATAATGATTCCATCGATGCACTAACAGATGTTGTCCGACGTGAGGCCTTTATGGCTATGCCCGCAGACCGACAATTGGATTGGGTTATGAGATTTGATTCTAACTAGTTATATGTTAGATTCACTTAAACCGTGTTTGGATTTCGTAATCTATGTTATATGTTTTATGTATTTGAATTTGAACACTTTGTTAGAACAATATTTATGTATGTTTGTTTGTGGAATTATTGAATGTGGTTGTTATGTATTATGTGATTTTGAATTTGTATCGCATCTGAAGCATGAATGTTATATGCTATTGCAGATACATAATGTCACATAATGGTAGTGGTGATGACATTTCAGACTCTGCAAGTGATGAAGATGATGAGTTTGGGGCCCTGCTGTTAATGGCTACTTGTGTTTTGGTTGATGTTGAAAGAATTCCATGTCGAACGTCTATACTCACAGGTAACGGTTATATTGATGAGTTAATGACAGGTCATCCACAAAGATGCTATGAAAGTTTTAGGATGAACCCACATGTATTCCTGCGTTTATGTGAAAGGCTAAAAAATTTGGATGTTCTACACGATTCAAGATATTTAAGGGCTGAAGAGCAATTAGGAATAGGTCTTTTAGTGTTATGCCAAGGGGCGGGGCAACGTACATGTGCAGAGCGTTTTCAGCATTCAATGCGAACTGTTCACTTATGTGTGAAGCGTGTGGTGAGAGCACTTGCACGACTGGGCAAAGAAGTTATAAAGCCGGTTAATAGGGGCCCTGTTCAACCGGAAATTTTAGAAAAGCCCAAATGGTATCCTTATTTTGAGGTATGTGTAAGCATAATTACCTTTTTCAATACTTAGGTTTACTCATACTATTAATGGTGTACAATTTTTGTAGAAATGTGTAGGTGCCATTGATGGTACTCATGTAGCAGCCTCAGCACCCGCTTCCAAACAAAAGACGTTTCGCGGTAGACATGCAACGGTCACGCAAAATGTCATGGCAGCTTGTAATCATGACATGTTGTTTACGTATGTGTACGCGGGTTGGGAGGGAACAGGCAATGACTCTCGAGTATTTTTAGATGCAATTACAAGAAGCGAAAATGGGCTGCCCATGCCTCCTATCGGTAATACAATAATTATGCAATTTGTGTTAATAAAGTCACTAATTAACAAAAATGGGTTCCCATTGTAAATGTTTTTTTACTTCATTATAGGTTATTACTATGTGGTTGATGCTGGCTATCCAAATGTTCCGGGTTTTTTAGCCCCATACCGTGGAGAGAGTTATCACTTAAAGGATTTTCGAGGTCGAGGACGAATACGCAATAAGCAAGCTTTATTTAACTACCGACACTCATCCGTGCGTAATGTGATTGAAAGGTGTTTCGGAGTACTAAAGGAAAGATTTCCCATTCTAGACATATCACGTGGTTACCCATTGAGAAGACAAGTTCAAATTCCCATAGCTTGTTGTGCATTGCATAACTTCATTCACATGCAAGATAGGAACGATGATTTGTTCTTGAAGTACGAGGAAGATGATATGATAGTTAACACGGAGACAAGTACAAGTGAAAATGGATCACTCCAATTTGATATGTCTCAACAACAACAAATGCACGAAATTCGAGAAAATATTGCAAATGCAATATGGGATGATTATAATGTTTGAGATGTCGAAGTACAACTGTTGTTCTGATTAACATGTCACTTATTGAACTTTCAGTGTTGGGGAACATTTATGTTATTTTTTTGTTATTTGAAATGTCCCCTTGAATGTGCATTTCTTTTTCGAAATATTAAGTCAATGTTGTCTGGTAAAAATGAAATGAAAAATTGAAAAAATATGGTAAACATGTTTTCCGATTTGGAAAACAGAAAACTGGAAAATGAAAACAGAAAACTGGAGGCTTGAAAACAGAAAATGAAAACAGAAAAATATTTCTGTTAGTAAACGGGCCCTTACATTTCTACCTTTCCTTTTCTCTTTGTTTTCAGTTGCTCGGAATTAAGATACGGCCGTTTAGAGCAAATGTTAGTGGGTGGCTGAAAATTAACAAATAGGTTAGAATTTGTGTCAATTTGGTCTACTAATAACCTTAGTGTTTAATTTGAGATTCATTGAAAACCTTACTGTCATTTTTGGTCCTTGTCCCTCAAATATATGTAGTATTTGAGATTTCATGTCTATAGTTAGATATTAGTTGTATTGCTAAATTGTTAAATCTCAAATATCTTCATAATTGTATTCTGTACCGACTGTACGAGTTAATTAGTTAAATATACTCCTGGGATTATAATTATTCAGTATAAAAAATATTGATCTTTGAAATAAATGTATTGTTATAAAGTTATAAAGTTATACATAAGGAATATATAAAGTTATAAACTAAATTCCTTTCTATATAATTGATATTAATTTACATAATAATATTACTGTCCAAGTAAATTTTTTGAAAGGAACTTATTTCCTGTCTAAGATTAATTAACTACGTTGGGTAGGATAATAATATGGAAAGGAACTATGTTCCTTCCTAAATCTTTAGTACATTGACTACCCCACAATTTTAGAAAGGAACGTAGGTATGAATACAAATTGGCGAGGGAGGTTTTAGAGAGGACTCAAGTTTCTATGAAAGTTCCTAGCTAATCAATTTAGAAAGGAATAAATATAGTTTTGGTAGGATTTCCTTTCCTTTCTATTCTCCCCTTTTCTTGTAGTGGGTTAGGCATACTAGTTTTCTAAAAAATAACACGAGGACCTTCTGTAACACAAAGAGTTTGTTTATTAAACACTATAGGATTTGTCATGCGATGGGTAGCCAAGGAACACACATTATTGCTTCTTGCATCATAGTCATCTCATCTTTACTGCTTTTGTGTACTAAACACTTGCATCTAGACAATCTTAGATATAATTGAAAAGCGGGATATGCAATTTAAGACGGGGTAAAATTAACTAATCCCCATTATCCACTACTAGGGAAAGGGTAAGCCACTACATTCAGAAGTATCCAAATGTCTCTTATAGTCGTTTGAGTATTAAAACTCGATCAAAATGGAAACTTCGACATCTATATGTAATTATGAGTTTACAAGTGTGGATTAAACATTTAAAGTGCAACTAAATTACGGTATGATAAGTAAGAAGACAACGAGCCCGTTTGGTAACCATGATATTTGACTTTTCAGGCTTATCAGTCAACTTTTTCAGCCAGAACTTCATAAATATCAGCAGAATCAGCCGATACAGCCGACACTCAGTGTTACCAAACTGGCCCAAAACGGTGACATTAAAAAATAAGTATTTTCTCTGGTACCTTCGAACGTTTCTCGGGTACCGTGCCTAGCTGATGTGTCCTAATTAAAAGATGACATATGGATAGCTTAAATTAATGCTATTATATGACATGGCATTCAAATACGGCGCATAAGTAAATCAATTTTGCTCTTTAGTCCTCCTTGGAATAAAGGAGACGGAGCTTTCAAACGTCGGTTCTTCTCTTCCCGTCAATTGGATTGAAGCTCTGGTTTCCCGTCAATTGGATATACTGCGCTGGTTTTCTTCTCCTCGCAACCAAGTAACAGCACGTCACCCGAGGCCCGAGCATCACCGTCGCAAGAAGTTTTTGATGGCCATCGCTTTGGATCGAGCGCAGCCCAATCACTTCGGAATTTTGACGCCCGTAAAGGTTTGCTTGAACATATTCTGCCAAACTTGGTATGTACCGTTCATTCACCATATCCAATTTGGGATTTTAAAATTTATGCCCTTTCTTCGGATTGCCGAAAATTGATTTTACCAGATATTGGTGTGAGATTGACCTTGTTGGTTCTAGTTTTCAGAACTTATATTACATTTTCTCTTCTTCTTGGTAAAAGAGCTCATTAGTCTTGGTAATCAGGAGGGTTATTGAATTAAATCTCTCATGTCTGATTTTTAGAGAGAGAGAGGGAGATTGAGGGGTAAAGGACGAATTTCAGAAACTTTATCCTACCAACATGATTCAAAAACTTAGATGCAAAAGCCCGCAAGCTTATTTTATCCAAAATTGACACCATATAGCACATACACTAGGAAATGGTAAAAATGCTTGCTAATATCTCTCAAAACTAATCTTTAAAAAAAATGATAGCAGATAGGAACTTGGAAGAACAGTATCTCTCTGTATGTTACAAGTATAATGATGTACGATAAAAATTCTAAAAACCTGCATTTCTGAATTTGGCACGTTTAGTCTTTCTTTATGGAGGAGTGTCCATCTGACTTGACTGGGAGCAACCTCTGAAAAGAATTTGAGAATGATTTAGTATGTACAAAAGATCTTAGTGTACTCACCAAGATTGGCAGGGATATTGTGTTTGGATTGACATTGCTAATGGTGGCATCCAACAAATCTCTACACATCATTATATATACCTATATACTCCGTAATATGCAAATAGTTGATCTTAGTTAATGGTAGCATGTAACTTGATCTCTACACTTAGAAGAACTGACTTTACATCCTATAAGGACCCCTTGATATCTGTAAAAGGGTAAGCTGAATTTAAGTATCAAGAGAGCATACAACCATTAGAAAGTCCAAACAGAATAGTCACCTGGGCCAACAAACTTGTGTAGAACACCAGTAAGTTTAATGGTCGCATTCCAAGTCAGAGCAACACTGGATTATAAGCCAATATCCATGCAAATTCAATTAAATCATGTAGAAAAAATCACATAACATTAATTCCTCTTCTTCTTTGAGATAAAAACTTGAGCAGAATACTCTCCCTTATAAAAAGAAAAGGAAAACATTACCTTGAATTTTAAATGTAAAATGCCAAAATCCTCAATTGATGTAACCATCCACAGCAAGCCTTGAGTAAGAACTTTAGGATTCTTGTGATTTTTCATGCAGTATATTAAATGAAGTATCAGGAACATCGAAGATAAAGCCTGTTGTTTTCATGTATAATTCAAACTGTGGGAGCTGAGGATGTTAAATTTCTATGACACATTTTCATTATGTCACTAACACACACAAACAAATAGGTATGCATACGTACTTGATTTTTATTTGAACAATATATTTGTCATTATTGCATATACACACAATTATGTGTGTATGTAATAGTCATTTTCTCATAGGTCAACCCATTTGTATTTGGTTTTGCCCAGGCTACCCCAAATGTGTGGATCCTAAGCTAAACAATGAATATCCACCAAAGGCCATTGTCGAGGTAAACCTTTTTCGTCTTACTGATTATGAACCAAACATGGATATGTGTCTGGTCTGCCTCAATTGTTTACATTTCTGGAAACTCTTAGATGGCAGCTGTTGCTGCACTCTGTGTTCAATATGAGACTGATTTTAGTCCAAATATGAAAATCGTAGTCAAAGCCTTGCTACCACTTCTCAACTCAAAGCCTGCCGGTGGCTCAGAATCCCACCCATTGAGGACTAATCAAGCTCAGAAACTTCAAAATCTTAACATCACAAATCTGTTCATTCTAACTTTAAACTCTTGATCAAGGATTATTTAGAGACTGAGAGGTTCAAGATTTGATTCCATCTGCAAGGAAGTTGATTTATATGTGAATGCCCAAATTGTATTTCATTTCTCAGAGATTTTGATTATTGTTATCATTTATGTTGACAATTGACATTACGTCTCCTCAAATGAGCAGTTAGGGAGGAGGCTGTATTATTAAATGTCAACTAACCGGTATCTTCTATTCTTGGTAATTTGAACATACTCTGTATCATTCATTTTTTATTCTACATGTATAGTTGGATATTCAACGATATCAAAAGAACAACCAAATGAGCTCAACCATTCGCCATTGTAATCCATAATTCTATACAATGCCAGTTTTTAATTGCATGTACGGGCATGTAGCCAAAGCTAGGTAGTTTACTCGCTACTTGGTAGTAACTCGGTCAAGGGCCGAGTAGTGAGTAGGACCGATTACTCGGGATTACTCGGTGATTACTCGGTCGTGTATTAATTAAATTTAATAATATATTTGCTAGATATTTAGAAATATAATAGTCTTAAAATAGTCTTAAAATTGTTTTAAAAAGCATAGAAATGAATAAAAAGATACAAATCCTATTATCCTAATGATGGAGTAGCAAAAGTCTAAATATTCTAAGTTTTCAAAATTTAAATTTTATAAGTGATCAAAATTAATGTTTATTGTTGAAATTGAATTTATAGGGAGTACGAGGGCATTAGTCTAACATAAAGCAGGATGTCTACTAGACTACTTATATTATTCAAAAGTATTTATCACTTTAGTCCAAGAAGTCATGCATTGAATACTATAAAGCAGGATGTCTACTAGACTACTATCCAAGAATGAAAGCTTACTGAATACAAGAACCAAAACTAACCAAGAAGGCAAGAACATAGACGACTAAGAGAGGGGAGAAGAAGAAGAAACAAGAGGTGACGGGGTGAAGATACGAGAGAAACAAGAGTTACTAGCCGACGTCGCAGTCTCAACTTGAAGGGATAGCGGATGTCGCGCAACTCCAAGAGAGCCGATGTTGCTGTTAAAGACTTGGAACTCCGTTAAATTTAGGTTTTAATTTAGGATTTCTAACCGTGCTACCGAAGGTAGGGATAATCGTCCAGGTCTCAATGCGAAAGGATAACCGTGCCCTTACAGCATGTTGGCCGATTATAAGTCCATAGGCCTTCGTAGTCCCTTCATTGGAGCGAAGGCCGAGCATATAGGTTCTTAATAAATAAGTATCTCCCCATCCTGACCCTTTTTTATGCGGCTTGCGGGCGGAAGTGTCCCTGCTGTGAACTATATATATATATATATATATATATATATATATATATATATATATATATATATATATATATATATATATCATGTATATTCATCCATGCCCCACTCCTGTATTTGAATGGTCTTGGTCTTGTCCTCCCTGGACTCCATGAATGTGCTGCCTAGTGCTTCAATTTAAAAAAAAATGAGTAATGCCGAGTACTCGCCGATTTCCGATGTTGACCGAGTAGCAAAACTCGCCGAGTACTCGGCGAGTAACTCATAAAATTAACTCGGACCGAGTTAAGTTGCTAATCGGCAAGGTAAGGACCCGAGTTGCGAGTACTCACCGAGTACTCACCGAGTAGATAACCCAGAGCTAAAGAGACTTTTTTTTTTATTCTTGACAGTATCGCATACTCTGTATTATTTATTTATTTTTGCTTTTCAAACCGTAAATGTATAACTTATACAACCATATGTAGTTGTGTACAATAGAATATTAAAATTTCAAGAGTAATCAAAACTAGGGGTGGACCGGGCCCGGTTCGGGCCTGGACTCGTCCGGGCTTGGATTTTTTGGGTAAGGCCTGGGACCGGCCCGAGAGTCTACCGATTCTGGGCTGGTTCAGTTTAATTTTTTTTTGGGTTTTCTTATTTATTCCAACCCTCGCCCCCAAACCCCTCTAAAACACCCTGCCCAACCCACCTAAAACCAGCCCAAATCCAAAAAACCAAAAAAAAAAAAAATACAGATCGGGCCCGGACCAGCCAGGCCGGTCCGCAATTTTCAAGTCCCGGACCCGTCCCCAGAATAGCCATCGGGTCGGGCCTAAGCCCGGTACCGATCACTCGGGTCTCGGGCCGGGCCTGCATAGTAGCGGGTCGGGCCGGCGGGCCGGTTTCTGGCCGGTCGGACTGGACCGGCTCCATCCCTAATCAAAACGATGGGATTGTACTATAAAAAAAACCTTTTGCAAAACTAAGGGCTCATGGAGTGTAACATGGTTTCCGATCCTGACTCCTGAACAATAGCTGATCAACCAAGACCAGAACAAGAGCTTAATGCAAATCTTGTTCGAATTGAAAATGAAGACTGCAAAATGATGTTCGATTTTTGCGTTGATAAAAGGATTGACCATTGTATAGAACATCATTTGAGATAGTTGCATATCTTTAGTTTTTGGCTTTGTGGTTTTAACGAGAGTTTTCCCCCACTGTGTTGTCCTGTTCCATTTGGGATCCGGTTATTTACTTACTTAGGTTTGTATCTCACTCTCTACATTTGCATATGAGTTAAGGGTGGACTCAGTTCGGGCCGAGCCCGGTTCAGGCCTTGAACCGGCCGGGCCTCGGTTCAAGGTAGGGGAGGCCCGGAACCGGCCCGGGTAACCCGCGGGTCCGGTTCGAGCCGGGCCCGGATAACCCCTGGGTCCGGTTCGAGCCGGGCCCGGGTAACCCCCGGGTCCGTTCGAGCCGGGCCCGGTTCGGTTCTATATAATTTTTTTTTGGGGTTTTCCTAATCAACCCCCTACCCTCCCCCTCAACCCCAAACCACCTCAAATGGCCCAAAATACCCAATCCAACCCAAAAACTTAAAAAAAAATCAAAAAAAAAAAATTAAATCTGGCCCGGACCGAGCCCGAACCGGCCGGGCCGGTTCACCAAAATGAAGGCCCGAGCCCGGAACCGGTAGCCACCGGGCCGGGTCGAACCGAACCGCCCATGGGCCGGGCCGGTTCAAACAGTGACCGGGCCGGGCCGGTTCCGGTTCGGGCCGCCCGGCCCGAGTCCACCCCTAATATGAGTATCCCACATTGAGACATAATTTTGAATAATTCTTTTTCTTGCTTTGTTTAGAACTTTAATTTCTTCTTTTGCTAAACTTAATTAAAATATAATTCTCCGTAGCGTTTAGTTTTTTATGTGTGAGTTTTTTATGTGATAGATAACTTCTTATGAACATTAGTTTGGTATGGGACGTCCCAAAACGTCCCGTACCGTTATTACTAATTGAGCGGGACCGGGATAACCCTAATCCCGGACTGTCTCGACCCGTGCCCACCCCTAATATAAAGTAATTCAAATATAATTTGAGAAAAGTGTTAATTTCCAACTAAATGAGAATTGTAATGTTATAGATGCATGATAAATAAACAGTGCTCATATACTAACTTCGGAATCTGCCCATGGAAAACTATTAACTTTTTCTAGATTTCAGAAAATCAAACTGAAAACCAAAGATTAAGCGCCAAGCCGCCAACAGACCAAATGTTCTTGTCCAGTACTCCGGTTCTGTCAAATGGAGGACCGCAACATGGCCCTAAGCCTAAGCAGTTAAGCCCATGACAAATTCATTTTATGGATGGAAAAAAAGTGCATTAAGGATTTAAGGTGAGCCATACATGAGCAGGAAGTTTAGAAGTAAAGAGGGCAATAATATCGGAGAGCAGACAGTGCTGATGATATTTCTTCTATTTAAATATAGAAAATTAATTTCTCTATGAGACATCAGTAGCATAATACAAAAATAGAAGAGATGGAATAGCTATTTGGACCCCTCTGAGTGGACACCTAGAACACAAAACATCATCTACTATTGTTACAATTATACTTTTATCTCAACTCTTTGTGAATGTTTCTGCCTCTATTTTAAAAACCCAGTGTCTAGCAAAAACCTGCACATCATAAAAACATGTTAATAAGTGGGAAAAGAATCAACCAATAAATCACAACCCGTAAGATACTGCAACGATCACAACTCAGAATCACATAAGATTTACATTACTCATCTGTAAGATTGTAGTTTTGAATTTTGATCTCATTATTCTTTGTAAGATACTGCAACGATCAGAACTCAGGCTCACATTATATTTACAATATTCTTTTGTAAGATTGCAGTTTTGAATTTTGATCACATTATTCTTTTGTAAGATGGTTGACAGAGCAATGACACTGAATAAAACATTGCCAATGTTATTTTTACATAGTATCACTTCCTCTGTTTAAAAAACAGTTATATTTGGTCAAGGTATAACTTTTAAATCTTAGCATGGTACATCTCTTAAGATACGCTCCACTTACTTTTTTTACAATTTATTTTTGTTTTAAACCAAATCTACATTATTGATTTCTATTGCCACCTTTTATTTACATGAAAACTGGTCTCAGTTTTATTAATCTTTATGAAATATGACTTTTCTTTGGGACAAATATCTTTAGAAACATGACTGTTTTTATACTAGAGAATTAATTGACAATATAAATTTCATGACACCAACCATAACTTCATTTGGAATAAGGTGGTGATAATGATGATATGTAATAATTTGGGAATATTATGTGTTAAGCCGCACAGACCAAGCACCAGTATTTATTTTTTGATTTGCAACGAAACTCTGCTACAGGGGCTATATTATAAGACCACTCTGGAGAAGCCTAATATCTACATTGTAAAGTGAAAGACCATATCCATTGATTACAGAGAACACCTTCCGTCGCCTCTTTGTATTCACTTTTCCTGTTTGGGTCGTCCCTCTCAAGTAAAAAAGAGTGTTGGCTATATTTTTTCATTTGTGTCTACATGAATATCAACTAAACAATTTTCATTTCCATATACTTCATTTCAAGTCAAACCCAGAACATTAAATGTGAAAGGAGGGCGTAATAGTGACAGAAAACCTAAAGAAAATATTAGTATGCTAAATCGCGACATAATAATTAATTTAACCTTCTGGATGAATTTTCCATTCAAGCAACCAAATATAACAGGAGGATCATCAGATGTGAATAGTCTCCCATCATCCACTAGTTCCAAAACCACTTGAACAAGAAACAAAAAGATAAATACTAGTGCCTTCTTCTACAGAATCAGTATCAAATTTAGAATTTAAAAATGGAAAGATAATACTAGTAGCAGCATACATGTTGTTCAGTTGGGATTTCTCCATTATTATCAGTATCAATGACATACTGATAAAAAGGCAAGTGGTGTATTCCCGGTTTGGTAGTGTGCTTGCCTACCAAGGAGAAGCAATCAATATACACAAAGGCAGAACTTTTCAAAAAGGCACACAGTTCAATAGTATTCATGGTAAACTGTAAATTCTTAAAAAAATGGGCAGACATTATCATAAATGTATTAACTCATCAAAAAAATCACCTATTAATGAACACCAATCCATCCTTAACATAGGGTACTGCACCTGAATAAGCAGAATGGAGTCCTTCCCAGACACAATCGTAGACTGGAACTCTACTGAACCTGTATCTAGGTAAGTTGAGGGAGCGTCGCATGTCCCTGACTAAGAAAGTTTAGTGTTCAACCCGTAGAATCTGAACTCTGCAGTGCACTCATATAATGAGAACACAGCCCAACCTACCATGTCAATCACATAATACGTTTGATCTAACTGCCATGCCACAGAACAGCGTGAACACATTAGAGAAACTGTAATTGGCACAACTAGCTAGTAAGTAGTAATATCACCATGAAGCTTTAAAATTTGATGAGGTTTAACTGTTACCTCATAAAATTCACAATCAAGAATGCAATAATACCGAACTGATTTACTTGGTAAAGCAGAAGGAAACCTATGCAAGAGAGTGCCATTACGTAGCCTACTGATAATCAAAGTATTGATAAAAGGAAGCCTACATACATTGTCATTCTCATTTCACGAAATCAGGCAGATTAACTTTAAATTGGGATCAATTGTTGAAGGATTTTAAACGGTATAGTTCAAAGATTCATGCCTAGATACCATTTCCTAATTTCAAACCAATCAATTTCAACCAAAGAGCCTAAACAGACGAAATCGATGGACTGTTATTATCGTATTCGGACTCAGTTACCTCCACCGACAGAAGACCACTCATCGTAGCGACATCAGTCTGGGATCGCTCATCTACAGATTCACATGGCATGTTGGCTTAACTTGGAATCTTCAAAAGCCTCGCATAAAGCATGGATCATGCATCTCCTCTGTCGGCAAGATGACCGGTAGCATGGAATCCATGGATCCATTCCGATATTCCAAAAGCTAGACCAACTGACAGGGTGGACAGAAAGGGGATGAAGAACCCTAACGGAGCATTAGCGTTAAATTTTTTCAAATGAATTGCCAAATATCTCAGGGGCCTCCCAGCAAATTAGGAGAAAATAAATAATACTTGTATTACTAACGTAATATTACGTGTAGATGTATTACATATGCCGCCATATTAGTGGTCCAAGTGTATGTGGTACGGTACCCTGAAGTTTTTGAGAGGTACCATAGTTGTGACCTAAAAAATATTAGTTCAAAAACTCCTTACTCCAATATCTGAAGGCATTGCCTTTAGAGTACACTAGTCTTTCGTCCTCCTCAAACTCAAGCAAAAGTACTGCAAGGAATTCTTGGAAAAAACACCCTTGCTAATGGGTAATTAATGATTTATCGATTTTCCATAATCATCAGAGGATTTATACGCACGGATCTTCTCGATTATATACAATGAAGATTTTCATAGAATCTCCTCAATCTTTACACGAAGTATGTATTGAATGAACACGCTCTTCTTATCATTTGAGGAAACCATTCAATTAACCACCCAAGTTTGAAATTGGATGAAATTTATGTACAATTTGTACATAATGGTCTAGTAACAAGATTGTGTAGTGGACCATGGCTTCGGAATTTCTACTCCCAAGTATGGTAAGTAATGGTCATAACGCTTCGCAACCATCTCCAATTTTAAACACCCGTTGCTAAAGGTATACTAGAGATTCTTAGAATCCTTTAGATCGAGTGTGTGAGAATATGGCTAGCAAATTCTTGGTATTTATAGAGAACTTTTGAGCACAATATATAGGGTGTACATGGGCGGATGTTTGAACGGTCGAGGGCGAACAATTTTAGGTGACAGTTCATGTTTAAAAACAGGAGACGGATTAGGAGTCCTACCTATTAGGCTATTAGCAATCTATATAGGAAAAGAAATGGTAAAAACACTCAAAAGGAAAGCTTTTATTTTGTTTTTTTTACACTACTTTACATTAATAAAATGTGTAGGTCCCTTCTACCTAGTTGCAACTATATATTGATATGCTCTATGATATTGAAGAGCTGAGCAAGATGAGAAGAAAAGACCCATAGAGAAAAGAGAGCTTACAAACAAATAAGCATACTTTTGAAGATTGTTCCAAAATTGTTTTACGGTGTCATATACATAGTATATTACTATCAAACTTATACATGACTCATGAGAAGCAGTTTTAAACGATGCATTACCTAATGGTTGGGAGCAAAGTGAGAATTTTCTAATAAAGTTGAGATACACCTTATACACAAGACAATGTTCCCCAGCTCAACTTAGAGAGGTTTGCCTTTGGGTAGCATAATGATAGATTATGAGTGATCTTGTAGTTTTGCATAAGAGGCTTTATAAGTGAAAATAGCTTTCATATTCCTACGAGCGAGGTTGATTTTTTTAATGTTTCTTGAACTAATAAATGTTTCATCATGAAGTTATTGTACATCTTTATGTTCCTTCTATTGCAATTCTTAGAACTAAGATAGAGTCAAAATACACCATTTCCACTTCTTAAGTTATTCCACTTCTTGACGGGCCCAAAAGTTGAACTTTAGTTTAAACGCTATTTCCATAAGTCCATAACACACCTTTGACAGTACGTACATATAGCTTTTAGGAAGTCATACGTACGTTTAATGACTAATCTATTTTATAAAGGTAATGCCTTATTTTCAACGTAAAGACAATTCTTGGCCACCATATACATTAATTTATGTTTCTTGAAATAGTAAAATGATTGTCCCTCAAACCAAACTATTGATCCACAGTTCACACTACATGTGCATATCTCTGAAATCTTACATAGTCTTTGCAGAACCGCAAACTCATGGCTCATACAAGTTCGGTGCAGTGCATGTCTACTGAATCTAAACCAAATCATAGTCATATTTATTGTTTGCCACTTTTAAATATATTTGTACCACACTTTGGTCCCAAGATATCTGTAATGGTACAACATCTATTAAATGCTACTGTGTATATTTATTATGGGGCATTACTTTTTCTGAGATTTTGCCCTAAAATATCCCTAAAACAAGAATATAAACAGATTATTAATGTCACCTACTCAACGTATCACGATCATTGCACATTCATGTTTTCTTTTGGATTGAAATTTGTTGATCTCGTCTGGTCTGTTCAAGTTTGGTCTGGTCTAAACTGATTTGATCTAGTTTGGTAAACGTCTGGTCTCTATGTATTTTATAACTATCCAAGTCTACTCTGATCTGGTCTGTTTCAATTAATTCTAGTCTGGTCTGATCGATTTAAGTCTAGTCAGGTCTAATTTGGTTTGGTTTGGTCCAGAACTGAAAACAATCCAAAAGAAAACATCCTTAATTTGTTAATTTATTGAACGTAAAAAACACACTCCATAAGTCCGTGTGTAGCCAGTTCACCCGGAAAAAGCTGCATGTACAGAATTATCGATAGAAATTAAGAGCCCTTCTACTAATTCATTTTCACTCGTTGAATTGTTAAAAATCTAAATTAGTGTGATTGAAGTTATTTTAGTAATGATTGAAAATATTGTAGATCAGGAGGACCATTTTAGTTATTCTTTTGTGTAATTTTTTCTTTATTTTATGAACAAAATATATTTCAAATATCTTTTTTTTCATTATTCAGCAAATTCAATCTATTCAACCGATTCAGCTAGAAATTCATCAATTTTAACAAATTCAATCAAAGAATGTTACTCCGTATGTTTTTGTCATAATTTTATTTTAATAATGAGGAAATGACCCAAATGAGTTTAAAACATAGTGAAATGTTAAAACAGGACCTGACTTTTATGTGTATCATTTGTGAGCAAAACTTAGTGTGAATGCAAAAAATACGTACGGAGTACTTTATAAGTTGATAATATAAATTGTACTCCCTCCTTTTCTAAATGAAAGTCACAATTTGACTTTTTGAGTCAAATTTGATAAACTTTGACCACTTATTACTCATATTAATAATATTTTATCCCAAAAAAGTTATCAATGTGCTTCATTGTAATATGTATTATTCAAATGTCAATTTATTATAGATTTTATATGTATATATTAATAGATAATTACGGTCAAACGTCCGCCTAAGAGACCGCAAAAGTTAAACTGCGACTTTCATTTAGAAACGGAGGGAACAGTTACATTCTCAACTCACCAACAATTTATCCTTGAACAATAATGACAGTACTATGAGGGTATAATATGTCATTATTATATCATAATGTTATTGACAATGGAAATTATTAACATCAAGTAACATCATCCACCAATGTCATCTTGACCACAAAATAAAACTCATCTTCATCGGGATTTTATTGGCATATTGACGATTTGGACGATGGAGTTTCCAACTAGCTAGATATGGACGAGCAGGAAGTAGAGATGAAAAAGCCCTTTGAAGCTGATGGAGATGAAATTAAAGCATCTCAATTTCAAATACTTTAAAAAAAACTCTTGAGACAAACACTTAATTTTTTTTTGCGAGGACAAACACTTAAATTCTAAACTATGTTGCTTCAAGTAATTGTTATTCCCTCTGTCCCAAAATGATGGTCCTGTATTTCCTTTTTGGAATGTCCCAAAATGATGATCTTGTTTCCCTTTTTAGTAAAGAACTAAAAGTGGATTACCATTTATACCCCTCCTTTTTAATGAACGGTAAAAGTAAAAGAATGAACAGTGCAATTAAGTGTGATTCTTTAGTCTTTCTACCACACTTTCTTAATCTTTGTGTCCAAAAGAAACAAGACTATCAAATTGGGACGGAGGGAGTGCTTATTATGCTACTATTTGAATGCATGCAATGCATTGCACATTATGTGCGTTGAATCGTTGATTGCCATATTTGTTGTCCCCTCCGTAACACTCATATCTTCTCACTTTCCTTTTTTAGCCGTAACATTCATATTTTCTCATTTTTAAATTTTCTCATCATACCCTCAATACTTTTAAAAATAATACGGAGTACACTATTACAACTACTTTTTTTGGTTTACCCTTCATTCCAACACGCTATTTCATTATTTTCCCATCATACCCTCAATAATTTAGATCTCTTTCACTATTCTTAATCTCACCTACTTTTCAGATGTGAAGATATATCAGTTACGGTCTTACGGAGGTAGTATAAATCTTAGAAGTTGTCCTAAATAGGAGTAAAAATGTTTTGAAATTCCAAAATAGGAGTATCATGTTTTTTATTCCCTGAATAGGAGTAATATGCCAAGTTTGGGAAAAATGTCATGTTTAAAGCCTTGTAATGCCAAACTTGGCAGAAATTTACTCTTATTTAGGGAATAAAAAACATGATATTCTTATTTTGAAATTTGAAAACATTTTTACTCCTATTTAGGAAATTCTCTATAAATCTAGCTATATATTTACTCTGGCAGATTGTTGGAAGTACCTAATATACGGGGGGAGTATTTTGAAGTTTTGAATTAGCAGTCAACATGCCAGGAAACATTAAACATAGATAAGTACATAGGACGAGTGTGCAGTTGATGTTCCATCGAATTAAAATTGAATGCAAGTGAAAAATCATTTGTTCCTCATACATGTCCTTTATAATTATAATTTTTTCTTTTTTGGTGTCTCACAAACTTTGTCAATTTCCATTTTAAACAACTACTCTCTCCGTCTCCCAATTAAGTTCCTCATTTCTTTTCACACTTATTTAAAAAAAATTACCGGAGGGTAAACTTTACTACTTTGACACTGTTTGACATTGTTTTGCACTGTTTGACATTGTTTTGATGTAGTTAATTTGCCAAATAAGGAAAAGGGAACATAATTCAGGGACTACCCAAAAAGGAAAATGAGAACTTAATTGGGGGTCGGAGGGAGTACTTTGTGCTTCTATTTATTTATTTATTTATTTATCTCTTTTCTCCACAAAACCCCTTATAACACATTTTTTACTTATTATTCATGTACTGGTCAAACTTGGTAAATTAAAGTTATAAGAGACAGAGCAAGTATAAAACTTGATTAAGTGATCAAATTATAAAGTAAGAGCTATGTAGTTGAGATTTGTGGAAAGAATATACGAAGTATTATTAATCATAACCACATATTTATTACTTTAAGGAAATGGCTATTTTTTGAAACAGCTAAATAAAAGAAATGATCAAATGTATTTTGAAGATGTATTTGTTTTAGTAGTTCTTACTCCTAGTTTCATGTTTTCAAGATATATTGAATTTTTTATTGCCATAATATTGAATAAGCTAATGTTTTATACTTCTTCCATCCCATATTACACTCCTATTTTTATTTGGTACGGGATTAAGAAAGTAGAAATTGCAGGTCAAAATCAAAATTATGTAAAGCAAAGAAAAATAATACTCTGTCCTATGTATAAAACACTAGTTTTTTTTGTCCAAAAAGAAAACGAGTTTATATTGATACAGACAAAAAAGAAAAATATAATGTTTATTTTAGCATTGAGGGAATACATGCTTAAAACTCTATGTCTCTTTCTGCCTCACATTGCCCGTGTTTGGCTTTTTAAGTCAATTGTACTCAACTGTGACAAATGCTTTTATTCATTATCAACATCCCATACGATTTTACTTTTCAAGTGTCCCATTAAATTTGTCTCATATCATATTTGATAATGTTTATGTGATTTTAATTCATTATTGATCACATTTTACCAACATAATAACAATCATATAACTCTACTTGTTTAAGAAATTGCATCATCCCCTCTCGTCCAAACCTAATTAAGGGGAAGGAGGTAGTATATATTTTATGCTTTTGTGGAATTATTTTTAACAACAAACATTTATCGCATTCATATTGTACACATAATTTTATATGAGGATATATATATATATAGTAGGTTGACGTGCACTTTGTCGTGAGTGCACTCAAAGTAATATTCAATACTAACACTTATACGTAGTATAGATGAAGTAGAGTTCGTATCCACAGGGAAAGGAATAACTTTCTTTTTATATAAATAGTAAATAAAGGGGGGTTTTGATTGTTGAGTGATTTAATTAAATTTAAACACGAAGATGAACGAGTTATATGGGATTAAATTCAAGAATAAAAGGGACTTGGTCTTGCTACTTTCCACTTGTTGATATATTTTAGTCGATCATTGTTATATCTATAACTTATCCCCTCTCGAATACTCAATCGCGGAGTATAACCAGTTCATCGAGGGTAGTTATTAACAACGACCGTTCATTAATAACCCTTACTATTAATCAAATATAGAACAACGCCGTATACCAATGTAATAGTAGCATTTAATCTTTTTAACTCCTTGATGAAATCAATTGAGATTGATAACCTCAACGCAACGGTTTTGGTTTAACCAACAAAATTGATCCCTCTTAAGTTTATTAACCACGACCGTGCATTAACAAACCGAAGTTACTTACTTGTGAAACCTTCAATGTTTAACCATCGGTTCATTGAACGTTTCTAGTAATAATCAATGTTGGAACGTTAACTAATCGTCACTTAGTCACCCTCCAACAATGATATAGAATGAGATTAAGGGAAGAATTAATAATCAAGAGGAGAAAGTAAGAAAATAACTCACAACTTTAATAATCAATCAAGCTTCAAGAGCAAAACCAAGAAATGGACGTTTAGCTCCTCATTTGGAGACTAAACATGCTAAAAGAAATATAGAGAAATGCTATTCTAGACTGAGCTTAAGAGTATATAGGAATTGGTGTTCTAAAAGTGAAGGAAAGGAGGTGTATTTATAGGCTTTCTGAGGTGCAGGTCGAGTACTCGATCGAGTATATATACATACTCGATCGAGTATGTGTAGAACATTGAATTCGCCCTATACTCGATCAACACTCGGGTAGTTTTTATAGCTATACCCGATCGAGTATATAAGTATACCCGATCGGGTATAGACACTCGAACGTGGGAAAATCTTCTCCTGCATGTTCCTTTGTTTTCGGATCCGATCCGATTTGAAATGTCAACCAGATACCCGATCGAGTATATGTATATACTCGACCGAGTATAGACCAATAATCAGGATTTTTCCTTCTTTTTGTCTTGTACTCTTGCACCTTCCTTCACCATTGATCATTTGATTGATCTTGGACCTGTTTAAGCTCAGAATAAACCTAATCTAAACAAATTACAAGAATTTAACAAACTAAACTATTACACCGAAAGTGTGTAATTTCCGAAATATTAAACAATCAAAACTAACTAAAAACGTAAATAAACATACGGAAATTACAAACGTATCAACTCCCCCACACTTAGTTCTTTACTCGTCCTCGAGTAAAGTCAAATGTTCAAACAGTTTAAGACCATTCCATGAGTTCAAGAAAGAAATGAACTAAGATCACCAAGAAATAAGAAAATGATTTTACAAACAACTTTCTTTCTTGGGTTTTATGATCTTCTATGCTCCATCTTCTTGCCTCTTCTTCTTTGCCTTCTCTTCTTTTCTCCTCAAGAGATCAAATGAGTTCCTGCACACAACAAATATTTCTCTCATATCTCTCATTTTGCCTAGGAGCCTTTTCAGGTTTTCATCCTAGCATCTCTTTTTGTTTTTCCATCCTCACTAACTCACTCATTTTTTATAAGCCATTTTTTTGCTTAGATTGCCCATTTTTGGGTTTTCAACCTAACTAGCATTTTAATTCTTTTATCCATTTTTCTCTTCTTTTTTTTTTGTTTACAAAGGGTAAAAGAAATTCATGCATAGTAAAAGGTAGAAAATGAAATTACATACCATGAGTAATCTCCTCCCCCACACTTAGTTGAAGCACTGTCCCTAGTGCCCGCCTTCTCCGCCGTAGAAACCGCCTCCAAAGCCTCCTCCAAAGCTCCCATCGCCCATGTGGGTGTCGCCGCCATCATCCCCTCCATCAAAACCTCCACCCCCGGAGCTAGATCCTCCGAAATTGCCCCATTGAGTGGGGTCATACCAAGAGGGGGGTGGTGGTGGTTGAAATGGGATGATTTGGTGAAGGATTGGGTGAGATATGGTAGAGAGAAGGTCCAAAAATGGAGTTTTGGGGGAGGGTTGTTCGAAGTTGGGGAGAGTTTGGGGAAGATGAAGTGTTTTTGGGGTTAATTTGGTGTTATATCCGCAGGGGTACCCGATCGAGTATCCCTGTATTTCCGATCGGGTACCGGAGGCAGGGTTCCAGGAAGGCTGATTTCGGTGTATACTCGACCGAGTATGTACCTATACTCGATCGAGTACAGGAGGCAGGGGGTCAGAGAAGTTGTTTTTGCACCTATACTCGACCGAGTATTGATATGTACTCGATCGGGTATAGGAGGCAGGGGTTATTTGTTTTCATTTTTCCACAAATACTCGATCGAGTATGGGTATGTGCTCGATCGGGCCTCAGAGGCAGGCTTCCGATGGAGTTGATTTTCCAGGCATACTCGACCGGGTATGTTCCAATACTCGATCGAGTATGCCTGTATCTTTGAAAATAGATTTGCACCTCGATCGAGTATGGGAACCGGGTCCTTTTTTTTACCCATACCCGACCGAGTATTGATATAGTACTCGATCGGGCATGTACCCAGATACACTTTTTGCTCATTTTTTTATTTTTTTATTTATTGAAACACACACATAATGAAATAAGCTGACAAGAAAACATACCTTGCTTGGGTTGCCTCCCAAGAAGCGCTTTGTTTAACGTCGTGGCTCGACGATATCTTCGTTTCCCTTTCATTCATAGACCGGTTCAGAAAGGTCTATGATTTCCACGTTCTTGGGTTGAAAACCTTCAAAGAAGGGTTTTAGTCTTTGTCCGTTCACTTTGAGTACTTCTCCCGTCTCCGGGTCTTCAATTTCCACCGCCCCGTGTGGATGGCTTTTGACCACTTTGTATGGTCCGGCCCAACGGGATCTCAACTTTCCCGGAAATAGACGAAGGCGTGATTGGAATAGGAGGACTTTGTCATCAAGTTTGAAATCCTTCCTTATGATCATTTTATCATGCCACTCCTTCGTCTTTCTTTTGTAAATTTCCGCATTGTCATAAGAATCCAGGCGGAGTTCTTCCAATTCTTGTAATTGGAGCTTCCTGTGTATACCGGCCTCGTCAAGATTGAGGTTGAATTCTTTTACTGCCCAATATGACTTGTGTTCAAGCTCTACGGGAAGGTGACAAGCTTTTCCGAACACAAGTCTATAAGGTGACATACCGATTGGGGTTTTGTAGGCGGTTCGGTATGCCCAAAGTGCATCATCAATGCGAATACTCCAATCCTTCCGGTTTGGATTCACTGTTTTCTGGAGTATAGATTTTAACTCCCTATTTGAGGTCTCCGCTTGGCCATTAGTTTGAGGGTGGTAAGCAGTGGAGATCTTGTGAGTCACACCATATTTCTTCAGTAGGGATCCCACAATTTTATTACAAAAATGTGTGCCTCGGTCGCTTATTAAAATTCGAGGGACCCCGAACCTTGAAAATATGTGAGACTTGAGAAAGTTTGCTACCACCTTGGCATCATCGGTTTTTGTTGCTTTTGCCTCCACCCATTTGGAGACGTAATCTACCGCAAGTAGGATGTAGATGTTACCTTGAGAGTTTGGAAAAGGCCCCATGAAGTCGATACCCCATGCATCAAAAATCTCACAGAAAAGCATGGGGTTTTGTGGCATTTCGTTCCTCCTTGAGATGTTGCCCATCCTTTGGCAATTGTCACAAGCCCGACAAAAACCATTCGCATCACGAAAAAGACTTGGCCACCAAAATCCGCTTTCGAGAATTTTCATTGCAGTCCGTTTCGGGCCAAAATGTCCTCCACAAGCATAAGAATGGCAAAACTCTATGATGTGAGCTATCTCATATTCGGGGATACATCTTCGGATTATTTGATCCTTACAATGTTTCCACAAATATGGGTCATCCCACACATAGAGTCTTGAGTCCATTTTTAATTTTTCTTTTTGTGATTTTGAGAATTGTGGAGGAAATTTGCCGGAAACAAGAAAATTTACTATGTTGGCGTACCATGGTTGTGTGACTTTGATGGCGAAAAGGGTCTCGTCTGGGAATTCACCTTTGATGAGATTTGAGTGAAGGTCTTCAATGTCTTTGTGAGGAATGAGGCGGCTTAAGTGATCGGCCACCAAGTTCTCCGCTCCTTTCTTGTCTTTTATCTCCAAGTCAAACTCACTTAATAGAAGGACCCATCGAATGAGTCTTGGTTTGGCCTCCTTCTTTGTCATGAGGAACCGTAGAGCGGCATGATCGGTGTAAACAATAACTTTCGTTCCAAGAAGGTAGGAACGAAACTTCTCTAAGGCAAAGATTACTGCTAGCATTTCCTTCTCGGTGGTGGAGTAGTTCTTTTGAGCTTCATTTAAAGTCGATGAGGCATAGTAGATTACATGAGAAGCCCTCCCGACTTTTTGGCCTAAAACAGCCCCCACAGCATAATCACTTGCATCGCACATGATCTCAAAAGGAAGAGACCAATCGGGAGCTTGTATGATAGGGGCGGTTACCAACCTTTCTTTCAATGTGTCAAAAGCCTCCTTGCATTCGGCATTGAGATCAAATTCCACCTCCTTTTGCAAGAGTTTGCATAGGGGAGATGAAATTTTAGAGAAGTCTTTTATGAACCTTCTATAGAATCCGGCATGTCCAAGGAAAGATCGAATATCCCGTACATTTGTTGGGTACGGGAGTGTTTGGATGACATCAATCTTGGCTTTGTCTACTTCAATGCCTTTTGAGGAGATCACATGTCCAAGAACAATCCCTTGTTCTACCATAAAGTGGCATTTTTCAGAATTTAGGACAAGGTTGGATTCAATACAACTTTTGAGCACAAGAGTAAGATGGTAGAGGCAGGTGTCAAAGGAGTCCCCATGAATTGTGAAATCATCCATAAAGACCTCCATGAACACCTCCACAAATTCGGAGAAGATGCTCATCATACACCTTTGAAAGGTGCCCGGTGCGTTGCATAATCCAAAGGGCATTCGTCGGTAGGCAAAAGTGCCAAAAGGACATGTGAAGGTTGTTTTCTCTTGGTCCTCCGGGGCTATTGGTATTTGAAAATACCCGGAGTAACCATCAAGAAAACAATAGAACTTGTGCCCCGCTAGTCTTTCTAGCATTTGATCAATGAAGGGTAGTGGAAAAAAGTCTTTTCTAGTTACCGAATTGAGTCTTCGGTAGTCAATGCAAACTCGCCACCCGTTTTGGACTCGGGTGGGCACCATTTCGCCTTCTTTGTTTTCAATGACCGTCACTCCGGTCTTCTTTGGCACCACTTGTGTTGGGCTTACCCATTTGCTATCGGAAATGGGAAATATGATTCCCATTTGGAGTAACTTGATCACTTCTTTTTTCACCACCTCCATCATGGGTGGGTTCAATCTTCTTTGCGGTTGCCTCACCGCCTTGGCCTCATCTTCGAGTAGGATCCGGTGCATGCATGTGGATGGACTAATGCCTTTGATGTCGGCGATAGACCATCCAATGGCCAACTTGTATTCCTTGAGGACCGCAATCAATCTTTCCTCTTGTTCTTGGGCTAAGGAGTTTGAGATAATCACCGGTAGAGTGTGATTTTCGCCCAAGAACACATGCTTCAAATTTTCAGGGAGTGGTTTTAATTCCACCTCCGGTGCCTGCAAAACAGATGGTAGCGGCTTCTCGCTCGGAATGGTTAGTGGGAGGGCTTTAGAGCTCGGTGGCAAAAGTGGGAGTTGATTTAACTCCGCCACCATCATCTTCATGTTGTTTGACATAGAGTATTCCATAGTGAAATTCTCTACGTCGTTCTCAATTGAGCTTAGCAATTCGTCTTTCCCCTCGACTTCAAACACATCTTGGACCCAAGTGTCACAAGTGTCAATGGCAAAAAGAGAGTGGTTATCGGTGGGGTATTTCATGGAGGCATAGATATTAAATTCAACTTTCTCACCATCAAACTCCATAGTTAATACTCCACTAAAAACGTCTATTTTTGCCTTAGCCGTCTTTAAAAAGGGTCTTCCTAGTAAAATCGGGACTGCATTTTTATCGTTCTCCATTTCGAGAACGTAAAAATCAGCGGGAAAGATTAAATTATCCACCATGACGAGTACATCCTCTACTACACCTTTTGGGTAAGCATTGGATCTATCGGCAAGTTGGATAACAACCCCCGTTTCATGTAGAGGTCCTAGTTCTAGGGACTTATATAGAGAGTATGGAATGACATTAATTGATGCACCCAAATCTAACATAGCCCTAGAAAAACTAGAATTTCCCAGCTTACATGGTATAGTGAACATTCCCGGGTCACTATACTTTTTAGGAAGTTTCTTTTGGAAAACGGCTGAAACTCTTTCACTAACTTGGATTTTATGCTTGCCATTTAGTTTGTGTTTCCTTTTAATAGTGCAAAGTTCTTTTAAAAACTTAGCAAATCTAGGAACGCCTTTAATTAAGTTGAGAAGAGGGATATTTACCTCACATTTACTGAAGGTCTCATAGATATCTTTGTCATTGTTGTATTTGCGGTTGTCCTTGAGAGCCTCCGGGAAAGGTGGTACCGGCTCGTATGAGTTGAGCGGTGGAAACTTTCTTTGAGGTGTGACTTCCTCCTCCTTCTCCTCTTCATTTTGAGGATTTGTGCTTGGCACCAAGATATCCTCCTCTTCTTCCCCAACATGGCTCTTTGCTTTTGCTTTAGCCATAACCAACTCTTTGCCACTTCTCAAAGTGACCGCGTGAGCTTGTTGCCTTGGATTCGGCTCAGTTTGAGATGGGAGTTTTGCCGAATCCTTAGCTTCAAGCCTACTTACGGCATTTGAGATTTGACTCATTTGGTTTTCCAAATTGTGGATGCTTGATTTGGTTGTTTCTTGGAATTGGGTCACACTTTGTTGCATCGTAGCCATGTTCATGGCAAGTGATCGAATCATGTCTTCGGTGGACATGCTCGAGTTCGATGTTTGACCTTGTTGCTTATATTGTTGAGGGGGGGGGGGGGGGGTTTGATTGTTGAGGAGGTTGAGAGTTTCCGTACCTTAAGTTGGGATGATCCCTCCACCCCGGATTGTAAGTGTTGCCGTGAGGATCATATCTTCTTTGACCTTGGAAACCCAAAGCATTGACTTGCTCGGGGTTCTCCTCTTGTAATGTTGGGCAAGAATCAGTGGGATGCCCTTGTGTTGAGCATATGCCGCAGGCCTTGACTTCTTGGGTTTTTGGATTCAAAAGAAAATCTTTGACCAAAGAAGTCAAGCCGGCCACTTGACTTTCCAACGAATTGTTGGATTCCGCTGCCATAACTCTTTTTGATGATGACCTCCCATTATAATGCCTCGAGTTTTCGGCCAACTCGGAGATGAGGTCCCTTGCTTGAGAAGGGGTTTTGTTGACAATACCCCCTCCACATGCCGCATTCACCATGCGTCTATCTTGATCAACAAGCCCATCATAGAAGTAGAGGATGAGATCTTGTTCCGAATATCCATGATATGGGCAGCTAGCGCATAATTTCTTAAAGCGCTCCCAATATTCGTACAAGGTCTCATCATCGGCTTGCTCAATGTTGCTGATTTGCTTTTTGAGACTTGAAGAGATAGATGCGGGATAATACCTGTCGAGGAAGCTCTTTTTCATTTGAGCCCATGTATTGATGCTACCCGAGGGAAGATAGAAAAGCCAATCCTTCGCGGTGTCCTTTAAGGAGAATGGAAAGGCCCTCAGTTTTATTTGCTCTTCGGAAACACCATTAGGGCACATGCTTGTGCACACAATATGGAATTCCGACAAGTGTTTGTTCGGATCTTCCCCTCGTAGGCCATGAAATGACGGGAGTAGATGGATGAGCCCAGATTTTAGCTCGAATGTGACCCCCGTATCAAGAGTTGGGAAAGTGATACAAAGGGGTTGTTGATTTAGATTCGGAGCTGTGAGCTCCCTTAATGTTCTTGTTTCATGAGCCATGATGATTGGCTCCTCGGTGTCGCTAGATAGAGGGCTAGCACTTGATGACTCTCCCGAGTCGGAGTTTGAAAATTTGTTTTTCAACCGCTCGAGAGTTTGTTCTATTTCGGGGTTTGAGTGGTATGTGATTTCGTTCAGTGAACGATACTTTACCATATACTACAAAGCTCAGCAGAAATAGAAATCTTTATATTCAAACCATATATTTTTTTTCTTTTTCTTAAAATAAAATAAAAAGAAAAATTAATTGCCTTTCCCCGGCAACGGCGCCAAATTTGACGTGCACTTTGTCGTGAGTGCACTCAAAGTAATATTCAATACTAACACTTATACGTAGTATAGATGAAGTAGAGTTCGTATCCACAGGGAAAGGAATAACTTTCTTTTTATATAAATAGTAAATAAAGGGGGGTTTTGATTGTTGAGTGATTTAATTAAATTTAAACACGAAGATGAACGAGTTATATGGGATTAAATTCAAGAATAAAAGGGACTTGGTCTTGCTACTTTCCACTTGTTGATATATTTTAGTCGATCATTGTTATATCTATAACTTATCCCCTCTCGAATACTCAATCGCGGAGTATAACCAGTTCATCGAGGGTAGTTATTAACAACGACCGTTCATTAATAACCCTTACTATTAATCAAATATAGAACAACGCCGTATACCAATGTAATAGTAGCATTTAATCTTTTTAACTCCTTGATGAAATCAATTGAAATTGATAACCTCAACGCAACGGTTTTGGTTTAACCAACAAAATTGATCCCTCTTAAGTTTATTAACCACGACCGTGCATTAACAAACCGAAGTTACTTACTTGTGAAACCTTCAATGTTTAACCATCGGTTCATTGAACGTTTCTAGTAATAATCAATGTTGGAACGTTAACTAATCGTCACTTAGTCACCCTCCAACAATGATATAGAATGAGATTAAGGGAAGAATTAATAATCAAGAGAAGAAAGTAAGAAAATAACTCACAACTTTAATAATCAATCAAGCTTCAAGAGCAAAACCAAGAAATGGACGTTTAGCTCCTCATTTGGAGACTAAACATGCTAAAAGAAATATAGAGAAATGCTATTCTAGACTGAGCTTAAGAGTATATAGGAATTGGTGTTCTAAAAGTGAAGGAAAGGAGGTGTATTTATAGGCTTTTTGAGGTGCAGGTCGAGTACTCGATCGAGTATATATACATACTCGATCGAGTATGTGTAGAACATTGAATTCGCCCTATACTCGATCAACACTCGGGTAGTTTTTATAGCTATACCCGATCGAGTATATAAGTATACCCGATCGGGTATAGACACTCGAACGTGGGAAAATCTTCTCCTGCATGTTCCTTTGTTTTCGGATCCGATCCGATTTGAAATGTCAACCAGATACCCGATCGAGTATATGTATATACTCGACCGAGTATAGACCAATAATCAGGATTTTTCCTTCTTTTTGTCTTGTACTCTTGCACCTTCCTTCACCATTGATCATTTGATTGATCTTGGACCTGTTTAAGCTCAGAATAAACCTAATCTAAACAAATTACAAGAATTTAACAAACTAAACTATTACACCGAAAGTGTGTAATTTCCGAAATATTAAACAATCAAAACTAACTAAAAACGTAAATAAACATACGGAAATTACAAACGTATCATAGGTCAAAGTTTAACATCACTAACACAAAAGGTAGAAAAAGGTGAATTTTGTGGGGGCGGAAATGGTTTTATAGCTAGTTGCACTCCAATCAAATCAAATTTGGGGTTTATATGAAAAGAGAAATGTTTTTTTTAGTGAAAATTAGAATATGTGACGTGCACTTGTCGTGTGCACTCAAAATAAATTTTAATACTAGCACTTATACGTAGTATAGCGTAGTAGAATTCGTATCCACAGGAAAAGGAATAATTTTCTTTTTATAGAACTAGTAAATAAGGGGGGTTTTGGGATTGAGTGATTTTAATTAAATTTAAACACGAATTGGATGAACGAGTTATATGAGATTAAATTCAAAGATAAAAGGGACTTGGCATTGCTACTTTCCACTTGTTAATATATTTTAGTCGATCATTGTTATATCTATAACTTATCTCCTCTCGAATACTCAATCGAGGAGTATATCCAATTCATCGAGGATAGTTATTAACAACGACCGTTCATTAATAACCCTTACTATTAGTCAAGTATAGAACAACGCCATATACCGACTTGATAGTAGCATTTAATCTTTCAACTCCTTGATGAAATCAATTGAGATTGATAACCTCAACACAACGGTTTCGGTTTAACCAACAAAATTAATCCCTCTTAAGTTTATTAACCACGACCGTGCATTAATAAACCGAAGTTACTTACTTGTGAAACTATCAACGATTAACCATCGGTTCGTTGATCGTTTCTAGTAATAATTAATATGTGAAACAAAACTAGTTGATCCTTTAAGTAATGTTCAAAATATTAATATGAAATGTGAATAGGAAATTAACTAATATTCAAGGAAGAATATTAAAGAAAATGAATCCTACTATAGTTAATATCAAGATGTTAACTAATTGTTATCTTAGTAACACTCCCCGATATTAACATAGAGGAAAGAATAGCTATTACTAAGACCAATGTCAACATGTTAACTAATTGTCATCTTAGTAACACTCCCCAACATTGAAATAGAAATAGTATTTCAAGGAAGAATTAATATTCAAGGAAAGAAGTTAAGAAAATAACTCACAACTTTAATAATCAACAAGTTTCAAGAGCAATACCAAGAAATGGAAGTTTAGCTCCTCATTTGGAGACTAAACATGCTAAAAAGAAATATAGAGAAATGCTATTCTAAACTGAGCTTAAGAGTATAAAGGAATTGGTGAAAAATAGTGAAGGAAAAGTGTGCTATTTATAGGTGTTTTTCAACACCTTGGGCCGGGTACCCGACCGGGTCAAATGACCACCCGACCGGGTGCATGTCCAAATCAGATAATCTTCCACGTTCTTGTGTTTTAGCACGTTAAAATGTCCCGGGTCAAGTCAGACCCGACCGGGTGGATTAGTTGACCCGACCGGGGGCAGCTCTTTCCACTGCAGTTCGGTTTTTAAATCAGACCCGACCGGGTGGATTAGTTCTACCCGGTCGGGTGGATCTTCCTGGGCTGTATTCCTGTTGACTTTTCTCCTTTTCCTTGCCAAAAAGCTCTACCACTATTTTACAACTAAAAATGGAAGCTAAAACATTTACAAACAAAACAAAACAAGTGCTTACAAACTAACTAAAACGGTAAACAATCCACACAGCATAAATATAAAAACATACATTTATGCACTACAAACTAGTGCATATCAATATGACTAAAACATAACCAATTTCCTAAAATGTATTTACATTTGTTCTTAGGCATTCGTAGGACTGAAAAGCAGGAGAAAAAACTCCTATCATATTAAAGAGGGTTGAAAGACGAAAATAGCTTTATGAAAAAAAAGGTGTATTTTGCACTAATTTCATACAATTAAATATGAATCATATATCTCAAAGTCATTGCACTTCATATATATAACAACATTACTCCTCGAAATAATAGAACTTCCCATCAGAATCACGAACGTTACCGCCCTTCATGTCGGCGTTACTACTCACTGTCATTTAACAAAAAAAAGATGAAAAACGGAAATTGAACGAGCACGTTGTGATACTGTCTATTGTCTTCGATTCATGCATCTACACCATCCTCCTTCAATGCATTCATTTACTGCGCAATTCTAGTCGTCTGAGATTATGTTCAAAGAGGGTGGATAACTTAACTCCAATACCATTTCTTCGAGTAAACACTGGATTGCCAGAATCATCACCGCAATTCAATTCTTCATCATAGTGTTTCTATGTCCATCCCCACCAACATTAATTTCAAGGAGGGGGGGGAGGAAGAGGATGAGACTTGGACCCGCAAGTCCAGTCCCATGCATTAGATTAGTGGGCTCAAGTCTGAGGTCATTGTTTCATCATATTAGCATGACCATGGGTCCATCAAGGAGCTCGGATTGGACCAACTAACGAGTCTAGCAAGGGTGGCATGCCTAGAAAGGAAAACAAGTTTAGCAAGGAGTGCCAACCAATCGGTTCACTAGCCCGGTCGATCTACCAGTCCAATTGGGAGCCGATCGATCGACCAGTCCAGTTGGGAGTCATCTTACCAGCCTAGTTAGAGAGGCCCTACTTGCATAGAAGGGAGCCGACTTACCAGCCGTGGAGGAGCCGGCCTACCAGTCTAGCAGAGAGTTGACCTATCAGCCTAGTAGGGAGCTGACCCAACAGCCCAACGGGGAGCTGGTCTACTACTCTTACAAGGAGCTAGCTAGGGAGCTCAAGGAACCGACCTACCAGCTAGTTTGTCGCGCTAGCTTAGAAGAGCAATGGTCAATGTGATTAATGCAGTGACATGATTAATATCACAATTAATATCGTGTTAATGTTGTAGTCAATTAGGCATTATAATTTGGCCTTTTGGCCTGAATATTACTAAAATTAGGATAAAAGACAAAAAAGTGAAACGTTTTTAAAAATTCCAAAATTGTGACCAACATGAAATTAGCCCTACAATCCAAAGTGACTCCGGTCAAAGTGACTCCGACCAAGTGTCTGTCCAGTGTCCACCAACCACAATGACTTCCCCACCGCCACAGTGACTGCCTCACCGCCACAGTAACTGCCCCGCCGGCCACAGTGACTACCCCACCGCCACAGTGACTGCCCCACCGCCACAGTGACTGCCCCGCGAGCCACAGTGACTGCCCCACCGCCACAGTGACTGCCCCGCGGGCCACAGTGACTGCCCCACCGCCACAGTGACTACCCGCTCACGGTGACACTTCGTCTTCGTCCATAGTGACAGCGGCCAAAGTTACTCCGATCATAGTGACTCACCCGGTCACAGTGACTCCCGCCAAAGTGAGTTCGGTCACAGTGGCTCGTGCCAAGGCAACTCCTTCCACAATGACTCCACCGGAAACCGCCGCCGACGGCCAAAATGACACAAAATTACTTCAGACTCTGCCCTCTATCAGTTACCACCACCTTCCCCGCCGGTGACCACAACACCCAGTCATACACACCAGATTCCTAGCCCCATACCCGATCCCCAGCCCCCCTCCACTGCTCCACCAGCCTACAGCATCTCACCCCTACCCCACCACCACGCCACCACCAGCCGACCACCACTCCCAATAACTCGACCTGCCCGGTTTTGACCCTCCTCGTCGGCCAGCCTTCACAAAATCGTCGCCAGATCTGAACCAGATCTGAACGAGGAGGTCGATGACTGGTGAGGCGGCGATGAAGACCGGCGAGATCTGAAGCGGCGACAGAAACTAACGAGGGCTGAAGTGGAGACGGCACATCCATGGAGTGGATACGACGGACCCCTGAAGCGGCGATGGCGGCACTACTCGAGCCCTGGAGCGCCAAGGAAGCACTCCTCCAGCGATGGCGGCGACGAGATTCGTCGGAGGCGATGGCGGCGGCGAGATTCGTCGGAGGCGATGGCGGTGGCGAGATTCGTCAGAGGTGATGGCAGCGACTGGGAGGTCTTCTCCATTCATGTGGTCCTTTGATCCAGCGCATACGTAAGGAATGCCTCGGTCACTCGCGAACAACTGAAATGTGAAGGAGCCCGTATGGGCCAGGTCATATTTCTGGGAAAAGCAAAAGTTCTTATTTTTTTGGAAATCAAAAGCCGGATAGTTATGTCTGTGCCATTTTTTCTTATAATTTTTAGTGGTTACACTTTGTAGATGCCTATAAAAAGAAAGTTGAAATTAAATAACAATGACAGGCTATTTCTGGTATTCGAACTCTCTAGCACTTCCCATTTTCATATACTTTATTTTCTACTTGAGTGTTGAGTTTTAGCTTTCTTAATTAAAAGCCTACTAACATCCATTTTTGGACCAATAACCAACTAGACTGAAAGGTATAGTTTATCGGACAATAATTATATTAGGCTACATGAATGTATGACGTAGAGTGTTGGGTGGTGAAGCGATGTGACATTCAAATTATGAGTGTGTCTGAGATATGCGTGTTGCATTTGAGGTGTGGACATACTATAAAAGATTGCTTAAAGAATAGAAAATCAAGGAAATGTGGGAGTATGCCGAACTTATTGAAGATAAGATACAAGAGTCTTGATTATGATGATTTTATGTGTGTAGAAGATAAAGTGATGCACCTATTAGACGAATTGAGACGTGAATTACACTATTGCAGTTGCCAAGAATGATAAGGCACTTCTTGAATTAGACGAGAATAACACTTTGGAGAGAGTAAAGTAAATGGTGAGTATACATATGAATAATGGATCTCTTTTTGTTTGACTCTGATGTTATATATTGAATCATGTTAATCGACCCCAAACTCTTTTATGCCTAAATATGTTTTTAATTGGACTGATTTCAGTTTCAGACAATACTTGACTAGACCGGACTTCGAGAGTTGTATCCAAAGTACACATAGATCAAACATCTATCAGTCAGACTGGACCAGGCCGCCCCATTCAGACTAGAACATACCAAACTTAAAAAGACCTGATTAGACCATGAATCAATTGGCTAAGGTTTGTGTGCATCACTGTACTCCTTATCAAATGAGGTTCGTGGTAGCTTTCTGATTAACGACGATGACTGGAACATGGCAATGATAGTGCAAGAATTGGGTTTGGGGCTTTGGGCAATGGCAATGTGCGAGTTGAGGAGGGGTGGCACAAGGATTGGGGAAACGAGGGCTGTGGGGTGGGCGTTGGAGTATAGGGGCGGGCTGGGGGGGTAGGGGCATGCAATGTCGGAATGTTATCGGTAATAAGAGGGGCGAAAGCCTCCTAGGAAGGCATATGGTTTCTAATGGCGGGTTATCATGTTGATGTGTTATAGGAAAAAGTAGGCGATTGTGTGGAGTTTGTCACTAGAGGTGGTGATCACTGGCGGTAACCGTCACTGTCGACAATGATTAGTATAGCCGACGGTGATCACTGTCATGCGGTAATCATTGTGGGCAGCTAGTGGTGGTCATTGAAAAGCTGCTGATCACTGGTTAGTGAGAGTAGTCTCTTTGATTTAAAGGGTATATAAGTCGCCTTAGTCTCTTTATTTTTTGGAAGTTCTTTAAAAGTTAAAAGTGATCCTAGTTTTGTCTATATCGCCTATTTTAGTACGGAGTATTACTTTAAAAAAACCTTATTTTTAGTATTAGTGCAATATTTATACTAGTCAAATTAAAATTATTAAACAACTAAACTTTTAACTACAAAATTTCTTAAGTTGATGATATATTATAAAATAATACTCCGTAAGAGATTGAAAAAGAGATACAGCTCAAGTGGTCACTGACTCACCCTCGAATACGAGAAATTTTGGGTTCAAAATTCCAATGAGGGAGTTTGAGCCCTATTTAGGGAGTATATCGGGTATATACTTCCCAATGTCATTTTATTCCTATTTTGAGATGAGATGTTGATCGGACCATTGTGAGTAGGACAAGCAGGTGTTGCCGTGGGTAACACACCCACCCACCCACCCATCCACTGAGCCACCACCGCTCCATTACTGGGTTTGGGAATTGTTGCAGCTAAGTAAACAAAAGGCTGCAAGAGAATCTCAGCCCTAAACATGGAAACAAAGAGGAACTGACCTCTTCCCCCCCTTCCAAACCCACCCCCCTCGCTCTGTCTCTCTCGTTTTTACACTTTACCCACCTCCACATTCCATAGATCTATCTCTCCATAGCCAGCTCTATCTGTTAATTCCTGTGGTTCTTTATTGCCCAGAAACTTTGGAGATTGAAAGAATCACATCAAAAGCTGCTGTTTCTATGGTATTGAATGCAGAGAGAATGGTTGCCTTTGGATGTGCCTCATTTGCATGCATATTTATGAATCTCAGAGATTATTGATTCTCCTCTTTTTCGCGGGTTCCATTAATATCATATCCCAACTACCTCCATCCTTCTGCTGCAACTTACTCTCAATTCTTTTTGAATAAAAAAACCCCTCTTTTTGCTCCATTTAAATAGATAAAGAAATACATTTATATATAAATATTGATGGAGCTGTTCAGTGTGAAAATAACGCTTCTGCTTTTCCTCACTGTCTTCTACTGTCTTTGTTCACTCTCCATCACACAACGTCATCCTCCTCCCGGTAAGTGCTTCTTTAATCACTTTCTTGCTTCTTAATTATTTCTTTATTTAGATATATACTTATTACGGAGTACATGTTAATTAATTAAATCTGAACAGAATGTCTAATTGATCTTTTTTTTCTCCTCGATTTTCCCCAGAAATCAGAACGTCAATGGATGCAGTTGAAGTCGATTCTTCTTTCCAGGTCGGTTAACCTAATTTTCGATCCAAAATTAACTCTTCAGTTTGACTTTTGAATCAGATAGTTTTGAATGTTGAAGTACTATATACTTATACAATTTATAAAAAATTACTCCGTAATTTTTTACACGAAAAAATTACACATTTTACATTTATAATTAAAATAAATATTGTTTATAAAAAATGTACTTAATGACTGGAATAGTAATGGAATCAAAGTAATTCATATTTACTTTTTAAACTGAGGTTACCATAACACTATAATGTAGCGACTATTAGTGATATTTGTGTAAATAAGTTTTATTTTATTAATATTTTTTGAAAGAAACGAAATCTACAAGTTTGGGAATTGGGATACTTAATGGAATTCAATCTTACTGATCGAGATCGACATTTTAGTTAAGAAAGTTGGACTTAATTTAATTTATGCAGAAATAACTAGGATGCATTATGCATTCTTATCTCATCTAGTCATCTGCCTTGGCTTTTATATAATTAGCATGTTAGGTTATGCTAGGAAAATCGGTGCAGCTGGTTTCGGGAGTGTTCCAACTAAAAGAAAAGTAAATTATAGAGTACGCTTTTTATTAAAAATAAGAATAAATAGATAAGTAAATTAAATAATAAATAAATGAATAATTAAATAAATACGCGTTATTTTTGTTTCTCCGCGTACCATCAGAGCAGCCAGCAGAAAAGATGGTCCCATGCAATAAAATAAAATTTACAGGGCGTACGGCGTACGTTAACATCTGATGTTTTAAGAGTGACAGTAATATTCCATAGTTTTTATTTCGCGTAATTTTTACAAATGTAAAATCAGGGCTATTTTTTTCTATTCATAGAATTCAATTATCAGATTTTCTTATGAAATTCAAATTCAGTTTTTACTTTTTAATAGAAGTGATTTCAAATTATGTAAATTTTAGATGTAAATACTAATTTAAATATGATGAGGGAGGACGGATTTCACTTTGTCATTTGTAAGTTGTAACACACTAACACATCATAAACAAAAGATATTCTTCCTAGACTTTGAACCTACTTCGTATTTGGTAATTATATTTTGAATTTGTCAATATTATTAATTAATTTCTTACATGTAACTTTAAAAAAGGTTGAAATTACTTCCAACCAAACATGTAACTTGAATTAATTGTCTATAATCAAAATGAAAAAAGTTGAAATTACTTTGTTGAATTCAATCAATTCAACGCTTTTGTTCGAACTTCATCAGATTTAGTTAATTTCACTTTTATCATACAGACTCTATCAATTTTTTTAGCATTTGATGTATTAAAAACTTTGTCACCTTTTCATTAAAATATTAATACTCCATTTATGACCTGTTATTAGTGTTTCCTCATATAACTCAAACATACAATTTTTACTTTTTTATTCATTGTCTTGGGAGACAAAAATAACAGGTCACTATTTCTAAAACATTTTTAAGACATACTCCGTAGATAACAATATGATTGACATGATGTGTTATAAATTTGACAAATCATCCTTTAGTAACATACTTTGTGATTGTGAACCGCATGAACCACGTTCTTTAAAAACAAAACGACTTTCACCCTATCACACAAGCTAAATTTGGTCCAACCAACAAGCATTAGCCATATCATTAATTATAATTAAGTTTATCCTATTCTACTTTTGTATAACATGTTTTTATGTCTATCTATTTTGGTGCTGGGTTAACCCGGTCAACTACCTAAAAATCATCTGATGTAGGACCAGACATTCTAGGCCTTTAATTTTTTTCTGCTTCACGTTTTCTATTTCATCCACAAATAGACCTAGCTACACTACTGTATAAGGGTATTGTAATTCCTCTTGAATTTCAATTTCTGGATCCGCCCTTAATTCTATCTAAAATCATATACGTAAATCATATACGTAATACATATTTTTAAGGGAAAAGAGGCAAATAAGCCCTCGAACTAATAAAAAAAGTGCAAATAAGCCCTTTTGTAGGAGGTTCTGTCCAATCATCGTCATTTGGGGAGGTTCTCGGTGGAATTTTTTGATGATTTTTTTTGAGCATTTTCTTCATTAAGTCTAGTTTAGCCATACCGAATTTCAGCTAAAAATTCAACCGGGAAAGCACTCAAATGATTTTCGGAAATATACTGCGTGGTTTAACTGCACAGTTATCTTCAAAAATTCATTTGACTGTCTTCCCGGTTGAATTTTTAGCTGAAATTCAGTAGGACTAAACTAGACTTAATGAATAAGATGCTCAAAAATTACATCAAAAAATTCCACCGTGAACCTCCCCAAATGACGATGACTGGATGGAACCTCCTACAAAAGGGCTTATTTGCATTTTTTTGATTAGTTCGAGGGCTTATTTGCCCCTTTTCCCTATTTTTAAACTTCTATTGCAGTACAAATTTTTAAAATTTTTAATGCAATTTCTAGTTTTTCTAGTTTTTGTAATGCACCTTTTATTTCTACTTATTAAAATAACTTCACATCATTATTAGGTCTACGCACAGTATCTGATTAAGGCGTGGCCAGAGATATATGTGCTATCATAACCCCACTAAACGTATTTTTATTACTACTCAACTATCCCTACTACTTAACTCTTTAAACAATGTCTCCGACCTAAGGTAGTGAAAGTTAAAATACGGAAGGAGTATTTAAGTAGTAATATTTCCCAAGAATGACCACACTAATGTTATATGGAGTACATTGCGATGTCACTCCCATTTACAGAATAAACATTAAAACATACTCCGTAGTACCCTTATTTTTTTTTCTTTACTAACAGAAGACTGGTGGCTACTGGCTAGCTCTCAACTACACATCCTCATTCGGTCATTCCATGTCAAATCAAACAAAGTTATAAAAAAGAAAGAAAAAGTAATAAAAATAATTACATATTTATGACTAAACAAAGCTTATTTACAAAAACGTTATCTCTTAATTAAAGTGATTGTTCTATGAATTTTAGTCATAATAACTTACATTCAATATTTACACTTAAGTGACCATGAAATTATGTTATACGGAGTAGTAATTTTTTATCATATTTTTAAACGAGACTTATTTCAATAATATGCAAAGTTAAATGATATTGTTTGCTAATTACTTTAAAACATTCAAAGAAGTAAAATAGAAACTTGTTTTTGAAGCATTGTAGTACTAATTACTATGTATTACATGTTCCCCACAAAAGTTTGCTAACTTTCCTATTTTTCCATCCAAAAGCTTTTGTGGTCTCCATTATAAACAAGTATAGTTATTTTTTACACAAAATCTGCATAAATTTCAATCATACGAAGTATAATTTTATTTTCTTATTTCAAGTCTAACTAAACTTTGGTCAATTGTTATAGTACAAAATTTTTACTATGAAGATAGTACTTCGTATAAACTTAACTTATACTTTGTTTGCAACCACTTGTACTTAAATAAAAGCATTTTTTTTTATAAAAAGTGATTAGTAGTAAAAGTTGATAGTGTTTGGTAAAATAAGTGTTTTTTGTGCAATAGAAAAAGTAAAAAGTAGATTCTACACGAAAGCCGAAAAAGTAAAAGTTGATAGTATTTAATAAAATAAATATTTTTCTTAAAAAAGCCAAAATCACTTTTTTAAGTGACTGCAAACAAGCCCATAACAACGTTACTTCATCAATCAATATTATATGTGATACTCAGAATTCGTCGACACCGGTATATATGTCACCCCGTTTTTACTAGTTCCAAGAATTTGACTTATGCATTGATGTCTTGATGAGATATTCGACTTTTACCAACTATATTATTTATTAATGATTTTTTATTTATTGATGTATCATTGTATTCTCTATGTCCCATTTAATTTGCCCTTTTCAATATTTATTATGGATGATCGCAAAATAAGTGTTATACTCCCTCCGTTTCCAAAAGAAAGTCACGGTTTGACTTCACGATTATTAAGGAAAGAAATTGATTTTACTGTATGAAAACACTGTTTGACACTGTTTGCCACTGTTTGGCACTGTTTGGATGTAGATTTCTTTGCCAAATAAGGAAATAAGAGAAGTCTGACTTTGTTTTTGAAACATCCCAAAAAAGAAAGTGTGAGTTTCTTTTAGAAAAGGAGGGAGTATGTACTAACTATTACTCCCTCCGTCCCTGAAAGAAGTTCCACATTTGACTTTCACACACTTTTATGCAAGTAAACTTACCAAGGGGTAAATTTTACTGTTTTGACACTGTTTCGACACTGTTTGTCACTGTTTGGCACTGTTTTGATGTAGATAACTTTCCAATTAAAGAAATGAGAATCTAAATTAGGGACATCTAAATAAGGAAAGTGAGAACTTTTTCAAGAATAAAAGGATGAAATGAGTATTTTTAAAAAATAATATGTAGTCTATGTCATGTCACTTTGTCATGAAAATGAAGAGAAGTCTTCATTTCCATACCTATACGAGTATGTCTTTATTATGAACAGATTCCCACATTTGTACCGGTTTTTAGTATGCCTAATCATGCAGTCCGATCATCGCCTCCGGTCCGTACACATATTCATTTAATTTAGTTGCTAATAAATGTTACGGTTAACAAGAGACCAATCCAGCTTGAGCTACACATTTTCATACACACACCTACACACTCATGTTTGTGAAGAATATTTTTTTGTCTGTATACAGACATAACGTATTTGAGAATACGTTATGTCTGTATACAGACAAAAAAATACTCTTCACAAACATGAGTGTGTAGGTGTGTGTATGAAAAATGTGTACCAATAGATTTTTTGAACAAGAGACAGAATTAGGGGTGTTTTGGAACTTATTCTGCTTCTCCTTCTTTTTTGAAACAGAAGCAGAATTTGAATCAGTTTTTAGAAGCTGGTCTCTCACAGTTTGTATAAAAATTGATTCTATGAGTAAATTAGGACAACAGAAGTATTTTTGCACTTTCATCCAAACTCTCTAACTTCTGTTTTTGCCTCCTGAAAAGATAGAAACAGTTTTAAGAATCAGATCCAAACATCCCCTAGTTGGACCCTTTGGATTCCTCGCCCATGTAGAAAAGCATAGACAATAGAACCCAATTCAATGATTTGTGTCAAAAATATAATAATCTATTACGGAGTAAAAGATTAAACATATGCATAGTGTATGCAATGTGAACTGTACACTGTACACATGGGGCTGTTGCAGCAACCTTGACTTGATTGATGAAAGAACTCCCAACTTCAATCATTTTTGTCAATTCTGATCAATTCGAATATTTGTACAGCATAAAACGAACAAAACCGACAAGAGGTGGTCAGGCCAGGCCGGAAGAAGTGGCGGAGCAAGGAGGATGCTGAGCGGCCTGGGATCGTCTCCGCCGCGGTGCAGCTCCAAATGCGGCAGGTGCACGCCGTGCAAGCCCGTGCACATCCCGGTGCCGCCCGGAAACCCCGTCACGGCGGAGTACTACCCCGAAGCTTGGAGGTGCAAATGTGGCAACAAGTTATACATGCCCTAAGCTAGCTAGCTAGCTAGTTACCCAGCCATTTATATATATATTTTGACACATCAAAGTTATAAAATTAAACCCCATCAATCAATATAAATGTTACTCATTCCTAGTTGTCGATATAGATAAGAAGTACGTATATAACATGATCATAATTCATAAAATTAGTGCTTAATTAAAGTGATTTAATGATTTGTTAGGCTTCTTTGTAATAAAACTGTCATCAATAATACGTAAAGTACTACGTAAGTACGTATAACTTACGGAGTACTATGTATAAGCTTAGACATGTCGTATTGTACATAAAAAAAATAAAAATATGACTAGTGATTATAGTAGTAACTTATGTTCAACTATGTGCAAATAAGTTTTATTTTAATAATAAGTTTGAAAAATCCCCATATTATTAATCGTATTTTATTCTGTATTATTAATATCTATTGAAATATATTTTATTTTGTATTTAAAACTTCTACTCCGTCTATCTTAAACTTATATTAAATGCTTCTTTTATGTATTTAGAATGTTTCTTTTTGACTAAAATGTATAGTCTGATCTGGTCTGGTCTATTTAAGTTTAGTCTAGTCTGATCTGGTCTTGATCTGGTCTTGTCTAAGACTGAAAGCAGTCCAAAACAAAACATCCTTAAAACATTTTCTAGTTACCCATCTTTATCTCCCCTTTTCGTTTATAAAATTATTAATAATAAAGTCAATGCAAATTATGTGATTAAGGCTTGTAGGGATTCTAGGGAAGGGAGGAAATAGTATAAAAAAAGATTTGAATGTTTTTTTTAAAGGAATTTGAATGTTTTTTTTAAAGGAATTTGAATGTTAACAATACAAAACCGTTGTCTTAAAGTTTTATCACAAATTTTAATACTCCGTACAAAACAGTTGTCCTTAAATACCAAAATTTTGCATGATGTACTTCCGATGATTTAGTGTTAGTGTTATAGAGTATAATTTTATAAGTTTAATTTGTTTAACTTTTAAAATACATACTATGTGCTACATAATGAAACAAATACGGAATTATTTTAGGTAAAATAATACGTAGTATAAAGGATATTCCTACAAAAATGTAAGACGTTTATGTTACATCAAATCAATTTTGTTCTAGAAAACTTAAAATATTAAATTAAATGTTTGTGATAATTATTACTCCTTCCGGTTCTTTTTAAACTTCAGTGTTTGATTTCACAGTTATTAAGGAAATAAAGTTGACTTTATTGTAGAGTACACTGTTGAGACACTGTTTGGCACTGTTGAGACACTGTTTGGCACTGTTTAGCACTGTTTAACACTGTTTTGATGTAGATTTCTTTGCCAAATAAGGAAAAAAGGAAGTGTGAAGTTTATTTTGGACCGTCCCAAAAAGGAAAGTGTGAAGTTTATTTAGAACCAGAGGGAGTAAAATTTTGGTTAAGAAATGTTACTTTTGGTTTAAATTAAAAAAAAAATTGAAGACAATGTTTGGACCATTTATATACAGTGATAGAAATAATAAATATTGCCTTTGTCTCATTTTATATGTCATACTTTGGTTTTGCACAATTATTAATAAAGTACTTCATAGTTGAAAAAGTAAAAGTTGTGGTTGAGATTTGAGCATCACAAAATGTACTCGTGATGTTGTAGACCACATATGTATTTTCAAAAAAGGAAACATAATACTTATTTTGGGACAATTCAAAAAGAAAAGTAGAACATATAAAATGGGATGAATGGAGTAGTAGCTAGCTTATTAGCACTTAAGAAAATGGTAGGAATTCATGAAAAAAAATTGTATACAAAAAGTGTACGTACATATTTTGTACACACTTCACTACTTGTTTGTGTATGTTGACAACTTGTTTAGAAAAAGTCAACAATTGTTCACGTAGACAAATAAATAAAAAAGTATACACTTTTTTGCACGCCAACAATTACTCAACTAGAAAATGTGATTAGGCAATATGAATGTGTATTTACACAGAAATAGAAGGGGCACAAATTCCAAAGGGAGGAGAAAGGGTGAGGGGGTGAAGAACACAGCGTGGTTGTGAATCAGAATGCATGGGGGCCATGTCATTTGCATCAGCACTGTTTTGTAGGTCATCCAACCTCAGCTGCTTGCAAACCAAGACAAATTGTTTATAATTATTCAAAGATTTGAATGACCTTTAAGGACCCTCCTGTCCCCTCCCCCTAGGCTTCTGCTAGATTTAATTTGCGCAATTTTAGCTCTATGGACACTATGCATTACCAATCTTTTAATTTGCTCCCAAATTGTTGACTTATATGGTTTTCCTTTCCACACAATAATCATACTCTCACCTTTTTCTTTTTAAAAGGGAGACATTTTCTATTCTGTTGTCAAATGTCCTATTAACAGCAGCCGCTTACAAGAACACACATGAACAAAGATGGGAAAAGGAACATCAAGAATCTAGTTTAGATTCATATGTTGTTCCCAACCATTTTTAATCTTCAAAGCAACAAAATTGGAACTAAAAAACTTAAACTTTGAATTACTTTTTTTTTTACTATTTTAGTAACTGTGAATTGAAGAAGATAGATGACAAAATGTGGTGAAAACATTTTACTTGCAGTTTGTTAATCTATTATTAATATTATATGTTTAACATTAGTATTTATGTCAAAACCCTTTTTCCTATAATATTAATCAAATAAAACTTATAGACAAAATATGATTAAAGTGATCGATCGACTATGTGTGTAACTTCGTTCGTGGTCATAGAAAGTAAATTAAACATAGTTATAGTCATTAAAGTTGCTAATGGGTCACTTTGTATAGAATGACAGATTTTTACCAATAATCTTTAATTTAATCATACACACACATATAGAGAGAGGGTAATGATCCTGTCCAGCCGGAGGGACATGACCCGCCGTCCGGCCGTCTCCATTTAGGGCCTTTCCCGGTGGAATGTTTTGCTGAAAGTTTTTGAGCATGTTCTTCATGAAGTCTAGTTTATCCATACCAAATTTCAGCTCAAAGTTCAATCGGGAAGGCAGTCAAATGATTTTTGGAATTTAACTGCGCAGTTTATATACATATAAAACGCAGTTATCTTCCAAAAATCATTTGAGTGCCTTCCCTGTTGAATTTTTAGCTGAAATTTGGTATGGATAAACTAGACTTGATGAGGAACATGCTCAAAACATTTCATCAAAAAATTACACCAGGAAGGGCCTCTGATGGCCTTGGCCGGACGGCGCCTCCCGTCCCTCTGAATGGACCTGATCTTTTCTATATATATATAGGGAGTGTGGATCAAATAAAAAGTCCTTGCTAGGTGAAAAATAAGAACTAATATTGGCCATTAATATGAAAAATGGATGAAAGAGATCAAATTTGAAGTGAAAAACGCGGTGAAATTTTGGTAATTACGAAGAACTTTAAATAAAAAAAATTATACGAAAAGTGTACCAAAATATGTAAAAAGTGTACATGCAGAGTACAAAAGTGCATAACAGTACATCATAAAATGTGCACAAATTTTTAAAAAATGGCAATCTTTTTTAACTCTTAAAAGTGCACTTTTATTCATTTAATATCCACTTTGTACTATAAACGTTTGCACATTATTTGAGTCTGTATCTTGTGATTAAAGTTCATCTAGCCCATCCATTTATAAGTGATTAAAGGCTAAGATTTGTTCTCACTTTTCATGGGAAGACTACTTTTTGCTTGACGAAGGTCGCTGGCCAGAGATTATCAATGCGGTGCTCTATTCGAGGGGCTTATTTCGGTCTTTAAGTTGGAGAATGCATATGATGTGATGATGTTTTCGATACTGATGGTCCCGGATAGAGGTAAAAGTCTAGAGGGGGGGGGTGAATAGACTTTTAAAGCTTTTTAAATTTTGAAACACTTTTCCCTCTAGATAAGTTGATCTATAATCTTTTGGGAGATTAATAGATGCACAGCGGAAGTCTCTAACCTCTAGATATTTATTGCAAGAAAACTTTCTATTATTGATGATGTTTGGACTGGCAGTAGGCTTGGCAGTTGGCTGGTGGGCAGATTACTGCTGAGGCAACTGCTGAGTTGGCAGTTGGCTGGTAGGCAGGTTACTGCTGAGGCAACTGCTAAGAACAGGATGACTCTTGGATGGCTTTTTGTTCTGGCTTGTTATGGAGTTTGGAACGACACGTATGGATGGGCAGTGGGCTCAGCAGGAGGGTGAAGACCAGGGTACTGCTGAGGCACCTTCTGAGTTTAAGACATCTTCTAGTGGAAAACACTCTCAAGGAGAGTGAGTTATTAAGTAGTAGGCTAAGCAGTAGAGACGATGAAGACTGCTGCTTAGGATGCTGCTGGCAAACTACAAACCTTTAGTGAGATGTGTTTGGTGTGTGTTCTGTATGTATGAAAGTAAATCAACACACCATATATCCTGGTTCAGAGGTGGTGTAATCCTCCTACATCTAGTCCCATTCTATTTCAAATGGATTTCCACTAAAGTATTCAGCCCAATACAATTAGTGCCAATCTAGCCTTGACAACTCTGGCCTAGATTGAAGGCGTTTCACGAGGAGTATAACACCACTCCAAGTTACTCAAACCTTAAGACTTTTCTCAATTGATCCAGTGGGGATCAAAAGGTACTCTATCTATCTAACCACACTATAGGATCCGAACAACTGTTCTCCTAAGTGTTTACAACAACATGAATTGATTCACGAAGTTTCTGACCGCCAACTAAAATCTAAGCTCTATAAATATTACAATGAATGATCTAGTCTAAGAGCTTAGTGAAGCATGAGTCAAAGCAGAGTGTTCAAGCACTTTTTCTTTTGCTGGATATGCGTAGTGTAATGACTGAACCACTTGCTTTGAACTCAATGACTTACTTTTGATCTCATGCTTCTGCCTATTTTTATAGGCATCTCCAGTAGATTAATCTCCTCCGTTGGTTAAGAGGATTTAATCCTAGACGTCCAAAGTATTGTACTTGCGTCTTCTTGTGTTGGAGCAGGATAAGGATTTGTCTTTGAAGGCCACTTGCTTTGTACGAAGATAACACCCATACCTTAGGCCTTCTTATCGCTGCATGCCTATTCTGAAACTCTTCACTATTCACCTATTCTGATGTCTTCTCTGCTCTTGCATTCTGAGTGTATTGGCCTTGTCTTGCAACTATACTTGTGAAGCTGAGTGCGTGAACCTGCTTAATTTGTGTAGTGAAGTAGTAAAATGTGTGACTTAGAATATTTTGTACCAAATAAAATTTGTACTGGTAGGATCTTTTAAATATCCTATTAAGGTAAAATTACCTTATTGCATTTTGTTCTTTCCAGTACAATTTATTTGGTACAAATTTTACAATAAAATTTGTCACTTATTTTACTAATCACTTTCTTTCTTAAGTGACATGATTAAACTTATGTACCATAAAAAACTATACTGGTTGGATTAAATATCCATGTAAGGAAAAAAAGAATTTACCTTATTGCATTTTATAATTCCAGTATGCTTAATTTGGTACATAGTTTGTACATTGGAGTTCTTGTCATTTTTAAGCACTAATGCACGAATTAACTTAGACACAAAATACTAGTGCAAAGTATAGTGGCATCATCAAAATCATCATAGTTGGGTCCTAACAGATACCTTGTGAAAATTTTGAATTGATGCTTCTTCGACTGGAAGAGGTGCTGAGTCTCCCGCTCTTCTAGTCTCCCACTCCTTAAAGCGAATGTTGTGAGGTGAAGAGGAGTAGAGTAGTGTGTGTGCGTCTCGTGATGACTCTAATAGGGGATCGAAGGGCGACACTTTTGTCCACAATGAGGATATGTCTCGTTAAAAATCTCATTAGGAAAGACCCTACGCGAAAAAATCTTAATGAGAAAAAAAGTACACCGGATGGCCACAAAATGAAGCAAAATGGTGAGCCCTGCAGCCGAGGCGTGCAGCTGCAAAGGACACCATCTATTGATGGAGTAGCTGAGACCGGTCTTCGTATGTGAGTAGCGTGACATGATAAGTAGTCCATAATGTCGAGACGAGGCACTGGGGAGCTTGTCACAAGATGGAGGCGAGGCGTCCAGAAGCCCGTCATAATGTGCGAATGAGTGGATGAGGAGCCCCTAAATAAATAATCATGATGAGGCCGAGGGGCCAGCCGTGGTATGAGGACTTCAATTTGACGCTGATGAGCCGATCCAAAATATGATGATGAGGCGATGAGAAATCGTTCATCATATAAGGGCGACGAACACCATCCGGGAAGGGAATGGCGAGCCCAATCACTAGCTCAAGATATTCGGCACTAAGGTGCTGGTCTTGAGATGGATGATCATGTTGAGGTCAAGGGGCCAGCCGTGATCTGAGGAATGCGATGTTGAAAAGTCAATCCAAAATATGATGACGGGGCACTAATGAGCCGATCATCATATGAAGGGCGACGGTCACCATCCGATAAGGGATGGCAAGTCCAATCGCTAGGTCACCATATAAGGCACTGATGAGACGATCGTCATATTCCTGTTGTACAAAAAAAAGTGTGTTATATACTTATATTTAGAGAGCCATGTTCTTCTTTTGAAAAACTCAATTTAAATTTTAAGTCATCACACATCAATCACATACAAAAATACAAACTCAGTACATGTATCATATCAAACATAGAGTACGTTTGATAATACTAAAATTGGCTAATTTTTTTGAAATTTATAAAGTTTTGAGTGAAGTGAGTGGCTGATTTTAATGATTTATGAGAAAATCATATCCACATTAAAATTTATTAATAAAATAAAGAAAAACTTATACGAAAAATAGTTAAAATGATCTTCTACAATAACTTCAACTAACACAACCTGAAAAGTAACCATCTCACTTATTTATTTTGATTATTACACAATTCAGCGCGCGAAATCAAAAGTTATATGATTGGTGAAAAAGTTTACTGATAAGCTAAAAATAGTTTCCAAACGAGCTCTAAATGTCAATATTTTACTGTTATAATAGTAAAACTCATTATGTTGAAAGGAACATCATCCAGATTCATCACGTAACCCCGCATTGATCAAATATAAAGCTAAAATTCAAATATGCAGTATAAAATTTTGGACCACTCATGCTGTCTTTTAGATCCTCCGGTTACCTCTCCTCCAAAATCCCCCCATCAATTAGTTAGCCCTTAAAGATACCTGAAGTCTTAATAATTCTATAAATAAATGTTCTATTCTTCACATTTTTACAAGAGATGAAAACTAAGACAGCGGATGGAGTTAATTTGGGATTATTCATACTACATACATAACATTAAGGATCACACACAACATTGTATAACCCTATCCTCAATAATACAATAATGAGAGAGCAGCATAGAGAACATTAGATAATAATGCATTGATGTATGACCCTTTGAGGCTCCACGTTTCTTGGCCATTGTGAGTCTAGTGCTTCAATGGTGGGGTAATAGCATACAGATATGATGTCTTATAATACAGATCTCCTATTCTTTGGCCAGCCACTTCAGTGATGGACACTGCATCTGAGATCTCTTTCACTTCTTCAGCAGTAAGCTTCACCTTCACCGAACCAATGTTATCATGAAGGTTTTTCAACTTAGTTGTTCCTGCACTCAGACAATACAGTGACATAGTTTTTACATTGTGCAAAGCTAATAGTTTACAACGCTTGATGTAAGTACAGAAGATGTGACCATCATAAAACGCTCTTAAATTTTGAATTTGGCTATTTAGAATCTAATCGTTCCTTAAAAAAAGGATCTAATCGTCTTTAACTAGACTTATTAACTGATTGGATTGAAGTCACTCAATTGAGTTATCATGCACACAAGTCAAAACACAAAAACACAACTCAATTGAATCGATTAGCCAATTCAACTCGACCTTTTTTATAAAGGAAAGTCGTCTTATATAGGAGCAATATGTCATTTTTTTAAATATAGAGAGTGCTTCGATATTTTTTCCCCTTTTGAGGAGAATATTACTCCTAAAGAAGTTAAATTTTGTGGACACTAATGCTTTTCGGAAGGGTATAGTCAGGGTAAAATGGCTGTACTCTAACCCAACAATGATTTTATAGTTAGCATAAAATTATTACTAATATACATACCGGGAGCATATACCCGAGCTCTAGAAATCAGCAATTCGTTACATGAAATTATATGGTCGATTTACATGTATTTACTCCTAAAAAGGTTAATTAAATGTGGTCCTATTTTTTATATACAAGCTCATTCTCCTATCCTATAACACTCTCCCTTTTATAAACTCATCTTTAACCATTTTTACTTCGACGTGAAACTCTAGAACATACTACGAAAGTTCTGCATTTGTTTGGTGGCAATGAACTACCAACAACCATTTTGTGTCAAATCATATATATCTGCCAAATAGGAAATTTCTTCATGCTTTGACTTTCTGTGAAAATGTTATATAGAGAGGGAGGGAAGCCTACCAGGAATGGGAACAAAGTCATCACCCTGATGGAGAATCCATGCAAGAGCAAGTTGAGCAGGCGAGCAGCCATGTTTCTTTGCCAATTCTTCTAGACGAAAATATATGCCTTTGTTCTTTTCTAAATTCTGTGCAGTAAACCTGGGATGTTTGTCCTGATAGATTGGGCCATGTTTGGTTCATCATAAAAAATTATACACTTCTAATTATTTTTAAAGTATATAAATGTGTTTAAACATACCAAGGTACTGTTAGCAGGCAAGCTCTCCACAACTGCCTTTCCACCAAACAATCCACGACCAACAGGGCAGAATGAAACAATCCCAATTCCCAGTTCCCTGTTAATTTATATAAAGGAGCTTACAAATTAAGAAATTAGACTCCAATGTTTTCATGTGTTTGCTCTATAACACAGGTACTTGATAGTACACTGGATAGTTCAGAACAATTAATGGAGTAAATTCAATCAACAAATATCAAGAATTGAGAGAATTAGGGTTTATTGATATCTGGAATGAACAAGAACTGAATACAGAGTAAAGGGGGGACAGTTCAAGATGCCCAGTCTCCAACAGATCAGCCAACAAGTCTAACAGTCTGTCCAAAAATAGCCAACTCCTTCTATTTATAGACTCTTATCCATGCAGGGATAATAGAACTGACTTAACAGACTCTTAACTACCCAACCTCCTATTTCTTCTTGTGTATACTTTGTCAAAATAATGAGCTGGCAGCTGCGTGTCTATCATTACTCCCCCTGAAATATCATCTTGTCCTCAAGGTGAAGTTCTGGGAAGTATTTCCTCATCTCCTGCACAATATTCCAAGAGTTTTCAAAGTCTGGTAGTTCCTTCCACTTTATCAGGACATCCTGTTGCCCTTCTTTGTTTAGTCTGGCCTCCAACACCTTCTCAGGTGTTACTTGCAATTCCAAATTCTCCTTTACGCATTTGGGTAAGGGCTGAAAGAAGGTGGTTGGAGATATCAACTTCTTTAATAAGGAAACATGGAAAACAGGATGTATCCTACTTTCCTCAAGTAGTTTTAGATTGAATGCCACTTCACCTATCTTCTCCACTATTTCAAAAGGGCCATAGAATCTGGGGCTCAGTTTTTTATTAAGCCTTTTAGCCAAACTCTTTAGCTTATAAGGCTGAATTTTCAAATACACCGAATCACCAACCTCAATCTGTACTTCTCTTCTGTGCTTATTGGCTTGTTGTCTCATTTGATTATGTGCTTTGGCAAGATTCTCCTTTAACTCATCTAGCATACAATTTCTCCGTGCAGTCAGTCTGGATACCTCCTCCACAGTAGTTAGACTGACATCACCTCTAATTACTGCAGGAGGTTCTTGTCTAAATAGGGCCTGATAAGGTGTTTGTTTTAAAGAAGCATGGAAATTTGTGTTGTACCAAAACTCAGCCCAATGCAACCATTGGCTCCACTGTCTTGGTTTGCTACCAGTCAAACACCTTAAGTATGTCTCTAAGCATCTGTTGACCACCTCTGTCGGCCCTCAGTATGAGGATGATAAGTTGTACTATATTTAAGTTGAGTGCCTGCCAACTTAAATATTTCAGACCAAAATGAGCTCATAAAGATGTTGTCTATATCACTGACTATGGTTTTAGGAAACCCATGAGTTTTAACCACCTCCTTGGTAAAACTTCTGCCATTTCTTTAGCATTGAAAGGATGTGAGAGTGCTATGAAGTGAGCATATTTAGTCAGTCTGTCAACCACTACTAAAATAGTGTCTTTCCCCTCAGATTTAGGTAATCCACCTATAAAATTCATAGTAATATATGTCCAAAAGTTATTAGGAATTGACGGGGGTTGTAGTAATCCAGAAGGTTTCAAAGCCTGATACATCCATCCACATACTTCTGTATATCTTTCCTCATCCCTTGCCAATAAAACAGATTAGAAATCCTTTTCATGGTTCTGAAATAACCTGAGTGGCCCCCCATGGCTGTGGTGTGATACTCCAGCAAAATCTTGGGAATTCTGGTAGAGGAACTAGGTAATACTAGTCTGCCCTTGTAATATATAGTAAACCCTTGGAGATCTTATAATCCCTGTACTGATGTACTGATCTGGCTGAGATATGATCTTCTGAATAAGACTTTGGCATTTAGGATCTGCTTTCAATTCTTCTTCGCCTTCCCACTCTTGACAAGTAACAATGGATAAGGCTTTTAGATAAGGTATCCTGGATAAGGAATCAGCTGCTTTATTTTCTTTTCCAGGCTTGTACCTGATAGTAAAGTTATACCCCAATAACTTTGATGTCCATCTTTGTTGCTAATCCCCCATCAATCTTTGTTCTGTTAGAAACTTCACTCTTTTGGTCTATGTATTTCAAAAGCTCTTCCTAGAAGGTATGGCCTCCACTTTTGAACTGCCAAAACCACGGCCATTAACTCTCTTTCATAAACAGATTTCTGTTGATTCCTTTTTGATAATTCCTTACTCATATATGCAATTGGTCTTCCTTCTTGGAGGCCTGATGCAATGTTAGGAACCTAGTATAATCTGAGCGTAAACAGTAAACCAGCAAACACAGATCTGATAGAATGATAAGGAAAGAGTGTTTATTGATGGAAGGAGATAAACCGTAGGCTACAGGGACTTCTTAGGAAACCGGGACTTAGGCAACAAGGCAACCCATAATCAAAATAACAGTCTACCTATTATTAGCTACCCAACTTACTATTTATAGTAGTAGGTCCACGCAGGGACTAAAATAGATAAACAGACTCATTAAATGACCCCAGCCCACTTAATTGACCTCAGCCCATTTTATTTCTTCTTTCAAATACCCTATTAAAATACTCAATAGGCAGATTCCTAACATTACTCCCCCCCTAATTAACCACCTTGCCCTCAAGGTGGGTAATAAGACACGGCCTTGATCTTGAACTTCCTCTTCATCCTGGAACCTCTTCCTTCCCAGTACCTCCTTGGTTTCTGATCTAGGAGCTTCATTTCTTTCACTTTCATTATCACGTCTTTCACGGCAAACAGAAGCAGAAACTGGGTATAAAAATTCCCTAGAATTACCCTTGAAGCCTCTTCCTTGTAACCCCTCTCTTCATATAAAGGTTCTAAGGCAGACATGCTATGAGTTGCAGCTCTAAATGGATCAAAGAACAAACCAGTTTGAACCCTTACAAGAACACACATACCAACTTCAACTGGTTGAACAATTCTCCTCTTTCCCAGTTCGGCTTGAAACATTACTGCTGCTTTATAGTACATTTGTACCACCTCTATCAATTTCTGAGAAATGAGATTAAGAGTGGCCCCAGAATTCGTTAATATCAGAATGTGTTTGCCTCCCTTGTTCATCTGTATCTCTCCTTGATTGATACTCACAGTATCATAAGTCACATAAGAAACATTAAAATTTGTCAAATGCACCACATTTTGCGCCTCCAGGATATGTTCATTCTCTTTAAACCTATTCATCCACTTGCTCAGGCCCTGTGCCACTCCACACCTCTCAATGTTGCTGCCATCAGATTTCATAGTATCTAACGGCCAAGACACTGAGTTTGGGAACTTTCCTTCTCTCATGCCCCTTATAAGAGAGCCCATAGCTTTTGCAGTAACAGAATGAGCTTCAGGGACCTGGTCCTGATGAATTTCAGGCAGAATAAGCATGAACGTATTTGTTTCCCGCTTCATAAAAGTGATACCCGCACCAAAATCCTTTATTATATGAACTTTTGCTTCTATTTTGCTACCAAGAACAAACTCATCAGTCCATCTCAGTCCAAAATCAAAGGAGTCCCAACCTTCAGAAAGTACCAAATTGCCCTCTTCAATATCAAGAACCAGAAGTTGATAAAATTCAAAACCAGGTTCCAAGTTTCTCTTCCCCAGCTTTTCTACAATGTCCCTTTGCCCTCTTCAATATCAAGAACCAGAAGTTGATAAAATTCAAAACCAGGTTCCAAGTTTCTCTTCCCCAGCTTTTCTACAATGTCCCTTACTAACATCCCCAGCTTGGCCTCAGATTTAGTGAACACTGATTCTTCAATTGCCATATTCTGTGGAACATCCTGCAACAACTTCCTTTCCAAGGCACTCCAGACTAAAACAACACCTGCACTCACACAACCTTGGTCCTGATCTTCAATATAAGCAGCACTATTCTCTCTCCAGTTGCTATTAGCAAGTCTGTGAGCACTGTCACTCTTTTTTTCCTCCCTAACTCTTTTATGGAGTACCTGGATCCCTTTACCAGCAAAATTCATCTGAGATGGGTAGTGAAAAGCTACAGTTCCCTCTTGAACAAGTAGACAATCTGCATGCAGCCCCCTAACCTCTTCCCCAGAGGTAATGGCATATGGGAAGAGACTAAGATTGAGATCTTTGACAAGCATCCAATTTACGTCAGCCTCAACTTCAGTAACATTGCCAACATACTCCTTAAAATTCATAGTAATCCCTCCCTTCAAACTATTTTGATTATACATCATCGAAGTAAAGCCATCAATTCTGAAGCTATCGAAATTGTTCAGCGTTTTCCCAGTAAGATGTGATGAAGGGCAGTACATCATATCCATTAAAACCTCCAATCCAGGTCTCTGAGCTATATGAATCAAGGATTTAAGATCTTCCAGGTTTAAGTCCAGTGTCCTAGAGTAACTCATATCATCAGAGGTAATGATATCTGATTTACGCTCTTTGGAGCCTTCCCTATTGTCTGATGAAAATCCTGTAGATTGATTAACATCCTCTTCAGGATCTGATTCTGTAACTGATGCTGCCACCAGTTTCAGTTCTGTGTTCATTGTCATTGGTGTAGTCCCCTGCGATTCCTTCCTTGATGAGACCAACTCGAATGTTCTGGAAGCTGATGAATCTGGCGCAAGGTGAGAAACTCCAATCGACGGAGAGCTGTGAGATCCTGCTAGTGAGGAAACCTGCGAATAGTGGTACTCACCTAAAGACGATGCATGCAAACCGGAAGGGACAGTTCACGTCTGCGAAGGAACCTGCAAACTCAGAGAAACTGCTTGCAACGAAGCTGAGGAATTAGGTGAGATTGCTTGCGAAGACCCCTGCGAACTTGAAGGATATGATAGTCTCGAACTCTGCGATTTCGAACTGAGAGAGGAAGCTCGAGTAGAGGATTGCGAACTGAGAGAAATCCTTGGCGATCGCATATATTGATTCCCTGTCTTACGACTGCTTGTAGGCTGGAAATGCCTAGTTATGGATTCCCTCAGAGCCTTCCAACTATCTTCCCTCGTCTGAAATTGCCACCATTGAAACCATTCAAATGCCTCTTCCTCCATAGCTTCTTCTTCTATTTCAACTTTCCTTTCCTCCGCAGTAGCTTTGATTCGGAAGTATTCTTCCATCTTAACTATCTGTTGATAAAACGAAGAGACATCTTTAATTTAAGATTTTTATTACTGTAATTATGAGTCTTTAGAGTTTCAGGTTGTAATTAATAGCTGTTGTCTTTTCAGTTCATAATCATTTATGTTTAGTATTCAGACAGTCACCTAGGGTACTGAATAGACTCTCTCAGGCTCCTATCTGTATAAATAGCTTATGTACTTCTTGTAAATGATTCATTGAAGAAGAAGAATATACAGAAAACTTCATGGTATCAGAGCACGATCTCGTACCAGCCTCTTTACTCTTAATCTTCTTTCCAACAGTCTACTAGGGTGTCTCTACCCGCCTATCTGTTTATCCTCGGGTGCGAATCTCTTCACCAACGGTTCTATCATGTCTAAGGAAACTGAATCAACCTCAAGTAACCTCGACCACTCAACCATCGTTTCAGCTGCTACTGCAGCCGCGTTTGCTCTTCGAAACCAGAAATTTGATCTCCCTTCTATCCCGCCATCTTACCGTCTCAATGGCAGGAACTATCTTGGATGGTCAAAGCTGGTTTATACTCTCTTGCGTGGCAAAGATCTTGAAGACTATCTCACTGTCTCTACCCCAGAAGAAGGAGATATTGATGCTGCTATTTGGGAGAAAACTAATGCCAACATACGGGTCTGGTTATGGGACTCTATGGATCCCAACATTAGCAGTACATGTTTATACATGGACTCGGCTAAAGAAATCTGGGATTTCATACAGCAGTCCTACTCCGTTGCTAAAGATGGCGCTTTTGTCTATGACTTATGGCTCCAAACAACGAACCTTAAGCAAGATTCACAATCTGTCACAGATTATGCAACTGACCTCCAACGACGATGGTCTGAACTTGACCAGTATCAAACAATGAAGTGGTCGAATGCTGCAGATGCAGCTCTTCACCAGAGCTATATAAATCAGCAACGTCTATATTGCTTCTTGTCTGGTTTAAATCCCGAATATGATCAGACTCGGGGTCAAATTCTTGGCATTACTCCTCTGCCTTCCCTATCTTCTGCCATTGCCACTATCAAACATGAAGAGAGTAGACGCAATATAATGATGAATACAAAGCTGATTGACAGTACAGCTCTTGCTGCCAAATCTACTCCTTCAGATGTCAAGGAAACTAAGGGTAGTAAGGGAGGAAGATGGTGTGATCATTGCAAGCGGTCCAACCATAATATGGATACATGCTGGAAACTATATCCTCATCTACAGAAAGAAAGAAAAGGCCAGGACAGGCGTGGAACTAGTGCTGGACGTGCCAACTCGGTCACTCCCACGATTGTTGAGAGCTCTACTAATCTTTTGCCCATTTCCCAGGAGGAATTACAACAACTTCGTATGATGCTACAGTCTCTTAATAACTCAAATGGTTCTGGTCATAGCTCTTTGGCCCTGCAAGGTAAAACCTCTACTATTTTTTGTCTTAATGCTTCGGAACAGAGTCCACAATCCCAATGGATCTTAGACTCAGGTGCCACATCTCATATGACTGCCATACCCTCTTTACTCTCTAACTATCGTCCATGTTTTACATCCACACACATTACTACTGCTGATGGGACACCTACAGAGGTTGCAGGACTTGGTACGGTTGTTTTTTCTGAAAAATTAAATCTGAAAAACACCCTACATGTCCCAAACCTGGCTATGAACCTAGCTTCTATTTACAAACTCACTGTTGATCTTAATTGTGCTGCCATTTTTTTCCCTTCCCACTGTTTATTACAGGATCTACGCACGGGGAGGACGATTGGAATTGCTAAACAAAGAGATGGCCTGTACTACCTTGATGCACTGTTTGTCTCCAAACCTCCACAAAAAGCTCTTACCTCAATCACAGCCAATACCAACACTATTTGGCTTCACCACAAGCGGCTTGGTCATCCCTCTTTTCATGTCCTAAAAACCATATTTCCTAGTCTTTTTGGTAGTGTTGATGTTTCTACATTTCAATGTGATGTCTGTGAACTTGCTAAACAGTCTCGTGTATCTTTTTCTAGAAGTAATACAATCAGTTGTTCTCCTTTTGATATTATACACAGTGATGTCTGGGGCCCTGCTCCAATTGCTAATATATCTGGTGCCCGGTGGTATGTTACATTTATTGATGATTGTACACGTTTTATGTGGGTTTTTCTGCTAAAAAACAAGAGTGAGGTGAGTTCCATCATTCCCATCTTTTGCAATATGATTCATAATCAGTTCTCCACCACTATAAAACGTTTCCGCACTGATAATGCTCTTGAATACTTCAATCAAACTGTTTCCTCTTATTTTCTCTCAAAAGGCATCGTTCATGAGTCCTCTTGTCCATACACACCACAACAGAATGGCATAGCAGAAAGAAAAAATCGCCATCTCCTTGAAGTCAGTCGGGCTTTATTGTTTCAATCAAATATGCCTAAACACTACTGGGGGGAAGCCACACTCACAGCATGTCATCTCATCAATAAAATTCCCAGTCGTGTACTCCAAAATAAGTCACCCCTTGAATCTCTCTGTTGCTTCTTTCCTCAAACCAGAATTTCTTCTGATCTTGATCTAAGGGTGTTTGGGTGTACTGCATTTGTTCATATTCCTCCACCTCATAGGGGAAAATTGGACCCACGATCTATTAAGTGTATCTTTCTAGGTTATTCTCCAACTCAGAAAGGATATAAGTGCTATAATCCTACAACCAGAAAGACATACACCAGTGCAGATGTGACCTTTCACGAAGACACACCTTTTCACACTCCTACTTCTCTCTCTGTTTCCCAAGATACTCCACATCCTTCACCTCTTCCCACATCTCCTCCAGCACATACAATCTCCTACTCTCCTAAGCCTTTATCACCAGACATCCCATTATTACCACTGCCACATGATCATCCATCACCTTCTATAGATGAGTCAGCAACCTCACCTACTTCCCAACAGTCTTCAACATTACCTGAACCTCAATCAAATCCATCACCAGAATATCCCATTCCTACACCTACTAAATCCACCACTCATGACCCACCTTCTCCTCTACCAGTGACAAAAGTGTACTCAAGAAAAAATAGGTTCACTCCGTTGTTGACGCATGACCAATCGGCTGACCCAGGTAATGTCTCTTCTTCTCCTCCACCATCTCCGCCAATTGCTTTACGCAAGGGTGTACGTCAATGTACCAAAACACCTCTATACCCTCTTGCTAATTTTGTTACCATTGATAATTTCTCTCCTTCACATGCCTTGTTTGTTCAGAGACTTAATGAAATTCCCATACCCAACTCTGTTTCTGAGGCATTAGGAAAGAAAGAATGGAGGGATGCTATGCAAGAGGAAATTAGAGCTCTTGAAAAGAACCATACTTGGGATATTGTGACTAAACCTCCTGGGAGGCATGTTGTTGGTTGCAGGTGGATCTTTACTGTCAAATACAATGCTGATGGATCTCTTGAGCGGTACAAAGCTCGTCTTGTGGCTAAAGGATACACTCAGACGTATGGGATTGACTATCAAGAGACCTTTGCTCCTGTAGCTAAGCTCAATACTGTTCGTATCCTACTGTCATTAGCATCTCACTTTGATTGGCCTTTACTGCAATTTGATGTCAAGAATGCTTTTCTCCACGGTGACTTGCATGACGAGATCTACATGCACATTCCCCCAGGCTTCAATAAAACATCAATAAGTGCCTCTACACATGTATGCCGACTTAAAAAAGCCCTTTATGGTCTCAAGCAATCCCCCCGTGCTTGGTTTGACCGATTCACACAGGTTGTTCTTGCTGCCGGGTATAGTCAAAGCCAAGGGGATCATACTCTTTTTTACAAACACTCTCAACCAAATGGAATCACTATTCTTTTAGTATATGTGGATGACATCATTGTGACCGGTAGTGATCCAGTTGAGAAACAACGTCTTGAGGGGCAGCTGAAATCCCAATTCGAGATGAAGTCTCTTGGCCCTCTAAAATACTTTCTTGGAATTGAAGTTGCTCGCTCATCTGAAGGCATCTTTATCAGCCAACAAAAGTACATTACAGATTTGCTAAATGAGACTGGTAAGAGTGCTTGTCGACCCGTTACTGCACCTATGGATCCTAATCATAAGCTTGGACTTGCTACTGATGAACCCAAGGTTGATTCATCAATGTATCAGCGTTTGTGTGGCAAACTTATCTATCTCTCTCATACCAGACCTGACATTGCCTATGCGGTTAGTGTCCTCAGTCAGTTCATGCATGATCCAAGGAAACCGCATCTCGAAGCAGCCTATAGGGTTCTACACTACTTAAAAGGAAGTCCTGGACAAGGAATAGTATTCAGGAAGGGTGGGCAATTATCAGTCCAAGCCTTCACTGATGCAGATTATGGTGGCTCTCTCGTTGACCGCCGGTCAACTACTGGTTTCTGTGTTTTCCTGGCAGGAAATCTTGTGAC